>VZTI01004812.1:0-143256 GCA_013397865.1 Struthidea cinerea
ATGGGCAGCCATGGTGGGTGGCTACCGAGGTCCCCAAGCAGAAGGCATCTCCCCAAGGAGCCAGTGCAGAGATGGTTGCAGCACAGCTGGTGCCAAATGTGGAAGGACAGCAGACCGTAACAGCCAAAGGCCACCAGCTCAGTGGACATGAAGCCCCTCCTATTCATGACACCTGGCACGGGGCCCAGAGACACCATGTTACACGGCCGCCAGCCCAAGCTGTCCTTCTCTGTCCTTCAGCTTGCACCGTTTTTCAGCCCTCTCCATTGCTGGGCTGTACACAGAGTCGGCCTCCGGACACAGGCACCGCGCTGGCCTGCGAGGACGCGGCCCATCACCCGCTCCCTGCTGCAGCACCCACAGCATCTCTGTGATGCAGGAAGCTGGACTCTTGCTCTACTGTGCCACCCTGCAGAGCTCTGATACATCCAATGGCTCATTTCTCTTCTGCATTCTGGGTCACTCAGAGCAGCTATTGCTGAGCTGGGCCCCACCTGCAGCAGCAAGGGGCTGGTTAAACCTGACAGGCCCCCATGGTTCCTGGCACGGCTGGACTGCAAGGCAGGATGGTAGCAAGAGCTGTTGTGCCCCTGCCAGGGGAATGCAGTGCCACACAGTCCTGGCACATGCAGCAGGGCCTGGCTGTGTCCCGCCTAAGCCCATCTGGACAAACTAGAGCCAGCCTGCAGCAAGGTCGTGTAGCCACAGCTGCATGAGACCAGCTCCAAAGCCCATCCTAGGCTGGAGCTTTGCCGTGGTGTCTTCTGGCCTTGTGGAGTCCTGCTTCTGCAAGTAGCAGCAGCTTGCGTTTTATACAGCCAGGCCCCCTGAGCTCTTGCCGGTATGAGCACACTGCAGATACAGCACCAGATGTTACCCACCAGCGTCCCCCAAATTCTGCAGAGTGGTGACAAAAACTGCTTGACAGAGTCACAGCATAACCTGCAGCGGGGACTGGGAGTTGCCGCCCACTAATCGGTTTAGTTTTATAAAAGTTAGTGTACCTCAGTTCTGTTACCCCAATTGGTTTGTATACTTTCTACCCCTTTGTACCCCTTATAAGTTTATATCCTAAAATGTTCTCCTTTTCTCACTTCTCCATTAGTCCCTAGCCCTCTCTCCATCCTATGTTACCCTCATACTTCTTCCCTAAACCCTCCTGTATGTGTAAGTTAGAGCTTTTATTTTGTTTTCAAACAAACAAAAACGGGGGAGATGTTGCGATGCTTTCTCCCTCATTTTTGTTTTTTTCCAGTTTATTATGTTGTCAATTGGTTTGTTATTCTCTTTCCCATTTAAGTATTATGTACACCCTGCTTTAGTATTGTATACGCCCTGCTTTAGTTGTCAATCTTTGTTGTACACCATCCTTTTCTCCTCCCCTTTCTGGAAAGTTCCTTTTCCTCAGTATCTCATTGGTTCCTTTGAATTTCTCCCCACCTTAGGTTTCCCTTATTGGTTGTTTGTATGTAACCCCACCTATGACTCCTCCCTTTCTCCTTCCCTATTGGCCCTGAGACTGTCACCTCCCCTTGTCCAACCCTCCTTTATAAGGCTGAGAAACCCCTTTCCAGGGCTCTCGGTCCCTGGTAACCCTGAGGAGAATAAACTTTCTTGGACACCATACCGAGGCCCCTCCTTCCTCCTTGCCTCCGCTGTCGCACGCAGACCATCTTGTGGCTAGAGAGCTCCTCCCTGCACGGCAGGAACTACCCTGTCTTGCAGCCTGCAGGAGCTTTGCCTGCCACGGCAGGACCTGGTGCGCCTGGGTCTCGGGACGGCCGCTAACCCGTCACTGTGGGCAAACGGGCCACCTAGCAGTGACAGGAGCTGGGCCACCTGTGCTAAGCTGAGGATGAACTTTTTAGCACTTACCTTGACAATAAATAACATCAGATGCTGTTTCTCTAAAGCCCTGACAGGGAAGATAAAATGCATAAAAGGAGAGTTATTTGAAGCAGTGTCGTCTAAGCTAAAATAATCCAGCTATTTAAGAGAAGGACCAAAGGATTAGAGCAAAGAAACTGGATGTTCTGTTACTGTGCCAAGCACGATCAGAGCTCCACAAAATGCCCCTGAGCTCACCAAACCAAGGGCACTCAGGGGTGAAGTAGAGCACTCAGCACACTGAAGGAGGAGGCTCTAAATGTGCACTTTATTAGGATGATAAACTCCAAAGAAGGTACAGAAGGGAGCGTATTTTTTAAAATGCAAAATTCTGAAAAGGTGTGAATAGCTTCATCAACAAAACACATGAATATTAATGTTCATATACTCATTTGTAAAGCAATTGCTGGTGAATCAAGTTGGTATTTTCAGAGCAGGATGCAAGGACATCTCATTTAATCAAGTTTTTCAACTGGTTTACTAATTAGTTTCCACCAAAGCAAAGAAGCTCAAATAGTGGCATTGAGACCTGAATGAGTCCGTTCTGAAAAGATCAATTCTTGTGCTCTGTTTTTTTTTTACCTGAGGATTGTGCTTTTTATGGTTGGCTAAGCTGGCTCCCTGTAACTATTGAAAATGAGTGAATAACTTCAGGGTATGGGGAATAAACTGCAGATCCTCATATGAAACTTTCGAGGCTTGTTGATGTGTCGAATTATGCCAAAATAAGTATTAGTGCACTAGCTGCATTTTCAATGCAAAAGGAGCAAGTGAATATTAAATCAAACAGCCCAGGTGCAAAAGAGAATAGTACATAAGGGTGCTGCACTTGGTACAAGTATCCCAGCTACATGCAGGAAGGCGTCTCCATGTCTGTTTCAAATATATGTGTATATAAATAAAGCAAATACTCGTGCTGATATTTATGCTTCACAGTATCATGACAGCAGGAACAATTCTGTTTTAAGCAATTTTCCAGGCCTCTTTCCTATCTTTTCTAAATCGCTGAAGTGGAAGCTATTAAGCCATGTAGGCTTTAAACCAAAGTTTTCAAAACTGGAGACTTAGAGAAAAATTAATGATTCTTTGCACAGGTATGTAAACAGATTTGCTATAAAAGTGCACGCTGAGTACATCTGGAAGCCATTTGCCCCAAGAAAGGTGTTGGGACCTCATATCTGGCTATCTACAAGAGGGAATTAAATGCCCAGAGGCAGTTTCTGGACATGTGAACATCACATATGCCTCCAACCGAGAGGAATCTTAGACCTGTTTAGCCTTGACAAGTTATGACTGAGAGGGGACCTTATCAATATCTAAAAGTAACATAAAATACTTCTCAAAGCATTAACTTGACCCATTCAACTCTGCAAACTCTAAGCCTGTTCGATTTTAAGTTACTCAAAAATTCCGAGAAGAAGGAATTAGGAGAAGAAGAAAGAGAAAAGGACAGAAAAGATATAAAAAAGAATAAACGTAAGTACCACTCCTGGTTCCAGCAGTGTGCAGCTGATAGAAATTCCAAGACAAGGTAGGGTCAAGACATGTGCTGGCCTTGTGTTTGGCCTTAAATACCCCTTGGCCTTCCTGGGCCCTTCCCCCAGGTGGGACTCCTGGTCATTTGGCCACTCAGGAGCTGGGTTAGGTGTGGGGTTCAGTTTACATTGTTCCCCTACCTTTCCCCCTGCCCCTAGTCCTGGGCACTCCCTCGGGCTCTCCCTTTTGGTTCCTGTACCCCAACCCCGCCCTGGCACCGCCCCGGAGCCCTGGGGAAAAGGGCCCTGCTCCCTGGCCACGAGGTCTCTCTACCTCGGGGGGTGCATGGACCAGATGGAACAATTAAACATCTTCTAATACCCCCATGGAGAGACCCTTTTCACCTCCTTTGTCGTCACTGTGTTTGTAAGGCTGTCAGCTGGCCGGAGCAAAGTGCTGAGCCGTCCGAAATGGACTGTGCAAGGGCAGAGAAATTCTGCCCTGTCCTAAAAGCCTCGGCTGAGCTCCCAGGGAAAGCTGCAGCTTGCTAGACACCAACCAGCGCTTACAACAGTTAGGGGCTTCAGGGGTGGGGTGTGGAATATTGCCTTGGGTATGCTGGGGGTTGGCAGCCACTGTGGGGCTGGGATACAGGCCCAGGGGTGTGGGGTGAGTGGGGCAGGGCAACACCTCCCCAAAGCCAAAGCCCAACCTGCCCCTTGCCCTCACCCAAAATGCTTCAAGCCAGCAATCCTTCCAGTCTCTCACACTAGGTTGTTTTACTTCTCTCTCTCTGCTATAATAGATTTGTCTTTGAATCCTGACACAGGGACTAGGGAGCATTGCAAGGTGTAAACCAGAGAAGAAACTCTACTGAGGATTTCTAAAACGTCTAAGACTTCAAACCTTACCTTAATGCATCCTGTTGGTGATCTTTAAGCACTGCACACAAACCTCTGTGACTCCTGTTCCTGGACATCTAACAATACCCAAGCCTTCTATGAATTCTGAATGCCAAGACATGCACTAAGAATGGAAGTGTCTTGTCTATATAGATACCTAAAAATTCAGCAATGGGATAATCTAATTCCCCTTTCTGAACCCAGCCACCTTTTCCATAACCTGAGCCAGAGCAAAGAACTATCAGTGGTTCCTTCAGTAAATAAAATACCAGTTGTGACTGAAACAGGGCCCTAGGAAATGAGTCTGTTCTCCTTCCAGACAGCAATCTTCAATTAAATTCAGGCTGTGATGGTGGGTAAAAAGCCGTATTCATTTAACCACTTTTGTTTGTAATAGTTAGAAAGAGGTAGAATAATTGCTCTTGATAACAGACTGTGTCTCAAGAGGTGGGATGTGTGTGCATTTGCCTCTCAAGAGGGTGGGAAGGTCTTTGTTTCACCTGAATGATTTAGTGATACCCAGGAAGAAGATATGAGAAAAGCCAACTTTAGTTTCTCAGCTCAGGAGAGATTTGAGGACGTGAGCTCAACGGAGAGGGGGAAGTTGTATTTTCAGTAGGAGAGAAGCAGAGTCTTCAGGTCTTTATCTCTGATCTGTACAGTTTTGAGTTTCTCTTCCTCTCTTTTGCCTCATTGAGGGATCTGTATTCTATAGCAGTCATGTAAAGAGCCTAACTTTCTTTTGGCCCTTGTATATGCTTAAGCTATTGAAAAGGAGAAGAAAGAGGAGGTTGGATCTGAAAGATTTGAGAACAACCAAGTTGAATACATGAGGTTTAATCAAAAGGTTTGATCAAAAATGATCAGCCTTCATTCTATTGAGTTCACTGGGCATGAGATCAGACCTCTTCTGAAACAGTGAACTAGGCCTCCCAGAATAAATTGTACTTCTATTCTTTCCAGAATTTATGCAGTATTTTAAGTGCACTGAGGGAAGCTGACCCAGAAAGCCTAGTAAAGAGAAGAATATAATTGCACAATGAAAGATAGAACTGAAGTGCATCTTCAGCTGAGTATAGTTTAATTAGATGAAATCCAAGATGTACTGGCAATCATTTAAAAGACAGTCTTCACACTGGGGGATGAGGAGGTAATTTTCAAACCCATTGCTTGCAAATGCAAATGTAAGGAAAAGAAAGGCAGGTAAGCAAAGCTTTGTGCTGCCTTAAGAAGTTTAAACAAGGCAAGTAATCTAAATTTGGCTTAAAAGTTATGATACTGAGGTAATCCTTGTATTTGAAAAGTGTGATACACTTGGAACAGGCTGGAATTTAAAGATCTATTATTTACTAATAGGAATGTAAGAACTCCTGAATATTAAAGTGCTGAGAGAAATTTGGGAATGAAACAGGTCTTAGCTGTAGGAGAGGAGAAAGATCTGTAAAAATAAATTGTTATTATCATACTTTATATTTCTTGTGATATGATTCAGGAATTGGGAAAATAATTTCCCTAAAGGAAGTGTCATATAATTAGTAGGATGTAGCAGGAAGTTTAATTACATAGGGCTGTAGTGAGTTTCTTCCGTGGAAGGTGAAATTACTGGAGTGTTTTGTGAAAGGTGGATAGGAACTTTTCTTAATTTCCTGAACTTATTAACAAAAAAGATTGGGTAATGATTAAAAAAAATAGTCTTCTCAGGAATTCACATTGAAATTTTAGGATCTCTGTGTTTCTGAGATGGAAGAGAAAGATGCTCAGAAAAGGCAAGGCAGACATTAAATTGGATTAAAGTTTATTTTTGAAACTGAGTTTATTAATGTAAGGTCACGGTATCAGTATGAATAATTCACTCCTCAGAGATCTGCCATTTCATCTGGCATGAAAAGCCCCATGGCACAGCCAGGCCTCTCCCAAGTGTGCTCAACATATGGGACAGCAGTTGAAAGGGTTCATAAAAATAATTCTGCTGAAGAGATGCCCTTTGGTAGAGCGATTTACCATCACAGCTGTGATAGTTGGTTTTCATCACTCATCTTGCAGAGATCAAATACCCAGAACTTGTTAAGAAAAAGAATGTTCTTCCAGACTCGTATATCTCAGTACAATTAACATCTGAGTTTCTATTTCAATTACAGAGAAGTTTTGTAGAGTGTGATATGAAGAGCTTCTTCCCACATTCTGGAGTGCTAGAAAGTCAGGGCTGTATGACTAAAACAAAAATATGACAAAAACTGATGTGAAGGTTGCGGCCAAAGGCGGCTGGAGGTGTGAGGCCACCCTCAGGCCATCTCCCTTAGCTTTCCCTTTGCAATGGAGAGCAATTTTTCATCCTTGGGTTTTCAGAGAAGAAAGGTCTCTGGTGGAAGCAGAAAAGGGCTGAATGAAAATAATTGGAGCAGGGTGAACTGAAGCTCTGCAGGAGGACGGTTCAGCTGAAGGAATTTTCTACAGACAGTGATCCTTAGGCTCCCTGCCTCCCTGGCAATGTGCGGACACGGTGCAGTGCCTCCCCTCTTCCCACTGTGCTACAACACCCAGCTGCCAGCAGACAACTGCCCTCCTTGGCAAAAAATGTTTCACTCTGGTTGATTTTTGTGACTGGCAGCCTGCAAACACAGTGGATGCTCATGTTCACAGTGGTGTTATAAGCTTCCTCCTTCCAATCCATTAAGCATGGTCTGTAATAGTGTGTGCACCACGGCTTCTTATACAAATACGTGTAATCCATCAAACAATTCAAAAAAGTAGAACTCTTCAAAGTTTGTAGAACTGACTTACAAATTGTGTTTGCTTTGTGGAATATGCACAGAAAGCAAGTTAACTAAACAGTTGAAAGCACACCATAAATTACATATGGATCAAAGCAGGCGTGGATGTACAAAAGCAAACAAGCCCTCCCTTTCCCCAAAACAGAGATGAGGATAATACTTGAAAGCAGCACAGCATCCAACGGTATGTCACGGGTTATGGAGTTGGATCTAAAGTGCTGGAATGTGTGTTCTTTGGGATAAAGGGGATTCAGCAATTTTTCATTATCATTAATCTCCCAAAAGCATGCCTAAGAGAAAAATAGCAGCCAGTAGCTAGTTGGACATCTGCTTTAAAAAAACAACAACACTCATGTTGGGGTTTTTTTCCTGTAGTATTAATAAATATGAAATGTGTCAGACAGCAGGGGCTGGAGATGGACACTCTCTATTTGCAGAGCAAATGCTGTATGTCTGTGCCAGACTAGACTGTTTTATACCTTCCTCCAGTATGGCCCTTGCCAAAGAAAAAGAAAAGAATAATTTTTCAGACATCTCCTACAGTGTGGTCTTAAAACCTTTTTCAGAAGAGCAACCACAAGCTGAGGTAGCACATACGTGTTATATGTGTACTACTACCTTTATATGGAAATGTAGAAGTAAACTGGCAGTGACACTCTAGAGTCTGCTGTTTCCCAACCCTGCTAATTCTCATCCACATTATTTTCTAAAACACTGTTCTTTTTTAAAGAAACTAGCTCTCCTGCCTCCCAGATGAATGATTTAATTCATAGGTTTATGGTCCCAGAGGTTTCAGAGCAAAACATCTGAAATCTCGAAATGTCTGGCAGATCAATGTGGTCATCAGCAAGTCTTTACCTGGAGATGTGTAAAGTCAATATTGTTTCATGGAGCAGCTGTTCTAGTTTGAGCCTTCTCAGGCTCAGTTTAAAGACACAGAAAAGATTGGTGGGCATAGGGTAGCGATAGGGGATACACATTATAAAGTCACCCCAAGACAGCAGCTTATGGAGGTCTCACCACAGCCACCACTGCTGGGAGCCACTCACTGGAAGCTCTGATCCTTCATGCACAATTTCCAGGGCTCTGCATTCACAAGCAACCACTTTAAACCCACCACATCCCTTGAGAATGGGACACCCCCACCTTATCTCTTGCCTGTCCTAGATTTTGGAACCTTTAATCTCTCCATTCAACCAATCCACGTGTAAGCGTTCCTACTTAAGACAAAAAGTCCAACTTCTACTTGTCTTTCATACCAGCACATGCACAAAACTGCACAAAACAGATGGTAAAGTTGTTTCTTTTCTGATACATAGCAAGGGTCTGGCTTTCCTTGCCCAAGGAGTTCCCTGTGTAAGGGGCACAGCTGGGACCTGAGGGTGACTCCTCTGATGTAGGGCGAGAGATACACACATCAGTAATGTGTTTGTTTAGACTGTACTACAGCAGCATAAGAATTACGTCTACATTTGTGTACCTAAAGTATCTAAGCAAATTGGGAAATGCATCTGAAAATCAGTTTTATTTATTAGTTCAAGCCTGAACAATGTAAAAGAATCATTGGGTTAATTAATATGCCCTAAATTCGTTAGTGTCTTCTCCAATAAATTGTGAGGCATTCATAAATCTGCATGCCAAAATTACTTGATTACTTTATTGCAAGAAAATGCAATGAGAAAAAGTTAGAGAACCTAAAGAGATCAAAACTTGAAATAAAAGCTTCATACCCAGGAGATAACACTAATCAAAGCCTAGTAATTATCAGTTTGATACTGCAAAGTCTTAATTGCATCCAAGTCCATGTCAGTTCCGCAGGATCTGCTGAATATCTTGCAGAACTGAAATCCTCTTAAAAAGCATCAGGGACTGAATTTGCCATCCTTGTTGCTGATTTCAGTGGCTGTGTTTGTGAAGTGAGGCAGTGGTGTGAATGAGCTATTTATGCTGCTTGTTTTAGATAAAGGAACATCTGAAAGAGACTTGGGCATAATTTTGCATTAAGGTTGTTTGCACGTTCCATGGAAACTGCTCTAAAGATCATCTCTAGCAGGCAATCTCATCTTTACAGAAACTGCTTAAAGGTATCTTTCTGCAATTCACACTGTAATTTTCTTTTATCTATATTTTTTTCCCCTAGAGTGGATTGCTGAAGACAGCTATACCGCTTAAAGTAATATGCTAAGAAAAATGCAAATTGAATGAGGACACTTACCTCTCTGAATGAAGAGCTGGTAGGACAACACATTGAAAACCACAAACTTCCCTATTTTCCCAGCTCTTCGAAATAGCTAAAAATGTTGTCAATGGCAATTACAGAGCTTGACCTTTAAACTGTTTGGATGAAAATAAGGAAACCTCTTACAAACCTTGTTCTACAATTTTTCAAGCAGTGGAAGGCAGTTTTGCCACAACTAGCATAAATATGATTGAACAATTTGCTGTCCTGGGCTTATATATGATATGAAGTTTGTTTTGAAAAGGTTGGCACCAATTATCTTTTTCTATTAACATTGAAATAAAAAAAACTTTTAAAAAAGTAAATCCAGCATTGCATCACAAATTCAGAGGCTGCAAAAACTTTTGCACCAATGACTCAGTTTCTCAGATGAGGACTGTTTGATCAGTCAGTTTGACCCGATCCTACTATCAGGCACATTTCACTCTTCCACTTCTGTGCTGAGCTCAGTAAGTTGCCTAACCAGTACCTTCCAGGGAATTTCACATTCTTGATTTGAAGATTTCGCAGCCAGAACATTCAGCTGGCGTTGATGATCAAAGTTTGTTTTCACCATGGATATCCTTGGCATCAGCACCCAGCTATTAGGCTACCTATGGGGAACCAACCTAATTATCCTGTGCAGGTGATGGAAGCAGAAATATTACCATCCTGCCCCTACTCTGTCATTAAAAATGGGGCCATGAAACTGATATTTCTACTGTGTAGGAAAATGGATTACCCAGAAAGAAATATCCAGGGAAGGTGACATAATGATCCCTATTCAGACTGTTGTTACAGGTGCATCCATCTGAAGAAGGCACAAAAATTGCTTCAATAGCATAATTTAGACCAAGCCTGCTATTCTCTAGGCCAGTAAGTACTGGGCTGAGACCATGTCAGATGTTCTCTCTGTCCCTTATCTACATAATCATCTCAGAGCCACAGAGGACTGAGGTGCAGAGGTGCCAAAGTGAATATCATTGCTGTCCCTCGCTGGGGAGCAATCAGGAATGTTCTCAAGGGCCACCTGAGAGCTGTGACTGTCTGCTCAAGGACAGAAGCAGGTCCTTCCAGGAGCAGGAGTTCATCATGAGAAACAGTGATGTCACTCTCTTCTGCTTGTGAAAGTTTGAAAATGCTTTTCACATAGCTGTGCTTTGGCTGATGCTATGGAGAACAACAGCCTTTCATGGTAAATATCACTGCAAAACCCTCCCCAAGGTAGCACCATGGTCACTTCAACAGAGATGATGGAGAAGCAACCCAGAGTGGAAGCAGAGAGTCCCAGAAAAAACCTCTCCCACCCAACACAAAATGAAAGCAAACCGCTCTCAGCTCCCTGAGATTCAGTGGGCATCCCTTTAAGTCCGCTGATTTCAATTAGTACCCTGGAACTAATTTCTCCTCTGATCTCCAGCGTACCTCAGATGCCTTCCTGGTTTATTGGCCCCTTCTCCTTTGACTGTAACTTTTTCTGGCTGTGGACCAGAGGGAACATTAAGCACCTGAATTTCCAAATTTAATTACAGTGTTTAAATAATGATACAGAGCATCGATTCCATTTACTCACAATGGCACAAAACAGCTTTAAGTATTTAACACCTGGGGCACTTCCTGTCTCACTGCTCTCTGTTTAATCACCTTTTGCCGATTAGAAAAATCCCTAAGAGACTGGTCTGCTTTCTACCATTAGAGAACCTGAATACCTCAGGCACTATAGCAGCTTTTATTTAGTGTTTTTGTCCTGGAGAGAAAGATTTGCTTGAAATTAAGTAGATGGCATATTTGAATCTATATATTGCGCACCTACAACTCACTCTGAATTTCTTGGGTACTGGCACAGTCTGACCTGAGTTTATAACTGGTGCATTTATAAACTTTTCTTGTTGGTCTGGCTGCACAAAAGGACTCTGAGGTGGAGAGACATGGGTCTTTGCAGAGAAAATAATGTCCAGAGGGCTCAGAGCATGTCTGACAGGACAGTCATATGTGTCATTGTACATGAGTGCCATTTCCCAAGCACATTCCACCCTCTCAGGCTGAGGATGCTGCCTCAAGTGTCTGCTGTGGGCAGCTGGTGAGGTGCTCTCAGTCTCCATGTCCTGTGAGGCCACACGTGTCGTGCATCCTGGGCAGCTGCTCGGGAGACTGAGCTGGCCTGGGATGAGCTGAAAGCTGGCCATGTTCTGTTCCCTGAGTATTTCCACCTAACTCCTGCAAAAAGCCATCCCAGATCTGCAGTCAACAGCAATACCTCAGCACACCTATGCCGCAGAGCTTCGAGATTTCTGCTCTAATGAGACTAGCAGGATCCTTGTTACTGTGCTCCCTCTTTCCCCAAGGCTCAGGGCAGCTGAAACCCCTTCTCATGTTTCTTTACATCTGCATATCCTTCCCTCCCTACCATGATCCTCTACTCATTCTTCCTCCTCATCTTGCCTGATGTTTATATATAGACACTTCCCAAGATCACCCATGTGGAGGGACTTTCTCTGCTGTACTTTTCCCCTCACTGTTCTTGGCATCTCACTTTCTGTGTTTTGCCAGTCATCATGCACCCAGGGAAGCAGAAGGACCCTAACTCAGCTCTGGCCGTGTGGGGAACACAGAGGGAAGTTTGGCTTGACCCTTCTGCCCTAGAAATCCATGGAAAAGGTCTCTTTGATACAGACACAGCAAGGTTGTACTTGTATTTTCTCCATGTGCCATTGTGGCCAGTGAGATGTTGAGAGGAAAAGAAAGCATGCGAACTAAGAGGGGAAGGCAGATACAAACGTATTTACGTTTATGGTTTTCCCTTCCTGGGACTAAAATCACAGGGTTTCTTGCCCAAGTCTCCCATACTGGCTCAACCAAAAATCCCATTTACGTTCTCTGTGTCACATTTATTTAGTCACTCTCCTAAGAGAGGATAATTTTGCAGCTTTCTTGAATTGATTAATAGCAGCTTTACATTAATAACAGTGTCCTCTTGACAGCTCTTCATGCTAATTTTTTATGCTGCTGTGACTGCAGTCCCAGCACCGTATCCAGTTGAGAAATATCCCACCCCTGATGCCCTGGTTAGTCCCACCAGCCCAGAAGAAGACAGATCTCTTCCCTCACCCTTTGCCGTTGAAATAACATCACAGCCAGGTTGACACTGCCCTGACATCCCAGCTCATGGCTCATTGCAACCTCCTGGGAGATGGTTTTCCTCCTGCTCACTATTCCATCCACCATCCATGAGTTCTTGCTGCCACAGGTCACTGCTGTCGGTCTGATTTGATCATCTGCACCCCAGGAACAGAGTTACTCCCTGCAGACACCTCCTCTCTGTCTTTACCTTCCCCAAGATCCATTATTGCCTCATGTGCCATCAAGCTGCAGAGTTCTTAAAATCTCATTTGGCTTTCCTTGCAACCATCCTCACGCTTCTGTTTAATCCTTTGGAATGTCTTCAAGTTTGCTCTTAGCCTTAACGGTTCCTAATGGTTTTTTCTATGGTTCCTGAGTAGTTTGTTCTACTAATGGTTTCTGAGGGAGTGCCCCGTGCTCCCTTGAATTCAGCAGCAGGAGCAGAGGGGCTGAGGAACTGCCTGGATGTGCTCATCTCCCCTTGGCCGGAAGTTTTGCTCCTAAATGAGAACAAGAAAATTCTTATCAGATCCAGCTGCTCATTTTTCTGTTGAAAATGCCTTAGCAGACCCTGTCTGAAATGGGTTCAGTTTTACAAATCCATTGTAGGTTATTCAGCTGCTCGTATCCTTTTTCCTGAGTTTCTCTGTTGTCACTGGAATTACAGTGTTATCTTTAAGATGAGATGGATCTTCTGAGATCTGCCTTTTTTCAGCCATCTCTTCTTCATCACTGGAATAAGCCATGGAGTCCCTGTGCTGAAACCATGTCTAAATTCCTTATACCACATTATATCTTAGTCACCAAGAACACCTTTTTGCTGATTTTGTATTTGCCTCCTCTGAAGCTGAATTCTCATCGTCCCCTTTCCTAGCTTTTCCAGTTTTTTAGGTTTTTTAGGCTACTGGTTTTCACACAGAAAAGATCTGGAAGTAGTAAAGTGGTTTATGAGGTGATTTTTTTCTATGTAACTACTTGCATTTGCAATAAGGTTTTTAGTTCTCAAAGATAAATATTAGCAGAAAGGTGGTGGTGAGACCCATAATCTCTTGCTTTGTAGCTTTAATCAACTTCTTAGGCACAGCCTTATTAACATTTATTTATTCATCTTTTCTAAATTATATTTTCATATAAACACTGTTATTCTTCTTGTGCAAATACTACCAGAACAAAACGGTGTTTAGTGTTTCCATTTAGGGCCTTTTGTATCTGCGTACCACTCAGATGTGAAAGGCCGTACCAGGAGCACCATCTGGAGAACTGCGGGCAACATCCGCTCCTCCTCCTTCTCAGGGCAGCTCTCCAGCCTGAATTGATGGGGGGCTGTCACACGGAGCCTGAGGTGTGAACAAGCCCTTCATCTCAATGGAGTCTTGAACCTTAAGATTAATGCAGGTGGAGGAAGAAACCTTTTCCCAAAAGGCTTTGGCACGCTCCCATCATTTGTAAATGCAATTACTGTAACACTATGCTCCACTCGGCTTATTTGCATGAGCAAGTGGTCTGTATTTAGTTTAAAGAGAGGCTGTTTATTGAATGTGAGGCTCACACTTTACAGATGAAGATTACAGACAATGGCTAGAAGTTGTAACTGTCTTTTATCTCTGAGCACGTTTGCCATCTCTGCCATACGTGGAGCCTCTGAAGAAAATCACAGGGCTCTGATTCCATGGGGCTACAGCTGCACGCTGCAATTTTTCACGAGGATTTTGCTGGTAAACCTCTCCAGAATATAAAGTAGCATAAAACATCACACTCATCTATTAGCTTTGAAAAATAGAAGGCACAGACACAGCAAATGAAAACTGGAATATGTGCATACATTCAAGGCCTCCAGAGGAACGGGCATGGAAGACTGCTGGGAATCAACTTAGGTTCAGGAAAGATCTGATAGAAATTTGTGCTCTTGGGAGGAAGGAAGGGACACATATATTGAGGAAACTTGCATTTTATTCAGAAAAAATCATATTTTTCTCCTTCATCTCTCTTCTTTTCTCCTAATGCTACAGGCATTCATTCCCCCTGCTCTGTGAGATTATGTGTTGAGCAGGAACTGGCACAAGGGGTCAGTTCTTCAGCTCTTTTCTCTTGCAGTGTCTGCCTTACACTGAAGGGCTGGTCTTGGCTGGAGCAGAAGTTTGTACATTTGGTCTCTGTATGGGCTTTATCTGCCAGAGAATTTTTCTTCTTTGGCTGGTTACAGCGAGGGCTTGCAACTGAGATGAAGCTGGGGTTTTATCCTCTCATTTTTAGGATTTGGTTTTTTTTACATTACAAAAAGGACAAACTGATTTGTTTCCCAATTAATGAAGCTTTTTATTATTGTTCATATTTCACATTCATTTTGTGTAGGTTCACACATTTCATATGAGGATAGATCCCCTGGCTTTTACAGGGTAAAAGATGGCACAACTAGCCAAAGTAGCAGTCACATCAACATGGAAAGCCAGAAAACAAACAGGCTCTAGAGGCTGCATTCATAAAACAAAATGAGGCAATAAACCAAAAAAACCCACATTGTTAGTAGTTGGTTATTTCATTTCTGATGGCATCAGCTCCCAAAGCCAAAATATATAGAAAGATGTAATAATTTGCTACATAAGGTTTTGCAGATAATAAATATAAGCACTGCTATCCTCTCTGGAATTGTTTGCTTTATTTCAGGGACCCGGGAAAAAATGTGTCCTTTCTGGAAAATATTTAAAGTAGAAGCAATTTTTTCTTGTAGAGAAACTAGTAATAATCACTTTGTTTCTGAGTTTCTCAGGGCACTCTAGTGACTAGTGAATTTTGCTTTAAATCAGTAACAAAAAAATCCCTTGTGGGAGGAGAAAAGACCTGAGGCCAGAGATGAAAGGTGTTCTACTGCATGGGTTTGACATGGACCATTGCAGTTTTTCCAAACACAGAGTTTAAAATTAGATGCCCATTTTCAACTGCTCATTTTCTTAAATGGCAGTCTCTGGTTATAGGTGGAATACTTCTCAAATTCTAAACTGCTCTAAACAGTAGTTAAACAATATCCCATTTTTGGGGTGTCTGTCAGACTGACGAGATTGGAGGAAAACATTTGCAATGAGCTCACAGTATTCTGCTGTGGTTTAGGTTTTTTTCACTTGTAGTCAGGCCACAAAAAATAAACTCCTTAGAGATATTGCTGCACATACGATGAAAAAAATGTATCTTTTCTGTAAATTTATACTGTACCCACCTGGAGTACTGCATCCAGCTCTGGAGACCTCAGGGTGTTAAGTCTGAGAGGCAGAACTATTGATCACATTTCTGGAATGGGAAGCATTCAAAACTGTAAGGGCACCACTCAGAGGTGCTTGTGCCAGGGTGCTGTGTTCCTTGATGGTGACGTCCAGGACTCAGGAGTCAGAGAGGCTAGAACAGGTCTGAGGATGCCAAGGTATGCATGGGCCACGCTGGTGTCCTGCACCATCAGGAGTTTCCTCAGGCTGGCAAGCAGGCTGGGATCATCTAAGTGGAAAACTATCTAAGTGTGGTAAACTTGTTTCAGGTCATCATCTGTGACAAGGGATGTGGTCTTCTAGCAAGCCAGTGTACTATGGAAACTAAAATCAGTGATGGTCCTGGCTGCCCACATGGGTGTTTCACCTCTGCAAGGTGTAATGTGCTCCTCCAGACGGGGGTACCTGCCTTGTGCTGTTGTTCTCTATTTTCATACAAAGTACTCGCATAAAGTACAGATTGTCACACTCCAGAAGGTTGAAAATATATATATATATATACACACATATGAAAAGAGCATCTAAGGCATTCTCTGACTAATTGGAGGGAAAGGATTTGACTGCAAATGTTTTGTAAAGGACAACCTGCCAAATGTTTACTTAATCTGTGTAAGCCCCTAGTTTAGACTGGAAAAGCCACCATTTCTTCCAGGGGATAACTTTATCTGTTTGGCATTAAAAGGAAAAAGAAATAAAAATAAAAATGCCTCGTAGGTCGCTGAAGTTCATAATTGCTGAGCTGAGAGTTCAGATGTCATCCATGATTGAAACACCTTCTCTCTTCATTCTGATTAAGGGAAATATCTTCTGATTAAACTTACTATTGCCTGGTGCCAGGAAGTTATGATCAGAAGTGCACTACTAACTAGGATGTCTTCATGCACCTTTTCTACCACCACAAGGCATCCAGACTTGCACTTCTGCAGGTCAAGACATAGAAGGCAGCAGGGCTATCTTTCTCCCCAGATAACACTAAACAGCTAATTATTGGGGTGAAATTCATGTATTCCATATTTAATCCATAAACAGATTATGGTATACAGGCAAGTTAACATGGCATTCTAATAGGAGAAAAAGTGCAATGGAAGGTGTCTGCACTATTCCAGTCATGTCTTTATCTTGCAGCCTCTCTGACAGTTAAAATTTGTTGGACTATTTATAGGTAATATTAGGTCTGGATGAACACAAGTCTATTAATTAGGTTTTCCCAACAGATAAGATGTCCTCAGTGGTTTGTGCCATGTCAACATCACAACGTTGTTCTCAGCACAGGCTGTAGGATGCAGACATTTAACCACTACCCTTATCCAAAACAATTACTTCGCACACCAAAGAGTAATGAAGGAATTGTGAAGTGTTTACCCCTTAGCTGTAACCAACAATATCAAGAAAGATCAAAGGAAGGCTTTTCTCCAGATGTCACACTCCATTTCCACTTCATTTCCCCTTGCTTGGTTTGATTGATGCTCCAAGCTAAGGAGAAGAGCCTTGTTTTTTTTCTGAGCAGATTTTCTTTCTCAAGTGTAAACAAGCAGAGATGTGTAGGCTGGGTAGCGAAGGAAGACAGCAAGCTAAATTCAAATTAAGGATATCAGAACTGAGTACACCCCAGAGTCCTACGGGGAATGAGAGAAGCATCAACATCTGCGAGGCTGGCCACCCACGCTGGTGGTCTGATTAAAGTCCAAACAGATTGGCTATGTGTGGCAACCCTATAAATAGCATGTTTCAAGTATAAACAGCATATTGTGTGCTCTCTCCTGGTCAGGATTTGGAGCACAGCAGTGCTCAAGCCCAGTCCTAGTCCTGATGCTGCCCTGCAAGCAGGGCAAGAGGCAGGTGCCTTTCAGCAGAGCACAAAAGAGGAGGGCACTATGCAGTCACCAAGTACTGACATTTCTCTTGGATACCTGGGAATTTGAGGTACTCAAGTCCATGTATGCTATCCATTTGCACAGGACATCATGTAAAATATAGTGACATTTGAGATTTTGAGGAGACACATCCCTTCCTCCTTGATGTTCAGCTGCAACTCCCTTTTACCCTTCCAATTCTCTCCCCATCCCACTGGGGAGAAGTAAGCAAGTGCCTGCGTGTGCCTAATTGTCCTCTGGGGTTAAACACAATAATCCTTCTGGTGCCCAAAGGCTTTGAGGTAACAACAGATTTGGTTGGAATGTGCTAGATTAAATTTAGAGTCTTGTGCTCCTTAGTGGCTACTTTTGGTTTTGCTGCTTGTCAAGGTCTTTTCTGCTCCTCACCCCCTCAGTGGGGTGGTTGGGGGTGCGAAAGAGCTGGGAGGGGACACAGCCAGGACAGCTGACCCCAAGTGACCAAAGGGATATTCCATACAGTATGGCATCATCAGCAACATGTAAGGCTGAGAGAAGAGCGAGGCGGGGGAATATTCGGAGTGATGGTGTTTGTCTTCCCAAGTCACAATTATGTGTGATGGAGCCCAGTTTTCCTGGAGATGGCTGAGCACCTGCCTGCCCATGGGAAGGGGTGAATGTATTCCTTGTTTGGCTTTGTTTGCGTGCACAGCTTTTGATCTACCTATTAAACCGTCTCTATCTCAAACCTCAAGATTTTTCACTTTTACCTTTCTGATTCTCTCTCCCATCCCACCACAGGGGAGTGAGTGAGCAGCTCTGTGGGACTTGGTTGCCAGCTGGGGTTAAACCACAACACTATTTTTGTCAAATAGCCTATTCCATGCTCACAAATTATGGCTGGAGGAAGCAGAGAGCCTGCTGCCAGCCCAGTGATCAGCACACACCTCCAGAGACTGCAAATTCAAGTTCACAGTTCCCTCCAGCTGAGATGATTCTGCCTTATGCTCCTCACAGCCCTATCCTTATTCCGCACAGCCCTCTTGCCACTCCTGCTTGGCTCCAGCTCAGGACTGGTGTCTGCTCAGAGGAAGAACAGGCAGAGATGAATCTGTGTCTCTTGTGGAGCCCATTGCATGAGACTCTTGTTGAGAGAACAGAGCAGGACACCAGTACCTCTCAAGAAGTGTAATTCTGCCTTATTGACAGCACCAACTGTAGCTGCAAGAGTAACCACTAAATAATGTAGGATATAATATTAATACCAGTTAACTAGGAAAAAAACATTAACATATAGGAATTCAATTTAGCTTATGTGCTACCTGGTGACTGAAGGACAAGAAAAGGGTAAATGTGTGTTAGATCATAACAATGGTGGTAGTTTTCCCTAATAAAATGCATTACTGTCATCAGAACCATTTGATATATTTACAACCAAGTCTCCATCGTCCCTTTGCATCTGCTGTGACTTAATTATGATGGTAGCACCAGCCTGTTAATATTGTTTGGAGCTGGCTTAATTTGCCTTCCATAATTTAGGCAAATTACAGGAAGTGAGAAGGGCTGAATGAGTAACCTTATTAGCAGAGAGACCTTGTCCAGGATGCAGGCTGGATGAAGGTTAAAGGAAAAAGATTACAGCAAAACCAAAAGAGAGCTAAATAATTCAGGCTGAAAATTTCATTTTACATGGCTTCTCTCATAACAAAATTTAATTTATTTGATCCCATGTTATAATCATTATTTTTATAACTTTATTTTTTCTATTTTTGTTTTTGGTCTTCAGGTCAATACTTTGTTGACAGCATAATATATGAACCTTGTTCAATAGCCATTATTTGTATTTGTGGTATTGTAGATCATCCTTACACAAAGGAATAGAATAAAAGAATCATGTTTCTGAAAATTACAATGTCCACATTATGGCTTTTCCCCCTCTTAAAGAAAAAAAAGGTATTTGTGGAAGCTTTTAAGCTTTTTCTTCTTTCTCTCTCACGGGTGTAAATACAAAGTCATCTCATTAAAATGTCTGAAATTATCCTGGCATAAAATTAATATAGGAGGAGATTTGGTCCCATGCTTCTTTGTATGGATTCTGAAGTCTCAAAACTGTCTCTGCGACATCAGGAGCTGCATTCATGTAATTCAGGAAAGGATGGGGTCTAACACACTCTGATTATCCCTGTATCAATTTTCACTGGCAGCCCTAGTCTATACTATTGAATAAGTTATTATGCTTTGATTGATTTTTCTTTCTTCAGGCATGAATTTTGTATTTGAAGCAATTCTTGTGAAAGAAGGAAAACTGATGTAACAAAACAGGAACCCCAACTTTTCAACACAAAAATTTTTTTGATAATTCCCGTGGAAGATAAATTGGTAGTAACATGTTGTTCTATACTTGACATCTAATAAAGACCAGGTGATTTTTCTCCTAGAGGGTTGGATTTTTGTTCCAATTGCTTTGTTTTTTCTCTGCCATCCTCACAACTGGGATGGATTGTGATTGCTCTCAGGAGAACTGACTGAAAACACACTGAAAACTGTGACAATGACCTCCATGAGAGCAGCCTCTCTTGGATCAGCCCAAGCTGAAGTTTGCTTGGCTTTTAAGTCTGCTGGTTCCAGTTTTTCTCAGATTTCAGCATGAGGTAGCCAAACGTGCTTAAACCCTTCTCTCTTGGATGTGTATTTAGTTTGAGGCAGGCAATGGAATATGGGCATTCTAAATGACAACCAACACCAAAACCTTTTAAAACTGCATGTTTCAGTCAGTGCTTGATAGTCCCTGAAAACTGTCCCAGAATTCCTCAGACTGTTCAGAACTTTCTCTCTACCTCTGTCTTATCTCTGATTTTACTAGATATGAGCAATATTTAACCCTACCACCTGCATGGAAACTTGATGTATTAGCTTAGCAAAATGAAAGCTTGGAAGATACAAGGCAGCTCACCCACAAGGAGGCAATTACTGTGGAGGGAATGGAGATGGAAGGCAACATTATCATGAGAATAAATGAATCAAAGGAGAAAAAAGATGGTCATGGCTACCCTGACCTTGGCAATGATGACAGCTGCTCTCTCTGTTGCTACCACTGTGGAG
Source organism: Struthidea cinerea (assembly GCA_013397865.1). Taxonomy (NCBI): domain Eukaryota; kingdom Metazoa; phylum Chordata; class Aves; order Passeriformes; family Corcoracidae; genus Struthidea; species Struthidea cinerea. The sequence continues at coordinate 20,563 of VZTI01004812.1, forward strand.
CAATTCAAAGTAGAGAGGCCATTATGCTGCGGGGGACCTTTTTGCAAGCACAAGGTAGTAGGAGTAAAAAGAGCACAAAACGTAACAAAATTCTCTGTGAACATCTCTAGAAGGGAATGAAGCAACAGGTAACTATAGACTTGTATTTAGCATGTCACATCAGAGCAAACTAATGCTGTTTGTGACTAGCCAAGATGGCTGGGTTGGGGAAGAAGCAACAGGTATCTTTTATCCAGCCTTTACAAGGTTGGTTTTTTTTGGATGCCACCTGGCACAACATCATCAGAAGTAGAAGAGAGGTCTTGAATGAGCCCTTCAAGTGTGAGCCTCGTAAGAGCCACCCAGCCAGCATTAAACAGCAGCTCAATGTTTAACTGGGAGAGAAAACATCTTGCTCCCACCACACCACGCCTTTCACTGAAACCCCTCATTTTCCTCTCATGTTCCTGTGTTCCTGTGTTACCGGTCTGCAGAAGAGAATATTTCATAGAATCGTAGAATGGTTCAGGTTGGAAGGAACCTTAAAGGTCATCTAGTTCCACCTTCCCCTTGTCAGTTTAAAGCCAAGAAATGTCAGAATTCTATCATCCTTCCCCTCTCCACCCACAGCGTGTGCAGCCCTAGGAGATGATGTGCTTTCTCAGAGAAAACAGACAGATCTTACAAAACTCCTGGTCACTGGACTGTAGAGGCAACCTCATTCAGTCCTACACACAAGCAAGAAGAAAATTAAGGCAATTGCAGTTGACAACTTGTTTATCAATTTTTGGGAGAAATAACAAATAAATTTTCAAGTCTATCAAAACCACAGTTTTACGAGGAAGTTAATTATTACACATAAAGATGTTAATAGATGGCTAAGGATAAACCATAATGGTGCCCTTCATGCAACCAGCATAAAAATCCTTGACACAGTAGACTAGAATAGACTACATAGGATTATTTTGCCAATTCTGACCTTGTGTCATGGTACTTTTATCAGTTTTTATATTGTGGAAATAAGAGAATAGGTTCCCTCTAGTTTTATTTTTCAAGTCCTTATTCTATGTCAGAGAGGTTTTTCACCATAGGACTTTAAAGCCAGTCTGTTTAGGGAGGGTTGCATATACTCATAATGGACACATGTAATTTACTTGATACCAAAGAGACAGATATGCCGTGTTTATTCAGAAATAAGACCTTTTTTTACTGATTCATTGTCTGTCCTGAATAAATAATCTTGCATATATATTTTTTTTCAAGATGGATGAGCTTTTGCACCAATATTAAAGATAGTTAAGAATACCCTCCACAATATAAATCACCCAGTTGCTGTGAGGGATGTCACCTTGTATGACAAAATGGGAGCTTAGGAAATTAGAAAGGAGATTAATGTCATGTTCTGATGCTCTTGCATTGAAGTTATATATAGTTTGAATCTCTACTGCTTGATCTTTCCATAGCTGAGGTAAATTGGTTTATGGAACTTCCAGATGCACATAAGGAAAGATTAGATGCAGTAAACATTTAAATTAATCTGTCTACTAAGTGTGTCCAAAATCAATACCAGGATGTAGATTTTTTGAGATGTTTTGAGTTGTTTTGAGTTTAATTCCTCACTAATGAGAGGTCATTTCTCACTTAATGGAGTTTTTCTGGAAGGCAAGTGTCTGCCATCTCATCTGATCACAGCAAATGACCTTCGTCTTTGAAGATAACCTGAGTTTATTTGATTTAAATTCAAAATTATCTCCTAACAAGGATCACTGACAAGCACTGAAGTTCTCTGGAAAGGGAGACCCCAGTGTGGCAGCCAGTGACTCTGTTCAATGTATGGCTGCACTGGATGTTGTGTGAGGATGTGAACATTCTCTGCTTTGAGCTGGCCAGAACACCCTGAGCCAGCTTTGCTGTCATCTGGGCTGGGTCTGGAGGCTCCGAGCACAAGTTCATTGCTCTGGGGTAGTCACCATCATGTAAGCATGGTCACTTTCTGGGAACATTGTAAAACTACTGGGAAGACATCTGTGGTTCCTTCTCTGAAGTTCTAAAGCCAAGGAGGGCCAAGAAACCTGACTGGTGTTAAAGGCTAAAAGTTAAAATGCTGTGTCAAAAGGTATCATCCTCTAGGCTTTGCCTTTGTAATTACAGCCTGCTTCTTAAATAGGTCTGAGCTGCTTTCCAGCACAACATACTGTATTATCTGCCAGATGCTGCCCTTGGGAGACAAAACAATCTCTAACATAAGGGAAAGAGTTCATTTGCCGTAACAGTTTTGAATTTCAATCCTTAGATAGATTCAAATTAAAATAAATTCATCAAATTCCCATAAAAAACATATTGAGTCAAAAGCTTGCAAATTCTCTGCCTGAATTTCTTCATGATGGACTGGTCTGCTGAGTAAGTCCAATTGTAATGGGACATGGTTCAATCTGGCAGCCAAAGCCTAGAAGGCTGCTTTAAATTAGGAATTATTTTAGAATTAGGAAACTCCAGCCTTATCAGATCTGCTTGAATCTGTAGTTTAAAATAAATTGGGTCATTAGAGTGTGTAGTGCAGTTAATGCTAATGAGCTGGTTGGTTTAATTACATAAGAAAAACAGCTCTAATCACTGCAGGGTAGGGGTTTTTGTTGTTTTGGGTTTTTTGTTTAGTTTTTTAATTTGCTTTTTAACTAGTATCAGCGATGATACTAATGTTCTCTGTGCTAAATTTCTTCTCATAGTACTCATTTACTCATTATCCTGTCTGGGGATACAACCTTGAATGTGTTAAGGAGAAAAAAACTAAAACCACACCGAAAAGCTGTGACTGATGCTGATTTTCTGATACATGTTCTCTCACCTCCCTTCCGTGTCAGATGGCAAGTAACACACAAAGACTTTCCAAGCTCAGAAAACAAGAAAAGCCATGGAGATATGAATTAACACCCTGGTCTATTTTTAAATCGAGAGAGTGTTAAATGTCATCTGGGAGGGTCAAGTGTATTTACAACAGTGAGCACAAGCTCTTCACTGTTCATCTTTATTACTGCATACCCTGTGTAGTGAAGGTCCTTGGGGTTATAACTTACTGTCATGTGATTGCTAGAAAAATAAATTAGTAGAAATGATGAACATATCTAAAAACTTTAATAATGGGCTACCTGATGCCCAGAAGACACCTTTGCCAGCCAGCTGGTATGTCTCTGATGAGGTTCATCAGTGAGTGCATTTTTACTAGACCCTGATAAAGGTTCTGAAGCAAATGCAGGCCTGTGGAGTATCAGATATTGATAAACTGTATCAGTCACATAGAGTCACCCACTCCACTTAATAAATCAGGCCCAGGTGAGAAAATACATGGACGCACCTAGGATAAGCCATACTTTGGGAGTGGACTGGGAAAAGATAACTCACCATGAACCCTTCTGAATCAAAATCATCCAGTGAGCCATTTGAAGAAGACTAGTGAATGTGAGCAGAGAGGTGATCTCACCTGGAAACAGGTAACCAGCACTTGAGAGTCATCTGGCACTGGTGTTCACTGCAGAAGTTAAACTATTTAACCTAACTGATACTTTAGTTTTCCTTTAAAACCTGTATGAATCTATTAAAATATATTCATAAAAGCAATCATCTAAAATATCTCAGCAAAACCTTCTCTGGTTTGCAGTCAGTCCACCTGGTTCTCCTCCTGTGAGGGTGATCTCTGTCTTGTAGTTCCTGCCCCAAGAGATGTGGGCCAGTGCATGGCACTGAACCCACAGAGCTCTGGCTGTGGTCACAGTCAGTCTTGATACAAACAGTGATACCTGAGATTCCCCCAAAAAACCAAAATTTGAAAAACTTATGACAAGCTCAGCCTCAGACACCTCTGTACACATAGAATCATGGAATCATGGAATCATAGAATCACAGAATGATTTGGGTTGAAAGGGACCTTAAAGATCATCGTGTTCCAACCCCCCTGCCATGGGTAGGAACACCTTCCACTAGACCAGGTTGTTCAAAGCTCCATCCAGCCTGGCTTTGAACACTTCCAGGTGTGGGGCAGCCACAAATTCTCTGACTGGTTCCAGTGCCTCACCACCCCTCACAATAATTTCCTGCTAATATTTAATGTAAACCTACCCTCTTTCAGTCTGAAGGTTTCCTCCTTGTCCTGTCCCTCCAGGCTCTTGTAAAAAGTTCCTCTCCATCTTTCCTGTAGGCTCCTTCAGGTACTGGAAGGCTGCAATTAGGTGACCCTGGGGACTTCTCCAGACTGAACAATCCCAATTTTCTCAGCCTTTCCTCTCCTCACTGGAGAGGTGCTCCAGTTTTCTAATCATCTTCATGGCCTCCTCTAGACTTGCTCCCACAGGTTGAGGTCCTTCCTGTGCTGGGACCGCAGAGCTGGATGCAGCACTGCAGGTGGGATCTCACCAGAGCAGAGCAGAGCAGAGCAGAGGGGCAGAATCCCCTCCCTCATCTGCTGCCCAGGGGCTTTGGATGCAGCCCAGGACACGTTTGGCTTTTTGGGCTGCAAGTGCACATTGCTGGGTCATGTTCAGTCTCTCATTCACAATTACTGGTCTCATCTCTAAATGTAGCATCATAAAGCTGATAAATCTGCAGACTTCACATACTAAAAATATGAAGCATAACAGAATGTGCCGACTAGAACATGAATGGTTATATTTCTATATATGTTGGCCACACATCCCTTAAAGCTTTCTGTCAGAAGGGCATTAGGTGATACGAAATATCCCAAGAGCACAGAGTTAAGGGTTGACCCTGCTCATATTTATTTGACCTTATGCTTTGCTGCCAGGGCGGTGTGAACCTTTCATGCTCCAGAGCTGAGAGCAGCAGTCCCATCTGTTAAAGCAGCTCCACAACTACTGTTGCATAGACAGACAAATAATGTCTGTTTTTGATATGGACCCATTACTGAGTGCCGACAAAATCTCTAGGACCTTATCCATTTAACAACTGAACCATCAGTGATAGTCTCATCGTATTCCAGATCGTAGGCTTTGATTCAGAATAGCTTTTATATTTATATAAAATGCATTTAAAGTATTCCAACTCTTTAGTAGATCACGATACATAACAGAATAGATGCAACATTTTATGTAGTGTTTTGGTTTTAATAGTTTGAACTAAAGAGTGAGGGTTAGGAACTGATCACCAAAGGAACTATGTGTGTTGAAGAATGTTTTCTGTACATCACATTTGCTGCAGGCAGGATAGATATATGCATATTTCCACTGAAATAGAATGTGCAGTGATATATTTCTTCATTTCAGTCAAATTTAGATGTCTAGCCTGCCATTATAGATGATTAGATAGCTAAATTTACTGCTCTGAAATTATTCTTAATAACACCATTGCTCTCAACCTGCTTCTTAAGCTCCAGAAGGGAAATTGATATTGTGGGTAATTATTTTCAGCAGTTCTGAATACAATAAAACTGCACACATTGGAATCACATGTATGTCTGTGCATAAAAACACCCCCACCCCCCCCCCCCCCCCACTGCTGCAGAACAACAGGCATTTTTTAAAAATGTAAATCCTTCTTGGTTTATCCATATATCATAGATAATATGTATGTCTGCAATGGATGATTTATGGAATAATGTCTTACTTTTCTCAGCAGTTGCTTTACTCACTTATCTTTGGAACACAACTCCTGCTAGCACCAAAGGAAGGGACTCCTACTTCTCTCCATGGCCATTTAGAAGTAATGCCCTCACACTATCTGTCATCTTCATTGCAGCGCGGTTGATAAAGGAACAGACACTGAAGGCTTATTTCTGGCTTGGAATTTGACCATGAAACTCTGAAATTGCAGGTGTAATGTTTGAAGTCTACAGCAGAATATGCCTCACATGCTCCCTCTGCAAATAGGCCTGGACTGCTCTGTCCAGGGGGCTACTCCCAAGGAGGGATGAGTCACCAGAAGTCAGACTTAATTACCTCGTTCACTGTTTGGGTCTTGGAAGACTTCAGTTTAGATTCTACTTAGCTTGTTGCAGATGTCTCAGAGATGAGGCTCAAAACCATCTTGTGGAAGAGGACACAGCATTTTTCTTTCCTTAACACCACACACGAGAGCCACCCACACTGACCACTCATTATCCTGTCAGAGAGATGCCTAAAGGGACCTGGTAAAGCATAACCCACCCTCCTCTATTTACTCTGCTCTGTTCTCAGCCAAGAGGTGGTGACAGGGAGTGCCAAAGTCCCCATTGTTACTATGAAAAGGAAAAACAGAAACTAGGATGTACAGCCTGAAAAACAGAACGAAATAAAACCCCCAAGAAAAAAAACTCAACTATGATAAATAACATTATTTTACCTGAATTTGACATTCTTCTGTTAATCAAGTAAAGCTTATTAATGGATGGGTTCAAAAAAGGCATCTTTGACCTGAATTCATCCTTTCTGACATTAGTGCCTTACATTTAGCTCATCAGTCTCAAGGTGGTTTGGGAGCTCTTTTGATATTTAAAGGTACTTCTTCTCTTAAGCCAGACTTCCCTGAATGGTATTTTGTCCCCCTAATTATTTTACACTGAATGTAGACAACAGTTTTTCAGAGAGAAAGATGAAATAAATCCCATCTTTGGGGCCCTGGCCCACTGCAAATGAATCAACAATGGACAAATCAATGCTATTAAAATAATTTGAATTTCCAGCCTTAACAACTCTTGAAGGTGATAGAGAAGAGTTGTACAAACTTAGAACTTTTCTACTTGAAATGATGAAGGTGCCCAAATGACATATATCATGTAAGGCACAGGTTCTCATGGAGTATTTTTTTTCCTGTACATTCCTAAGAAAAATATTTCAAGCTGCTACCTCTCCTCAGTACTAAATCAAAGTTTGACAGTAGATATATTGTTATTTTGCGTGAGTAGATGATGCATTAATTTATAAGTCTTTAGAATAATGCTGTTTAGCAACTTGGTATAAGATGAAAGAATATGGCCATTACCTATTTCTAGTAAAATACACCAGGTACAAAATTTACACAAAGAGAGCAATATCTGGCACAATCCTTGTTGCTGGGAATAGAAGGAATTGCACAAGGTATCCCCATTATCCTATCAGCCTAATTTGGCTAAACTCATTTTAATGGAGCGCAGAAATGTGGCTGCATGCTCATCCTCTCATCCTGGGAACATATTGTAATTAACTGCCTGAGCAGCTGCATGGCAGCAGGAGAAGGCTCTAAATGATGTGACTCTGTTGGTATTACCTGTGCTAAAATGATTTTGGAGATTGGAAGGGAAGAGCTGATTGCCTTTTACAGCAGTGTCTAAAGCCTACGTGAGTTCTGACACCTGAAGGAAGGAGAAATAACCTGCAGACTTCACATCAGCACTCTGTAAAATGCATTTGGAAGCTTGATCGCCATGACCTCACCCTCACAATTATTTCAGCCCCTCCAGTTATTGTCACATATTTGATCGTCAATTTTGTTTTAATTGATACTGTGAATGTTAACATAAACTTGATGGCAAAGGAACAACTATTCACTGTGTAAGGCAATTTCTTCATTAGTGCAAGGAACCAAGATACCACCAATGACCCTGCTCTTGTGTAAACAGCAATAGTACATTGAAAATCTGCCAAAAAATGTGCTTGGGGAAACTATTACAACATTTTATTAAATGGAAGAAAATGGAGTTAGTCTGGCAGACAGCTATAGCTTGTAGGGCAAGGATGGGACAAGACCTGAATAATACATTTAAGGTGTTAAAAGCAATGGTTAAAACACTGTCTTCTGTAGGATGACATAATAGTAGCACAAAGCTGGGTGTTGCCTTTGTTTCTAATCTGTGAGATTAAGACAAATGTTGGTCATCATGGTGAATTATCATGAAGTGCAGCTGTGAACCAAAAGGCTAATTGAAAACTTCTGCATCTTCTCCAGGCTGAACAACCCCGAGTGTCTCAGCCTGTTTCCATAACTCTGTCCTGTTCAAGTCACTTATACCACCAAAACAATCAGCAAGCTGGTCTGGTGGAAGGTGTCCCTATCCATGGAAGGGGTTTTGGAACTAAATGATCTTTAGACCCAACCCAAATTGTTACCAGAGGTATGTGCTTCACTTGCCCTTTTGGCTGCTAGAAGCAGGGAGAGACAGTCACCTGAGAGTGTCAAGGGTGTGCTTCCAAGCACATAATCAAGAGAACACTGTGGGAGCTCCAAGAAAGAGTATAGGAGAGAGTGTGATCTGGTTAAACATCTCATCCATCTTTGAGAACCTCTGCAGATGTCACTCTGCAGCTGTTTGGGGAGCTAATCCAGTGCAGAGGCTGTCAATAGGACATAGAGCTCTGAGTGATCCTGGAGCAGGGGCACGGAGGCTGCTGCTTGATAAGGCTTGTGATGTCATGAACATTTTTTGGCTTCCTTCTGTCTGTAAAAACATGGCATGCTTGCAACTCGCATTTATAGACAGACTTCATAACCACATCTCAGTTAACTAAGGCTTCCCTGTGCTTGTTTGCAAAAATCATGTGATGAGTCTTGTTTAAGAACATAAGGTCCCCTGTGAAGAAAACACTTCTCACAAGCTAGTTGTGCATTGTTCAACACAGAAGCTTCTGGGCCTTATTAGTGTTGTTATTTGTATTTCAGAGAGCACCACAGAGATTTGAGAAAAGTTGTTTTCTTGGCTGGAAGAAGGGGCTTCCCCATGAAGAGTTGCTTCAGGGACATTAAAATCACAAATAAAAATGGCACAACACAAAGCACAGAATGGAATTCTGACATGATTATGGGGGAATACAAATTGCAGCCACAGCAGTACTAAGTACTAAATATCAGCATAAATATTTGTCTGTTCCATCTGTATATTCTAACAGAGATTTAGACACAGAAGTGCCTAATATTACCAAAGCATTTGTTCTAATAATATGGATTTTTATATTTCTACTGTTATGAGCAGTACTAATTCTTCATTTGAAGTACATTCGTCTTCATCATTCGCAGTATCCCTTTCATTTACACTCAAAACTCTGTCAGAAACATGCTGTATTCATTCCACTGATTCTGATCTAAACTATCCTCTTGGGTGAGAAATGCAAAATACATTTATTCTGCTTTAATTAGACCTCTAGCAAATCCTTAGCACATAGCAATTTTGAGCAGAAGACAAGAGAGCTATTTCCTTTAGAGTCTCCCTACCACGATAGCAGGATGACAGAAGGAGCTAGGAGTTAATAGGAAACATTAACCAAAATTTGCCCTTGCAGCAGCCAGCAGTTCAGCTGCTGTTTCATATTTCTTCCGTGACATCACACGTACTTCCAGACTTTAACATTTGTCCACGGCCTTCAGGGAGTGCACAGCTCAGTAACAGGATGAACTGCTTTTAAACGATTGTTCTAATACCATCAGGGCTGACACAGCACTGATGTCAGTGGAGGTAAGGGAGAGTGCTGAACTCCTCACCTCTGTTCCTATCACAGGGAGGGTGAAAAACGAACACCCTGATGCTGCCAGCTTTGCAAGCTGTCTGCAGCTGCCCACAACCAGCAGTCAGGATCGAAGGGTGGGGGGTGCCAGGGCCCCACAGTGCTCAGGTTTGAGTGCTGTGATGGGGGAATAGCAATGGGGTCTATTGAGGTGGGGAGAAGAAGGGGCACAGAAATTTCAGTCTTGCTTTTTTTCCAGGAGACCTAGATCTGACTATCAGCTTAAAAATGCAGTTGTGCTCTCCAGGGGTTCAGGTACTTTAAGACATTATTAATCTGCATTGGATCATCCCCGTGGTCCTTTATGTACTGGCTGGCCTTTGACTGGTTAGAGAAACACCCAATTTCTCAGTAACAACATTCTTTGTCCTAAAAAAAGGACACTAGTGCATGGGAAAAACAGTGACTAAGGCATCATTGAGATAAAAATTCCTTCCCAGGCCTGCCCTCTGACTGCCCACTGGCTTGGGGTGAGTCCCTGTGGTTTATCTTCTTTCTCTTAGAAGCTTCATCTATTCAGCGCAAATCTTTTAGGGCAGGAGCACCTTCTGAAATGGGTTTGTCTAACATCAAAGGTGACTGATGTCCCCAAGTTCAACTGCAGTGTATCAATAATAAGAAGGAGGCCAGTGAGCAAAAGCTTTGTGTTTTGCATTTTTTGTCCTTCCCAAACTGTAAACTTACAAATATTAAAAGGAAAGGATCCAAATGTGCAAAAGAGAAGGAGGAGAAAGGGAGGGAAACCATGTACTAATAGCTTATGAAAAATCACTTGGCAATTCGTCATCTGCATTCTTTGAGATAAAAAGCCAATATAAAGGAATCAAGAGCAATTATGTTTCAGCCTACAAAGTGTCTTAGGCTACCCTCAAGCCTTCATTTTTTAGCTTATGAAATGTCTTGGGCTCTGCTCAAGTCATCACTTCTGAGTTTATGTTTTGCACTTTGTGTGTTTTCTCTCTTTTGTGACTAATGGACTCTATCTTCATTATCAGGTGTTACTTTCAGTGTGGTACTTATACTCTTGAAAGTTTGAAAGTACAGGATATGGTTGAAAAGTGACCTGATTATAGTTGTAGAATATACAGTGTTTTAAGGAGTTCTTTCATGTGCCTAATGAAGACATAATTGGGATAAGAGGGCCAAAAGCTGAAACTTAAAAAAATCCATCCTGGAAAGCTTGGGGTTTTTTTTAAACAACAGCTGCAGAAATTTCTGCTGGAGCCAAGAGAAATAGTTGATAACTCTCTTTCTCTCTCTCTTCGGGCTTTTCAAACCAATCTGAGTGTGTTTCCCAACAGCCCAGTGGCCTTGATGTTATTCAGCATAGCAGGATGGAATATTGCTATCTTGGCAAGTAACATGGAGAAGTTGTGGAGGAAGATGGGACCTGCCTTAATAAAAAGACCAAACAGCTGCCCGTAGGGTATTAATTTATTTGGACACCAGCTCTGTCCCATCCTCCTGGAGTTAAACACTCTGTGAACACGGCAAGGGGAGCTCTCTGCCTTGCAGAACCCACAGGTTAAATGTAAGATGGGATACAACAGGCCAGGAAAGCACAAGGAAACCAGCACACACCACTGGTGAAAGTGATAAATCCAGTTTCAGGAGAGGAAGGACACAAGCCCTGATCACAGAGAAAACAGGTGTTTGAGGGAAGGATTTAAGAAGGGAATCATAACTGTCATTTCAGGCTGGTCTGGGGTTTTTTTCTGACTAATGCCAGGGAAAACCAGAGAAGGCACAGAGGAGCTCACTTGAAGGCACAAAGCAAGCAATCAAGCTGATGCCAAGGCCCAACTGAGGATAAGGAAGATAAGGAAGACAAGGAGACAAAACTGTAGGCTGTGAAATATTTTCAACAAGTTTCTCCTGGCTGTACTGTAGGCCAGTGAACAGCAAAAGCAGTTGGAAGAGAAGGTGGACGGCATGAGCAGCAGTGTTTTGAAAGGGCAGGAAAGGGGAAGGGAAGATGCCCACATTATAAAAAAGGGGCAAATTGATGGTGTCACCACAGTGACAAAGCCAAGAGATGGAGCAGGCAACAGGGCAGAATCAGGGCCAGATTCAGGGTCCTGGTGAGATTAAAAATGCCCAAAAGAAATACAGAAGACAGGCTGAGATGCTGGTAAGAGATTGATTGTGGTGTACTCTTCGTGTACTGCCCAGAACAGGATTTATTTTCAAAATGCCTGACAAAACAGATTTGCTCTTTTTGATGTTTTTGTAATATACTCTTCATAATTCTTCCAGCCAGCCAGCTGATGCAGCCTCTGCCAGCCACAGGTGGGCTGTGGGCTCATCACAGCAAGCAAATGCAACTCTATTGATTTAAAGATGTACGAGTCTCCTGCTAGCAAATCATTGTATTCAATGGTTTCTTCATTGCATTTAATCATGGGAGTAGGTGTTCCATTATATTCAAAAGACATTTTTTCCTTTTTTAGGAGACTTATGGGATAGCACACAACAAATGCATGGAAAGAGGCATCTTTAAGCAGGTCTACAGAATGGAAGCAGACTTTAATGACAAGAAAGGTCAGTCTGGCAGATCCTTTTCATGCTCAAGGGCACCGTGCACTTTCGAAATACTAAACTGTCACTATAGTAGTACTCAGGACCAAACAAAACCTACCTTTTCTGTCTCCTACAACCAGGTTTATAAGCCCAGTGAGAACCATCACCTGCTTTCCTCAGAGTAGAGTCAGGTTGTTGTTTTTCTGTTCTTCTCCTGGCCTCACGAATCATGAACTGTGAGTTGTGGATCCAGAGGGATGGAGTGCATCTCCTTGGAGCACAATGGCTGGGGACAGGAGTGACAGAGACTTAAAACCCCCCACATCAGGAAAGGTTAAATTCCTGCTTTTTAAGTACTGACTTCTTCCCTGTCGTGGGTTTGAACATCTGTGGTCTGCCAATCCTATGGATCTGTGCATGGCAGTGGGCTCCTACAAATACAGCACCACAGGCCAAGTTCTCCAGGCTTTTGGGTGGAATTAGACATTGGTGCCCAAATCTGAATGTCAAGAGATCTTGAGGGTGACATGGGCACCAACCTGATCTGAATGGGCAACAGCAGAGATGTACAATGTCTGTGTTTATGTGGAACTCTGGGGCTGACCAAAGGCACACATAGACAGTGGAGAGTAAGGAGAGTATCAAGAGAATGGCTGCTTTGCAACAGTTGTCTGAGCTGTTGGCATCCAAATTTTGCAGAACATTAGTCTAAATTCAGTCTTAATTTAGGTGACTTCAATCTCGCCTTCACCGCAATTACATGGAATTGAATTTTGTCCTGCACTTATCTGTGCAGTAAGCTCTTCAGGGACACCTCAGTCTTAGGCTGGTATCAAAACACATTTATCATCCCCCTACATTTTCATTAGTTTTGTGACTGTGCCTTTCTAACCTGATACACTGCTTCCATTAGTCCAGACACAGAAACAGCTGATCTGACAGAAGGGCCCTTGCCTATCTTATTTATCTTTTTCAATACTTTTTTTTATAATTTCTAGATCATATACTTAGAGTAAGTTTGGAAGATAACAACTTGAATCAGTTCTCTCTTAGCCTGTAGTTATTTTTAGTTAGGTCTCAGTGTAATCGTGGCAAAGAACCTCAGTCTTGATCAATCTGTTTGCTCTTCTCCCTCTGTTTCTCCAGAACAGTAATTGAATTTTTGTATAAGTCTAGTGAAAATAGCATTTTCCATTTTCAAGCATCAAAGGTCCTCACAAGTATTTATTTATTGCTGTCTCTTTTGAATCCTCTTTGAAGCAGGTATGGTCTATTACAGCTGTTTAACCAATGGATAAACAAGCCATAGAGCTTGATTGACATACAAGGGTAGATATTTTTATTAAATCCCTTCTTTCAAGCCAAATCCCTTCTTTCAAGCCAAACTCTGATAGGAAATTTCATCCTTCCCTCACAAGCCTGGATATGGGCTCAACAGCTCAAGATTTTTAATTCAGCACACTGGAGCTGAGTGCAGAGCACTGGGCTCTTCCTCTGACCTGCCCATGCTGCCGTGGGGTTGTCAAGAAATTGCTGCTGGGAAGGTTTCCTGGATGCTGCTGGCACTCAGTCTGTGCCTGGGACAATCTGCAGGACATGGCACAGCCCAGAGGATGCACAAGAAAGCTTCCAGCCAAAGTAAGTGATGGCAGACACATCCCTCTGCATTCCCACACAGTGAGAGACCAAGGAGCTGAGGTACCACTTTCCATTTGATCTCCCTCATCTCCTCCAGTGGAAAAATTTCCATACATCATGTGCTTGTTCAGGAGCTTTCAAAGGGCAATGAAACATTTTGGCCTTTACACAACTGATTTTTTTTTCAGAATGGCTTGCAATGATTTCTTTTGAACATATTTGGCATCAAACTGGATCTCCCTACCAGGCATGCACAACTGAAGGGGACCTGCCATCTACTCCACCAGGATCCACATTCCCTGGATGGAGGCACACTATCATGGATGCATTCTGGTATCATTTGTTCATGTGAAATAAATTAGGTTCTTTTGCTTTCCCCCAGTAAAATAACTTTCTGGCTTATCCTTTGCTCTGCCTGCTTCATTTTGTATTTCTTTTTCTCAGGCATGGAAAACCAGAATTCCCATGCTATTCCAGATAAAGTCTCATGACAGTCTTGTATTTCCTTATCTCCAGTTATCTCACGGCTCTACAAATACCTGGTTTAGTTATCTTAAGTAATAATTTCTTACATGTCAACAGAAAAATGCACTGTTGACTAATTTAGAAAATTTCCTATTTTATCAAAGAAGACTACAGATTATTCTGAGGATTCTGTTTTTAACAGAGACTTGTAACGTATTAATTAATTTCTATGTATTTCTATATTTTCCTTAATAATTTCTTCTAAAGTCTTAGATATAACTGGCATCAAACTAATTGGGTTTTAATTATCTGTGGGTTTTTTTTTTACCTGCTTGGTAAGTCTTCTCCAGTGAATTCTTTTGGCAAGATCTCTGATGAGATCAAGAGATATATGCAAACAAAGTGTGCCAAGGAAAAATGCTTTTCACAGTATCATAGGTCAGCTGTTTTTCTTTAGTCCGCTGAAATTCAAAGGGCTGATGAACACAAGCTTGTGAAGCCAGAGTCAGATGTAACAGTCCTGTCTTAAAACCACCCTTTTCACAAGATTTGGCACTTCAGGACAGGGTGATTTAAAAGCCTGCCATCCCAAAATGTCCCTGACAGGTCACTGATTAGGTGAGGTGCTGATTTTGTTACTGCCAGTAAATGTAAACCACTATCAATCTCAGTTTACATTAGAACATCAGGCTGCAAACTGTGCAGGCTGACAACTCAGATTCACAATCATCTCTGATTTAGCTGCAACAGCTGGAGAGTTTATCATCCAGGCGGGTAACATCTTCAGCCAGCACAGGTAAATCCAGTGTGAATCAGTCTGAATTGCCCTTGTTTTCTCAATTGCCCAGCTATCAATGTACAGAGACTCATGAGAGACATGCTGCAGAGCTCTGCCTTCTGCTCCAGAGGTCTAAGTCTTATCAGAAACAACATGATTCAAAATCCTATGCATACATTTCAGCTATTCCACTTGTCTTATCAAGCAGTGGCTATAAATCATTATTAATATTAATAAGAATTTTATCAGAATATTGTATTCCAAAGCCTAGGAAATAAATGCACCAGGAGATAGATCCCTGCTTTTCTTATTGTGGGGGAAATGCTGACTGTTTGTTGCTGCAGTTCCTGTCTTGGTTGGCAGCTATATCTGTGACAGGCAGGGAGAGGTGAGAGCTGTTCTACAATTAGACTGAGCCTTGTGGAATGAGCCTCTCAGAGCAGAGATCTTTGTGCCTGCCACTGAGTGATGGCTCACAGTTAGCTCACATCTCAGCACGGACGCGATCTCATTGTGCAGGAGGCTTTTGAAAATGGCTTGGGCTGAGAGGGGATAAGGGTCACTGCAGCAGCTGAGATTTGAAACAGCAGGTGCCACCAGGGAGGTGACAGGCACAGAGGAAGGGACATGGTGAGACATTCTGGCTGCCTGTGTGGAAATAAATGTTCCTGGACCTTGAAGTCAGGTGGTACACATCAGACTGCATCCACACTAGTAAATCATGACAGCCCTCAGAACAAGGTGGATGCACAAAAAACACTTTGGGGAATGATCCCTGGGCTGTGCAAGCTGTTGAGTTGTATTCAGGCACTGCTGGAGAGTTCACAAGTTGGAAGAGGACAAATTCTCGACAGAGAACAATCTAAGGATTTACTGTCACATGGAACCACGTTCCTGTGCCCAGGAATATGTTGGAAATTGGAGAGGCAGCCTTGATATGAAAAGAGATGCAGAACTGGCACTTCACTGGTAGGGAAAGGTTTGTTAGCATCCAGATCTTATGGTGTGGTTAAGGAAGTCACCAGCAGGGATGGCTGCTCTACATGCACAGATTAGAGCACCTGGTCCATCGTGTAACAGGGCACAGAGAAGACTGGAAAGCACGGACTGGTGAGGTGTTTTTCTCCCTCCTCAGTGCCAGCACATTGGTCCAGTGCTGGTTGCAGGGCATGGCTGGGGTTTGTGGCTGCAGGGGACAAGGCAAATTCACTGTCCTTGGAGCCTGAGGTTTGCAAAGGGCATCCTGTGTTGGTCTGTGGATCCACATCCACCCCCTCTGCTCAGCTGGAGTAAAGCCTTTAGGGTGCACCTCCCTTATCCATGCGTATGGGAAAATATCTACTGTTTTGACTGAAATTCTCTCCAACTGTACTGTTTATCCACTAAGTTCCCTCACTTTTGTATTACTTTGGTCAGTTTAATTAATTTTTCCTGAGAAAGATGAAAGGCAATCTTTCATTGTTCATGTGTCCTATGTGACTTTCAAAAACAACCTTGTGGGCAGAGATTTTTAATTTCGCCTGGTTAAAGAGGCCTTTAAATAGCAGTCAGCAGGACCTCTGCCAGGCTCTGTCCTTGTGTACCCAGGACAAGCATCTATGAAAGGTAATGGAAGAAAAGTAGAATCACCTACATGGTTCCGCAGTGAAGGTGAATTTTTACAAAAGGCCAAAATAGGTACTTTTACAGATGCAAGGATCATATGCATGCAGATATATGATTTGGGCTTGGGTTTTTTTTTGGCTGACACTGAAAATAAACAATTTCATCTTTCAAGTGACAAACGAGTTCTTATTTGGCAGAGTTGATTAAATTTGTTTTGTGGATAGAAAAAAAATTGTGCTGCAGTTCACTGATACAGAAACAATTAAAATAGATTGTTTTACCTGATGCAATTCCAGACTTGAACTAATTATCCTTTTATGAAATCACATCTGTAAAAGGATAATTGATTTGAATGAGTACAATATTTCACAGAGACAGGAGTGAGTACAGCATCTACTTACCTACACAGCACATTCTTATAGTCTTTAAAAATTTAATTCTGAATAGTGGCTGGTTTAATATTTGCTTGTTTTTACTTCATACATACATTTTTGTTAATGTATGTGCTTCCCTCTTGGATATATATTTAAACATCAAAATATTGGGCTTCAGAAAGACAACAAATTAGCTTGGAGCACTGCAGATGAGCACCAATTTACTTAAATGACACAATGGTTTATAAACCTTCTGTTAAATCTTGTTGCTTCCACAGTCAGTCTCAATGAGTTCATATATGTTGCGGTGAGCCATGGCCAGAGCCATGGTCAGCAGGACCAAGCAGACCAACAGGTCCAGTGGTTTGGTGCCTCCACAGCACAAGGACAGTGAGCACACAAAAGGCTGTGTGAAGCACGCTGCCCATTGGCTGCTGCCACCCCGCCTCCCTTTATGGTTCATATTTCGTTATTTCTCTGGAAAGTTCTATGTTCCTCGGTTGGTAATTGGCCCATGTTAATCCTCTACCCCCCACATCTTCTCCCATTTGCCCTGATCCCTTCTCCCCCATAGCTGATATTTTATTGGTTATTATATGTTCTCCACGCCTATTATGTAGGGGTATAAACCCCCGCGCCCGCCTAATTTTATCAGCTCTCCTCGTGGCTTCTCCCTGGAATAAACCCTTCCCTGTTCCACGAGGAAGTCCCTCCACTTTTCCTCCCTCCTTCGCGCACCCTGCCATCAGGAGGCAAGGCGAACCCGAGCTGTGCTTCGCCTGCCCTCCAGCGCCGCGGTCGGCCTCCGTCCCCCCGACCTGGGGCAGGTAGAGCATTGCCCTGTGCTGAGATAGCGTGCTAGCCGGCTCAGCACCGTGGCACATATAACATGATGTAGCTCTTTTTTGTTGTTGTTATTTGGATATTAAGTAAAATAGCAGCAATTTCTCCTGTTTCCTTTGCTGAATGGATGTTCTGCCTAGAGAATAAGATTCTGTACAGCAGCACATTTCCTGCTGGCCCTTGCAAATGCTTTGCCATGCAGAAATAGGATCTACATTGGCATCCAAAAGTCTGAGATACATTGGAATAATGCCAGAGAAGGGCTGAAAGTCCAAGAGAATAATTTAAAGGTGTGACACAGGAGGAACAGCTAAAGGGATTTACAGCATACGGTGTAAAGGACAACTACTTTAGAGATAGAGAGATAAACAATATTTAGAGGACGTGTAAAATAATGTCAGAAAGAGCGGAAATTTAAGCATTCTATTTGGAAATGATCAGTGACATTTAGTTGTCAGGCCAATTCACTGGTGGAATAATATATACAGGGCAACCATAACTTGGAACAATTGAGAAGGAAAGCTGCTTTGAATTTGCCCATCACAGGCTACTGAGAACCAACACTGCTGCATCTGTGAGAAAAGCAAAGGGGTTTCTAGGACAGATGAGACCTTTTCAGAATATACAATGAAATACCAATGTCATGGAATCTTACAGCACCTCAGTGTCCTTACTCCTGGAGAACCCTCACCTGCAGAGCTTTGAGACAGTGAGGTCCTACATTCAAGAACTCAAACTGGGCATGAAGAAATCAACGGAAAAGTGGCTGGGCTGCTGTGCAAAAGGAATCTGGGTACACCAAGCTTGCTCAAGCCATAATGACAAAAGGAGAAAAGATTTTTATTAAAAAGTACTTCCTTTTCTCCATTTTTTCAATTCCAGAAGGGGTGAACCAGGTTAACACAGGACAAATAAACTGGGCATGAATACATTTAGATAGAAACCAGGAGAAAGTTTCCAACTCTTTGGATCACTACCAGTAAACACCAATAACTAGAAAAAAGTTTTGAGACAGATCCTGATCAGCAGTTCATGTGGGTGAGAAACTGTGTACCTGTAATAGCAGGAAGCAGAATCTGATGACCATTCTGCTCTAACATTCCTGGTAAAGTAAAATAAAGCTTCCTGATCAATTACTCCTGACTCAGAAAATTGTGCTTATTTGTGACTGACTTAAAAAACACATGGGAATTTAGCATCTATATAATTATTGGACTGAATTAGAGCTTTACCAAGCACTGCAAGCTAATGTATTTTGATAACAAGAGCTACATTTCTTGATGCAATATTGTGTTGTTAATAGGAAAAAAGGCATTGTAAAGCAAACAGAAAATACAGCATAAAATAAACCAAATTTAAGATTAAAATAATAGTATAAACACTGCAGTACTCATTTTACTTTTTTTCATAGCAGAGAGGTGATGGTTTCTCTTAAGCAACAGAAAACCAGGTTTTATATCATCCAAATATGAAAGTTTAAAATGAGCAGAGTATATCATGTTCCATGTGTTTATTCTGGTTGAACGTTACATTGATTTTGTGCTAGCCTCTGCTTTAGGTGCATACTATTAAAGCTCTGTGCCATTTCCATACTGCTGAAATGCTGCGTTATTAACAGAAAGAAAGGACTCGTTTCAAAGGTCCACGAATATTTACTTGACAAAGATTTTGGTGGAACTGGAATCAACATCACCTTCTACCAGAAGGTACCAAAACAGGACTAAAAAGAAAAGCGAAAAGTTCAGATGTAATTAAAGAGGAAGGTCATTGATTCTGTTCTCAAAGCACAGATTCCAGTAACCTAAGGAGTTATTAATAGAGACAGCATGATGATGATCAAAAGAGAAGCTTGCAAGAAATAAAGATTTTCAATACTTGCTGTTTTCACGGCTGCAGACCTAGAGCCAATACAGTTATGAGTAACTGCAAAGCCAGGTTAAAGTAATATATTTTTTATGGAGAATGTGCTTTCAATTTTGGAAATATAACAAAAGCCAGTTTACATTTGGCATTACTTAACAAGTGGGAGCAGAGAACGTGGTTCAGTTTAATTGTTGGAACTACTAAGATATTCTTTTATGATGAAGTCATTTAAGTAAACAGCTGCATGCCAATAATCTTCAACATTCCATTTCCATGATTTACTTAAAAAATCTGATTTATAACTGCCCCACAGCACTGTGTTGTCTATTGGGTGTATTGGATTGAATATGCAAATTGTCTTAAAGCTGCCATTTTTCATCAGAGAACCCCTAGAAGAGGTAGAGATGGAAAGAATTGGCAGAAACCTTGTGTTTTGACAGCAAATGAAGCAAATGAAAGGAGAAAAATGAAAGAAGCAAAATGAAAACTCAGTCGCCAAGGCAAGCAGCTCCAGTGCCAGCACAATCAGCAGTGGAGCATTCCAGAGAATTCCTCAGCAGAGGGAATCTCAGGGAAATACAGAGACCTGGTAGAAAACCGCAGCACATGTCACAGAAGCTGAGGGGACCTGGGCAGGACCAGGGCAACAGCGGCCAAGCCCTGCCATGGATCAAAGAAACTTGGGGAACACACAAAGAGTACAAGAGAAAAGGTGTGGCAGTTTTTGTGGGAGTTTGCATGGAATGGTGTGCAGAGGGAGGCTGTAACTCACCCAGCTTGACCAGGGAGCAATGACATCAACTGTTGAGTTGCCAGGCTCATGGAAAGAGCTTTAAACTAGGTTCGAAAGGGGAAATAGATAAAACCAGGCTCACTAGAGGTAAGCCTGGTGGCAGAATGCCCATATTTGAGGGAGTGTGCTAGTGAAATTCTTCAGGCTGCTCCAGGCTGTGCTGAGCACACTGGAGCACATCTGAAATGTCCCTGTAGGAACCTGCACAGCCCCTACAGCCATCTCCATGGGGCAGGGGATGGAGATCCACACAGCAGCAAACACGTGAAGGCTGCTGATACACTAGAAACCATGGAAGAACCTGAGAACAATCCCATAAGAATCATGGCCTCTCCCCCAGCAAAGGTGGCAGGAACAGCAGCCCAACTGAAGTGCATCTTCAGCAATGCATGCAGCATGGGAAAAGAGCAGGAGGAGCTGAAAACCATCGTGCAGCTGGAAAACTACAATAGAGTTGCAACCACAGAAATATGGTTGGATGAGTCACACAGCCACAGTGGATGGCTGTAAGGGACAGGAAAGGAAGGTGAGACAGTGGGGTAGCCCTGTGTGTTTGGGAGTGTTTTGGCTACCTAAAACTTGATGATGGTGATGAAAGGGTCGGGTGTTTATGCATAAGAATCGGGGGGAAGTCCAAGAAGGCAGATATCCTGGTGGCAGTCTGTTATAGACTGTCTAGCCAGGACAAAGAGACACATGAAATATTCTATAAACATCTGGGAGAAATGTCACAATTGTTAGCCAGCTCCTACCCTTGTGTCACAACAACCCCCTGCAGGGCTCCAGGCTGGGGGCAGAGCGGCTGGAAAGCTCCCACAAGGAAAGGCCCTGGTGGTGCTGGCCAAGAGCGGCCAAAAACTGAGCTGGCGTGGGCAAGAAGGTCAGTGGCATCCTGGCATTCTGTGTCAGCAATAGTGACAGTGATTGTCCCTCTGTGCTGGGCACTGATGAGGCCTCTCCTCAAATCATGAGTTCAGTTTTGGGCCACTCATGGCAAGAAAAATTGAAGTGCGGGAGCAAGTTCAGAGCAGGACAATGGAGCTGGTGAACGGTCTGGAGCACAAGTCTGATAAGGAGCAGCTGAGCAAGCTACGGGTGTTTAGCTTGGAGAAAAGGAGGCCCATGGGGACTTTATTGTTCTCTACAACTCCCAAAAGGAGGGGGTAGTTGTGTGGGTGTTGATCTCTTTTCCTGAGTAATGAGTGATAGCACAAGAGGAAATGTCCTCAAGTTGCACCCAAGGAGATTTACATCAGATATTAGAAAAGTCACTTCATGGAAAGTATTGTCAAGCACTGGAACAGGCTGCCCAAGGAGGTGGTTGAGTCACCATCCTTGGAGCTATTTAAAGGACATGTGATGTGGTGCTTAGGGACATGGTTTAGTGGTGGACTTGGCTTGCAGTTGGACTCAATGATCTTAAGGGTCCTTTCCAACTTAAATGATTCTGTGATTGTGTGTGTGGTGGGAGTCCTCTAAATTCCAATATCTGTTTTCCAAAGAGTAGCTCCTGAAAAAATTCAGTGCAATTTCAGATCTAGAATTTTCACTCACTCCATAGACACCTTTCACATGTGGTCTGAACAAATCTCAGGTACAGAGCCAGTAGTATCTCACAGGAGGTGAGTGAAGAGACAACAACAAAAGATGGTTTGCGGTTCCTCAGAGAAAATACACGTAAAGCAAAAGTGCAAACTATGTCCATGGAAAAGGAAAGTAGAAAGAGGTCTCCATATAGAAGAATAGGAAGAGGAAACCGCACTTACATTATCAATACAAGGAAGACCATGGAAATTGTTGAGAAGGGACACTGCTGACAAATGACAGTGAGAAACTCAGAAGAGGACTTGCCTTTTTTACTGAAGAGAGAGGGAGCATTTCATGCCAATGAAAAAAAAAAGAAGGAAAAAGATGGGTATATTCAGCTCGCTTTTGGCTGCACTGCTCAATCATAATGTTGGACTTGATGATCCTTGTGGGTCACTTCCAGCTCAGGATATTCAGTGACCCTAGCATTACCTGATATGTTCACCCCACCTCCAGCTGCTGGTACAGAAAGATGCAGTATGCTCCACAGACAACGGAGATGCTCAGATATGCTCAGACATCCCAAAGACCATTCTATGTTCAAAAAATCCATTTGAGCCTTTGATATTCTCAATGCAATTTGGCCTGTGAGGTTAACCTTGGTGTCTGTTGGTTATAGGCTGTGAGAATTTTTAAAGAGTGGATGAACTACCAACAGACTGTGAGGGTCAAAAGCATTCTCAGTACTGATAAGGGAAAACAGAGAGGACCTGGGGGGAATATGGACCTTTCAGCTTGGCTTAAATGCACAATAGATTTCTGGATCAAATCATCAGAACAGCCACATGTAAGAATCTGGAAAATAAGGAGTCAGATAAGAAAAAATACCTAAGTGCCAAGAATTAAATCATGACAGAACCTGCCAATTTCCTTCCAAAAGGAGATAGAAGTTCACATGCCAGCAAAGAAGTTTTGGATTTCATACCATTTAATTGGCACAGCTATATTATAAATAAGAACAAGGGCAGTCTAAACAAAATCATATATAGCAGGTGCAGAAATTATGGGACACCTGCACTTCACCCTAGTAGTGTTCATACGTCAGGACTTCTATCAGTAGTTCTTTGCCAATTTGAGAAAAAATGCATTGGTGTGGTCCCATCCTTCTGCTCAGTGTTTAACAGCGAGATTTAATGAATTTTCAAGTGGTGTGAAGGCACTGCTGAGCCTCTTTGAGAGCTGTTACGATCCCATTATTGAGAGATGCCTCTACCAGAATTAAGGTGCAAACGAGACCATATGTCGAAGTCAATAGTACAGATTTTATTTAACAGCAAATTTTAGAGGTGGTAGAGAAAGATTGAAAGAAATTGAAAAGGGGTTGAGGGAGAGAAAGAGAGTGAGAGACAGATTAAGTAGACATATCACAGCCTGTGGATCCAGCAGCATCCTGTTGGTCCTTCTTCACCCTGGGCTTCTTGGCAGTGGGGGTCCCGATGTTGTTCAAAACGTATCACAATTTATGCATTTTAGCAAACAAAGGAATTAATGCTTATTGGCTGCACAGTTCTATTGCTTAAATGATTCCCTTGCTTCTAATGCTAATTAGTCCCATGCTCAGTCTTTCTCTTTTCTCTTCTCTTCTCTTCTCTTCTCTTCTCTTCTCTTCTCTTCTCTTCTCTTCTCTTCTCTTGAGTGGGTTTTCTTTAAGTTGGTGGGTTGTGGGCAATCCCCTCCTGCTGGAATTACCTTTTACCTCATCAGGGCTGATTTCAGCACAGTTGCTGAGTTGGCTTTCCTTGTGGATTCTCTGTGTCCATCATCAGTGCTCGCCTAGGCCTGAGGTAACACTGGGACAACAGCACCACCATGTTAGTTCCCATCAGGTGGCTTCACTTACTGTCCAAGTTCCAGGAATCCACGGAGGCATATTTGAGGGGAAGGGACAGCAGGAGGGAGGGCTTCCATGGTTGCAGGTGCCTTCTGTCCATAGCTTGGGGTGATACCAGCAGTGTGTGTACATACAGTTTTCTGTCGTGGGAACCCTTGCCTGGATGCATCACCCAGGATGGGCCAGCCAGACCTTGCCAGGCCCAGAGCCAGCAGCACCCTCCTGCTCCATTCTGCAAGTCCTTCTGTGGTCTTAATGGTGTTTGAGACAGGCAACTGTGATTTAAGTCCTTACAGAACAAGGTCAAATTTGCAGATGATCTTGGCATTTGAAATATGTGTTCAAATTGAATTTGAAATTCAATATGAACACATGCAAGGCAGGAAGAATTGACTGTACAAACACACCATACAGACCAAGGCCCCAGGCAGCAGCGATTCAGAAAAGGGGATGGGAATGTGGTGAGTCACAAGCTGGAGATGAGTCAACAATGTCCTGGTGTGTGAAAAAGCAAAAATGATCCTAGGCTTTGTGAAAAGCAGCGTGCAGCCTACAGAGGATGTGAGGCTGCAGACCCTGCTGAAGATATTGATTAGTATTTGTAATCATGTAAGTGTTGGCTGACAGGTAGTGAGAGCAGATCTTGCAGAGGATGTGATCACAGATGAACTGTTTGCCTAAGATTATGTCATGGAGATCAGGAGGATGTCACAGGGTGAACAGTCCTGTAAAACCAAGGGTAAGGGAGACAAATTCATTAAACACAGGGTGTGCAGCATCCTTTGCCAGGAATGGAACGTGTACTTTTCTAGATTATACAAAATAATATGGGATTGTTTTGACTGCTGTATAATATTAGGTTATATGACAAAAGGCTTTTCTGCACATGCAGAGAGGAGCCCAGGGGCACAAGGGCACTGGGAGAACCCCGATACTGCAGTCAGAGACATGAGCTGCACAAGATGTGATGAACTGACCACAGCCCCCATTCCCTGTCCCCCTGTACCACGCAGGGGAGGAGGTAGAGAATTTGGGAGTGAAGTTAAGCCTGTGAAGAAAGGAGGAGTAGGGGGAAAGGTGTTTTAAAAATTAGCTTTTATTTCTCATTATCCTACTCTGAATGGATTGGTAATAAATTAATTTCCCCAAGAAAAATTGTTTTGCCCATGATGGTATTTGGAGAGTGTTCCTCACTCCCTGCCCTTATCTCAACCCTTGAGCCTGTTGTTATATTTTCTCCCCCATCCAGCTGAGGAGGGCAGTGACAGAAAACCTTTGGTGGGCACCTGGAGTCCAGTCAGAGTCAACCCAACAGACCCACAAACCATGAAATTTTTGCACCAAGCCTGTGGCCACGCTGTGAAAAGCAAGACCGCGGGTCAATGGACACAGAATGCTGACAGCAGATGACAACAGCCACAAGAGGACATCTTTCCTCATGCAGCCCTTGTAGGACCTCAGCTGGTGACTGCTTTGGGTAATTTAGGAAAGAAATAGGTCAAATGGGGGAAGGAAAAAGAATGCTGGACTTTTAATTTCAGCACGAGCTGTTCTGGCAAGAACACTGCCTGTGAGAGTTGTCAAGCCCATATTGCTCAGAGATGTCTACAAGCAGGCTAGACCATCATCTGGCAGGATGGCTTAGCTAAAGCTGATCTTGTCTTCGGTGAGTCAAAACATGCTAAAAAGTTGTTAAGATTCCCAGTCACTGACAGACTGCAGAGAACACAGACACCAGTTCCCTGCAACAGCTTTCACAGAGAATGATGATACAAAAACAGTCACGTAAAGAGCCAGGACAGACTCCTCCTGATGGGAAACATTCCTAATTACATCTGGTTTCAGACCTACATGAGGCAGACTGCCTTCTTTGCCAAAAGCATTTGAGAGCTGCAGTAAATTAAAGCAGAAGTCTCCAAAGTTCAAACCACACAATCTAGAAAATCATATTTCATCTACATCAAGCACTTTTCAAAATCAATGACAACCATCTAAAGCAGGCAGGAGATCATTCTAAAACTCACTATCAACTGCAATGGATTTATTTGCTCTAAAGCACACTGATATGGAAATAATGTTTCATGTTGCATAATATATTCTATCAATTTCATTTCTGAAGAAATATATTATTTATCTCAAATTCCTAAATACAGTGGAGCAAAATATGTGATAATAGATGTGGGCAAGCAAAAAATGTATATAAGTAAATTTGGCTTTTTGCCTAAGACTGGAGAGGACTGTCAGAAGATGCAGTAAATGCTAGGGCAGCAGATGCTAAACCCAACAGAGTGCGGAGTATTTCCTGCAGAGTATTTCACACATATAAAAAAATAGAGACTACTTCTGTCCCTTTTTTGTTCAGTATCAGCCTCATGTGAAGATACAGATGCAGCTTGAGAAACAGAAGTAGCAAAATATCAATAGTGTAACAATATTGTAAATATTAATCAATAGTGTAAAATACCAATAGTGTAAAAAATATCAATAGGCAACACACAGGCTGTTCTCTACAGCCTGAGTTCATGATTTCCCTGCAAGGTGCTCAGGCTCCCATTTGTGGAAAGGACACTCTACCCTGTATAAAAACCAAAAGGTTGTAAAAGGTCAGACAGACCATTAAATGTTGTCACGGAGTGTCTGTGAAATTGTCTGAAGTATCCTGTCTGATGTTAGACTCTGAAAAGGTCTCTGTAGCAGGGACCAGGACCCAGCAATCTGCCCACTCCACACAGCAAGGCCTGGGTTTGCTCTCCCATGTGACTTTTACAGAAAATGCCACATCCAGGTGATGGGGATGCAGGTTTGAGTCCTCTTGTCTTGGGGAAGGAATGGAATGCAGCTCTCCCAGACTCTGGAGATGCTGTGCAAGAGGAATTCAATGTCCAACACTGACTTACCTCAACAGAGATGAGACAACATAGGTATTATCTCTGCAAGAAGACTAATTGCTCTGACAACACAGCAACCAACAAGCATAATGTGCAACACTGCATCAGCACTTCTATTTCCTTTTTCTGAGCTGCTCCCAGTCAGCATGAGAAACATCCTTCATCTCCTACCAGAACTACTCCACCCACTGCGTGAGAGAGAGCCTGCTTTCAGAGATAGTATTTTGTGGAGGCACCAGAGCTATCTCTGTCCCCTGGCCATACAGATCTTAATGGATCTCAAACAAACTATTCTAAGAGAGGTTAATCACTGCAGATGGGGAAAGAACTAGTAGGAAATAAACTTTTTTAGCAATGCCTGGCAGCAAGTTTGAATAAATCAAAGTTCCTCATCTCTGCTCACCTTCCCAGCAGAGATGAACAGTGGAAATACCAAACAAAACACATAAACAGTAAAAAGCGAGATTTTTAAAGCATCAGTACAGTTTCAGTAACCCCAGGTGTTATTAATAGCATCACTATGGGCATTTATTTTCCCCACACTGAAAGAAGAACTTTAATCCCCTATTGATTGAAGCTAAAGTGCAGGATACACTGCCATTTACGTGATTGATTCACGTGCCTTGAGGGAATCAAGTCATCTGTAAACCAAATTTTTTCTTCCTTTACACGTCCCTGTTAGATAAATGTCTCTGTAAGCAAAATATCCTTAAATTAAGGGCAAGAGGTGAAATACATTGCTAGCAATAGCAGGCAGGTCTTAAGTCCAAGTGGAAAATCTGACTTGATAAACACATTTTCTTAGGTTGTGAGAAGGTAATTTGGACTCAAGAAAAATAAAACAGAAATAACAAGATTCTGTACAGAAGATACACTTGGCAGAAAGTGATATTCACCTAATATATTAAGAATATAATTTTTTTTCCCCAAAAGAGCAAATTTTTGCAAGAGCCCAGTGTAGTGTCTAATTCAAACAGCTGGGATGCACTCTGGTTTTCAGAAGGTGACAAACATTCCCCCTACTAAAACAACTGTCTGCACTCAGGCATAAAATGAGAAGCTTGAGTATCCTGGTCACTTCTTGAAAGGAAGACTGGAAACCTGTTCAGAAAGTGCAGATAAATCACCTAAGGAATAAAGCCAGGAAGAGGAGAAAGCCCCAGGGGCCTCTGCTGTGTGCGCTCGTGATCTACGTCTCCTTAAGTGTTCTCTTTGAAACCTTCCTGTCAAAATTTCTGCAGTCTCTTGACAAACAGCATTTTTACTACATTCAGCTCAGCAGGGAAAGTGTGATAACTTAGAAGGATGAAATTCAAAGGCATTTCTGGTTCATTTGAAATAGCAGCCATGACTAGGTAATAGAAAACAAAGTTCTTTTCATTACTGTGAATCCCAATGATGCCATCTCAGGCAGGAACGATAATGTTTGATTTTTCTTCTGTGTTTGTCATGCAGGAACTGAGTGCCTTGAGGGAGGGAATGAAACAACAGCTCCCAGCATTCATACACGTATATATTTATTTATATGCTGAACAACAAGGCTAAGGAGCTGTGGATGTAATACGGGCAGGATTTCAATCTACAGCACTCAAAGCCAAGAGCAAAGTAATTCAATAATGTAAAGTTTTGATCTGGTTTGTGTAAAAATCTAATTTATATTTTCTCACTGAAGTGCAAGTGGGTGACCATTGCCCTCCCCAAGAGTGGACAGCAGCCTGTCTGGTTCCAAGGATGGCCTTTGTCTGTCCTACCACCAGTGCATCACCTCAACATGGTGAAGCATGATGTCATTTTGTAGAGACACCTCTTTGCAAGCTGCACAAACAAGCTGGTGTGAGCAAAAGAAGTGATGGCAGAGATAAAGTGATTGAGGACTGCCCTGTGCACACTATCTTCCCAACAGAGTAAGTTGCAAGGAAATTATTATCAGAAGACACTTGTACAAAACAAGGTAAACAAATCACTTCTTCATCTTCCAAGAGAGAATTACTTTCACTTATATACCACTACAAAGCACTCTTGTTAAATTTAGCTAGAGGAGATGATTTCTCTTCCTAGTCACACCAATGTCCTGGCCACTGGGCCAGGGGGTAGAGGTGGGTGAGGCAGCTTTTAGGAAACTACCCGTGTTTCCAAAGCCATGCTGGAATGAGCCTGGTTATTGAGTTCAGTTCCCTTCTTCCTAAGTAAGTTTTCATTTTCATGCATTCCTGTGCAGCCACGTCTCAGCTGGATATAACAGTGACAACATTTTGAAAGGAAAATTGCTTTCTGTTTCTCATAGTATTATATGCATAAAACATCCCTTACAATCCAAAAATGCAACTAGGTCTTCTCGGCTTCTCCAGACCTATGATCCTTATTGTCATGTCCAAGGGACCAGGAATTACACTGGCACAGGGCAGGACTGAGAGGAGGACAGCATTTCTGTTTGCCTTCTGCATGTTGAGGAGGACTCATTTAATTTTAAAATTATTTGGAAAAAACCAGTGTGTATCTGAAAATTTAGTGCAATGAAACTAAACTCAACAAATTAAAAAGTGCCAGGTTTTTCCTCTATCTGGCTGCAGTCCATGTTCATTTCTGCTTGTTTGTCACTCAGAATCATGCAAAGAAAGGTTTATTATCTACTACCAAGAATGGTTTATCATGTCTGTTTAAATGGCTGTAAAAGAGCTTTTGGAGAAGCATGAAGCTCTATTTATGTTACAGGCAGCATTGCAGTAGCAAAAGGCACATTTCTGCTCACTTCTCATAGGAGGTGAGGATTTTATTTTTCCTTTTAAAACACATCTGTACTTAACATTGTCAGAAGGCATCAGACAATGCCATAACATAAATCCTATGTTCATCTGTCCATAAAACAGCCCCCATGCCTGGGGACTGCTCCTCCTTGTCTTCTGGTGGGAGGGCTGCAGGCACCATCTCCTCCTCACAGAGAGCCTGTGCCAGTGCAGGACCGTGTGTGCCTCACTCAGTGTGCCTCCCCCGTGAGATACAGCCACTGCCAGCTGCTCTTTGGTTAGCACAGGTATTTCTAGCACATTTAACCTCACTCTGATTTATCACAGCCTTTTCTTAAACTTCTGTGAAGTTTATCCTCGCTGCTCCGAAGGGAGATTATCTGGAGCCCAGTAAAACAAGTCCTCAGAATGAGTGTCAAATATGACCTTAATAACAAACCATCCCACCCAGGGATCCTCTGCCACCTCCAGCAGAGCTGCTGATGCCATTTTCTGCTTTTCCCACTAGGTTACACCACAGATGTGCTCAGATGCCCATCTGCAGCTCTATGGCACAGGAGTGAGGAGGACATGGAATATGCAAGATATTTTGTACACTGAGGATTAGAGAGGAACAAACAAATGCTTGACAGAAAACCACCATGAACTGGAAGACAGACACACAGAACATCTCCCTTGAGGCATCCAAGCACAAAACGCTCACACCCCAAAAGGATCCCCCCAGTGACCCATAAATGGCACTTCCGGGAATGGTGAACCAGAACTTCCATTTCCCCCATGTTTCACTGGAAGCGGTTACAAATCACCTCCAGCATTACAACTCTGCCTCAGACACAAAGGAGGTGGAAAAGGGGCTAATTTTAACCCATTAAGAGCTTTCAGGCTGCCAGACTCAATCTGTGTGTCTTTGCGAGGGTGAAATAGAAGGAAGGCACCTAAGAGTACTTGAGAAAAATTAAAGGCTAGCACAAGCACATCACTAATTCAAAGAAGTCCTGCAGCTGGGATTTAGAAGAGCACTGGTACAAAGTAATAGCTTATAAATCCTTGATTCCCTGAAAAATATTAATGCCAGTCATCTCAAGCTTGTTACTTATTGCCTGCCTACACAGCTGCCTTTTAGTCTGAGCATTTGAGAATAAACTTCTCTGGACAACAGACTGTGATTAAACTTTAAAATCCAGTTCATGACACAATCTTTTATACTTTTTGAAGAGAAAAAATGGTATTCCACTTACAATTTAACAAGAGAGCAGACCCTATCTTGCCAGTTTGCACAACCTGACAAACTTTTTTGGGAGAAGAAAAAAAAGAGAGAGAACTTACATAATTGGAAGGGGCTGGCAGGGCGGGGAGAGAAAAACTTTGCTGGTTGTGTATAGGGTTTTATACAGAGGATTTTATAAAGGGAGAAAGATCCAAAACATATTTTGGGGAAAAACTGCAGAATCTGTTCAGAGCCCAGGTGTGCCACTCCAACCCTGCTCACTTATTAAACAGAGGTAGAAGCAACCGGGCCAGAGCGCTCCACCTTCTGATTAAAAAAGAGTGGAAGGAATTGTTATCACTGTATTTGCAGCACAGCAGGCTGACTTTTTTTCTTTTCTTTTTCTCCTAACTTACTTGTACAAGTGCTCCATTAATAATTCATGCTGCTTCTAAACGGCAGGGCAGCCGCTGCTGCTTTGTCACCTCTCACAATGGCTGAGTGACAACGTGGCTCTGACTCCAGGCCCCTATCTTTGACTATCTGCCGGGAGAGACACATCACTGTCCTTCCTCTGTCATTCAATCCCTGACACGGCTGTGACAAGTGCTGGCCTGGCCTGTCATTCCCTTCACCCTCCGATAACAGAATCTGCCACTTTTCAACGCAGGGTCGGCACTCCTTTGCCCCAGAGAAGGAGCTGTATGTTAATGCTGCAGCTGCCGACGTGCTGGTCTGCTTCTGCTGGTTGTTTTTCCTCTGGATACAAATTTGGATTGACCATGCTTCTAAAAGCCCGGAGTTTAAATGCTGCTCTGGGACCAGCACCCAGCTAAAGCCCATAGGATAATGGTGTCCCCAGGGCGGTGAGAGGGAAAAAAAGGCTCTTTTTAGCAAAAGTGTTAGGTGGCAATGCCACATTTTAGAGCAGACAATAAGAGATCACACATGGAAAGAATTATATGTTTCCTATCTGTGCCAAGGAGCTTTTGGGCCTGAGCTGGCAGGGCAGTGTTACCCTCCCAGAGCCCTCCCAAAACGTGTGCAGGGTAGCGCAAGCAGGACGCGACACGTCCCTTCGCACCGTGCTGAAGCAACACAAGCTGCTTTGCAGAGGCTCCTAAAGAAAACAACTCTGATCCCTTTCTCAGACGCTTGGACGAGATGGGGGTGTTTGTGACAGGCACCAGAAAACGTCTTGGGGCTCCCTCTGACTCTGCCAGCAACTCGCAGCCTCCTCCCTCCCTGCAGCAGCAGGGCAGCACGCGCTTGATGCGTTCAGCCAAAATCGCTCTGTTCACTTAATGTGCAGTATCCCTCACAGAGCAGCCAAGCACCTGTGCGGGTGGCTGACTCCAGGAAAGGGCTGCGAGCCTTGAAGAGCTTCCTAATTTCCAGCGCCTTGATCTTCCCAGATGCAGGGAGGCAGGCGAGTGCAAAACAAGGATTAAGTCGTCGGAGGCAGAGATGCCAATACCAGTCCTTTGTCTTCCACCTCGGTGCCCTCGGAGGAGGCTGCAGTGGGGCATTTCCAGCATTCAGCCAACACCTTCAGCAAAGGCTCACTGCTGTTACAAACACAAGCGACAAGATGTTAGCCAAACATCCCCTTTCCCATGGAGACACTCACTGCTGCTTCCTTTAGCCTTCTCTGCTGCAGCGCTGTTACCAATTACAGTCATTAAAGAAGAACAGCTGGCACTTGTTTGAGCAGAGAGCTCTCTCCAAAGCCCACAGAAGCCGATGAAAAAAAGATTTCCTTTCTTTCACTGGATTTTGGATCAGATTCAGAGAGACCTGATGATGTAGAAAGTAGGGGGTTGTTATTCTTTTTCCCCCCATTCCTTTGTTACTTCTCCATCTCATGTTTGTGACTTGGGTCCACTTCTTTTTCCAATCTATACAGCCAGTGACAGGAGGTTGGGGCTGCTTGACCCCCTCCCGTCCATTTTTAGAGGAGATGTTAATTAAAAAACTGCACAGCAGGGCTGAAACTACTAGCAACTGGAAAGGAGAAAGAATGAGGCAGAACAGCAAATTGTAGCAGACTTTGAATGTCCTTTGCTCATGAAGCTTTTTCCCATTTAAGTACTTTCACGGCTGTTCCATGCACCGCTCAAAGCTCAATTTGTCTTGCACACAGATCTTACTAAAAGGTAATAAGCAAGTCCTAGATACAGAGTCAATTAACATGTAATCTTTGACATTTTGTATCAGCAGCAGCTGCCAAATGAGTTCTTTTCTTTATACAGAATGAAATCTACTGCTTGAGTGAAAATTTGATTTTATGTTACATTTTTTCATATTCATCTAGGATGCTCTCCTCCAGTCCCATGGTGGGGGAGTGCACCAAGTTTTGCCTCCAAAATTATCAACAAAACTCTTCTTGAGCTCAGGGAGTAACAAACTAATCCAACCATGACCATGTCGGTAGATCAAAATTTGCTTTCCTTTCACCTTGTCCTTTTGGGGCCAAATTTTCATTTTCACACCTATAAGGCTCTGACCAGTGAAGAGGTGGCACGTGTAGATGCCACAGCAGCTGCTGACACTGACTTTCATGAAGGGCTCCCTCTCCTGCTGCACAAACAGCTCAGCTGCTCCTGAAACAAGTCCTGAACCTGATCCACAACAGCAGCTTGATCTGAGATTACCTGGTGTTATCAGAATGCAAATCAGGAGAAGTTCAGCTGCTGTTGCTTCACAAAGCAAAAAACACCAGGGGAGTGTGAAAGGCTGGGCAGCTGAGGCCTGTCCTCTCAATCCTCCCTGAACTGCCGAGACACCAGGCCCTTTATTTGCAGTGCATTAACACCTTGAGCAGCTCTGGCAGAAAACATGACAGGTGAGGGACTTTATTGGACAATGCAGGTACCTCAGAATTCAACTTGCAGACTGGCTGGACAGGGACTGTAATTTCTCAGACAACTGTGAAAGATTCCAGCTGAGGTTTCAATTGGTACAGCTGCAGAAATATTTAATAATGGTAATTAAATTATTATCACTGCTCTGTAATTTCATAATGTGTAATAAAATGGTGTCTGTTAGTTTAAAATACGCAGGCAACTAAATATAGCAATTGCAATAAGCTCCATCTTGCTCACCTGTCTGTGTCACTGTTGAATCCCCACCAGTCACAACATGTCTGAGATTTCACATCAGTTCAAAAAGCTGTAATTATCTGTCTTTGAAAGACTAACAAGTAAGCAGGATTATATAAAAGGATTAAGCACACACATAAAAATAACATACTAAAAACTGTAGGTGGACTAATCTCTGAATCACCCAAGAAGGCTGAAATTTCCCTGTTTTATAGAACTGCATATTTTCTACATCTTGTTTAGCTCTGTAGAATGATTGAAATAAACTGCCACCTGTGCCCAGCAGACAGGCTACAAGAATGTCTCATCAGAGCTCCAGTTCTGGGCCTGAAACAGTCACAGCTCTGCAAGTGGCCCCATCCATCTGAAGGTCATGCGAACATGGGTAAGTTTCACATCAAGGGATACCTTTGCTGTTTTCTCTTAATACATGTGAAATGCAGGGAAGATAATAGCAACACTCATGAGAGAGGGATTATCATCATTGTGATCATGGAAGAAAGGCTTCGGCTCAAAGACCTCTGACTTGGAAACAAATTTTGCAAAAAAAAAAGAAAGGAATGAATGTGAGAATCTGAAACTCAAACCCACAAGGAAGTGATTTACTGCAGTGCTGTGTGGACTGTGTAATCCTAAAGCAGAGTGGAGTTCAAGCCTGTAAAGAGAGATCTCTGCCACATGAATATGTTTGGTGCATCACCAGCTGTGCCCACCATACCTGCTGCCCTCCCGTCAGCGGAACGGCTCCACCTCAGGTTCATTTCACAAGATGGTCACTTAAATCAAGCTGATGAAGCAGACGAATCCAGCCAAAGGACAAATTAAGCTGCACAGGATGTCCCGTTGCCAAGGCAGAAATGTAACACAGGGAACAGATGCAGAGGGGCTGCTGGACTCCCAGAGCACGGCGCTGGCCAGCGCCAGGAAATGCTACCAGGAATTAATGGCAATATGGTCTCCATGGTGAACAGGAAAGCCATGCCGTGAGATGCCTGAGCCAAACACTGCAGCTGATAAAAGCAAAAATTAGAGAGAGAGAGACATTATTCAAAGAATGATCCAGCAGGTAACCGTTTACGAACTTTTATGAAGAGTAGATCAATCTAAGAATGTTCTCAATGAGAGAAGAAATTAATTGCAGTCAGTGTTGCTGGTGTGTGAGCAGAAAGGTCACCGAGGGTCTGGAGCAGGAGCTGAACAGATTGAAGTTTGTATTACACAGCGTTAGATAAAAATGCAGAAAAATTGCTTTTGCAAGCTTGCAAAGGATTAAACTGATTTAAATGGGATGAATCTAGCTGCAGCCCACTGCATCAGCTGTGTGACAGTAATTAATATGCATATTAGGAAAAAAGCCCAAAACCCAGACATTTACTCTGCACTAAGGCAACATCTTTCAAAACTTCAGTGACATCTCAGGCTTTAGCACAACTGTGGGCAGATGTCTTCCAATGCACAAGGATATTAATATACAGATGAATTAATTTTCCAGGCTTTTATTTTAATGCCAAACAACTTAATTTGGGACTATAAACTGAAGCTCTAGTTTCACACTACAAATTTTAAATGTATTTAGGAAAACAATATCCAGTTTCCTTACAAACATATATAATGAAGGTCACAGAATCATAGATCGGTTTGGGTTTGGAAGGGACCTTAAAGATCATCCGGTTCCAACCCCCTGCCCTGGGCAGGGACACCTTCCAGTTGACCAGGTTGCTCAGAGCCCCATCCAGCCTGGCCTTGAACACATCCAGGGATGGGGCAGCCACAGCTTCTCTGGGAAACCTGTGCCAGGGCCTCACCACCCTCACAGGGAAGAATTTTTTCCTATAATCTAATCTAAACTCCCCATCTTTCAGGACAAGGTCATTCTCCCTTGTCCTGTCACCCCATGCTCTTGTGAAAAGTCCCTCTCCAGCTTTCTTGTAGCACCTTTAGGAACCTGAACATTCTATAAGGTCTCCACAGAGCCTTCTCTTTTCCAGGCTGAACAATCCCAGTTCTCTGAGCCTGTCTTCACAGAAAAGGTGCTCCAGCTCATTGATCATCTTCGTGGACTTGCTCCAACAGGTCCATAATGACAAAGAAGGATTACAAGAATAACTCAGAAGGATTGTGACTCCATTTGGACTCAGCAGACAACCTTATCACAGACAGCCTCACCAGTACAGCTAGGGAGAAATGCTTTATAAGGAGCTGTGAATTTCTGCTAGGATGAGCTACATATTACAGGTGAATGTTTTAAACTGGTAAAAGTTTTACAACACTTGGATGTGCCTCTTCCTCTGGACTGACTTCTTCAATGCTCCCCTCCTGTCTGCAGCACCACAACCCCAAGGGCTCTTGGCTCAGACACACCACAGCAGCCTGGGACCTTTGTGGGCCATCACCTGTCCTGTTGCATTGCTCTGGTTTATGCAAATCAAACTTGAACTTTGGATGCTGAGAAACAGCAGTGCAGCAAGTCCTGAGCAACTCTTCTGTGTCTGTTTTCACAGCAGCTTCATGTCCTGTTCCAGATATTGCAAGATTTCCCCAGCCACCTGCGTGTGAGGAGTGCTCCTCACCCAGCTCCCACCTCCATCCACATGCAGCTGTGGCATTTAGTGGCAATGAACTCTCAGCCACTGGCAGAGGGGAATTCGTTCTGTTGTTTGCCTGCTGATGCTTTATAATCTCTACATATGCACAGCTAATTTTGTTTTTAACCGTACTTGCTGTTACTCTCAATCTCTAAAACCTCCTGAGAAGTGGTATAATCCCATTGGTTCCCATTTTCATGACACATGCTCCTAAGCACATTCAATTACTGCATCCATAATTGCCAGCTCACATAGGCTCAATTATTAGTTTCTAAATAAGGTATTTAACTAACCCTTCTAAATCACTGGGAGGGTAATTTCAACACAAATTCATATACCCTTGTGGTGTCAGACTCAGTGAATGGTTTGGGTTCACAGTAAATCACACAGTATCCAAGTCTTAGTGCCTTCTGTTTTATAGGCAGGATCTAGATCAAGCAAAATCCCCTAATACACAGAATCCTGTTCCATTTCTGAATATATGGATAAGGCAAACTGCCATGAACAGCAGTAGAAAAATGCACCGACCAAAGCATTCAGCATAACAAAGGAGCACCAAGGGATCTGAAAGCAGAGCGAGAGAGGCAAGGCATTCTTCTGAATATAGAGCACAAGGGAATAAGCATGATTGTCCTATTCAGATGGGTCTGGGCTCCGCTGGGAAATATGCAATTAAACAACAATCTGGCTTCATGCTGAGCTGTGATGTGGGACATCCTGACATCCAGCCTAGAAACTTTATTGATGCGTTGCAGCACTCAGTGCCCTCAAGTCTCTGTGAACCAACTTAAGCATAAAGTACAGACTCTAACAGCTGGTGAACAAGGGTGTGGAAAGAGAGAAGAAAGTCAAAACCACAGTTTGTAGCCTAAGACAAAACACTTTCTCTGCTTTTAGGTGTGGCCAGGAGGAAAGAAGTCCCAGTGGCTTCCCTATAGGAAATTATAAATACAGAATTTTTCTACTAAACACATTAATATTGTTAATTCAAGACAGACAGACTTCTGGTTTGCAATACTACCAAATCAGACTTTTCAAGAATATCCCTTGTGCATGGTTTTGCAAGCTGTGTTTATGATTGCCGTGGTGCCACACTGCACCCTTGGCATCCACTAAGACTACTGTTAGGGGCTGGACAGCAAGATATGTGACAAGATACTCTGATTTTAGGTATCTACAGTTCAAAGCTGGTCCCATGTAGATTCCCATGCTGAAAATACCAACCCAAACCATAACTGCTTGAAAAACAGTGTAACTGAAATCATGGAGCCATCACTCAGCCACCGTCTGCCCTTTTGTGCTGCCACTCACCTGTCAAGGAGATATCAGTTTCTAGAACTTCTGGAATTTTTTTTTTCTTTTTTTTTTTTCTTTTTTTTTCCTGAGGAAAGACTAGCACAAGGCTACATAGCTTCTCTTGGCTCTGCCACAGATTTACAGCTACCCCCTACTCTAATTCTGCATTCACACACATGAAAATACACTGTATTTTAAGAACTCATATCAATCCCACCTACTTGGAGGTGAGAGTAAGACCTTTGGGGCAAGGATTTTTGTTGAGATTTTACAGGACCTACTACAACCACTGACTAAATTCTGAATTCTACTACAAACTAATAGTAAAATAAAAAGGCCTATATTAACTCCAGAATATGACATAGTAAAATATTTCCTTTTTTATTAATTATTATCAGAACTTCTGTAACAGTTGGATTTCTTCTGTAACAGTTTTTAAGGTGATGGTTAAAACAACAAACCAAACCAGCTAAACAAACAAAAACCCCAAAACAAAACAAAACAGAACAACAAAAAAACAAACCAAACCAAACCAATGAAAAACCCCACAAAACTTCAACATTCTAATAAACTTTACTCCTACTGCATCCTCCATCCTCCTTAGTATGAAATGTCATGGAATGGATTCCATGCTGAGTCCCTGTTTTAAGTAAGACTAAATAAATATTAGGCTCACTCAAAAGTAACAACAACTTTACACAAAAGTCTAAGGTTTACCTGCTTCCCTTGTTTTCTTCACTTCAGATGAGGCTGTGGAGAGGCTCTGTAGTTAAGGGCATCACATGGAAATCTGGAAGTTCTGGTGCAGCTTCAGGTAAAGTAGAACAAAAATAACATTAGACTAATCCCCAAAAATCATAATACAATCATTGTGGCAGTCCCTTTATTTTCTGCTACATTACATAGAAATTTACATTTTCTATCGGCTTGTTGGTTTGGTTATTTTTTTTCATTCTGACCCAGGAAAATTAAAGCATGAGAGTGGCTAAAGTACACCATCTACAGCTTTGTCCACGTTTTCAGTTTAAACACACCTTAAGAGGCACAGAGAGAACTACAGAGGGCTGCATTTTCAATGCAGATGCATTATGTTAGCAAGGACCTTTTGCCAGAAAAAATAATCTATTCAGGCAAGTAGGAAAAGAATTTATTCTAAATAAATATATTCAAGTAATACAAAATTAAAACACAGAATCAGGATAGTCCCAGCATTAGCCATACCTATGTAAGGAGTTTTATGCTGTCACCACTGTGTTCTTTTCCAAAGCCATAAATACCATATTGGTTGATACCAGTGAAATCCCCAAAATACTCATGAGCAGCTGTCTCCTTGAGTTTGCCCAAGAGCTTTGAGAGCAGAGGGCTCAGGTGAAACTACCCAACATGCTTCAGGGAAGTGTAAGGGATTAAGTTAATGTTCCAGTTCCCTTGGGGTATAATAGGAAGCTCCTACATGACCTCTTATTCTGGTTTGATCCTGGCTAGACACCAGGTGCCCTCCAAAGCTGTTCTGCCACTTCCCTTCCTAGCTGGACAGGGGAGAGAAAATACAATGAAAGGTTATTAAGTAAAGGCAGGGAGAGATCACTCACCAGTCACAGGTAGAACAGATCCAGCCTGGGGAAATTAATTGAATTTATTATCAATCAAATCAGAGTAGGGTAATGAGAAGTAAAACAAACCTTAAAAACACCTTCCCCAACCACCTCACCCTCCTTGCTGGACTCTACCTCCTCAGGGCGCAGGGGGATGGGGAATGGGGGCTGAGGTCTGTTCATCACACTTTGTTTTGTCTCTGCTGCTGCTTCCTTCTCCAGCCCAGCTCCAGCACAGTCCCATGGGAACGTCCTCCATGGACTTCTACAACCTGAGTCTCCGCAGTGGGCTGCAGCTCTGCACAGACTGCTCCAGCTCTCCACAGGGACACAGGTCCTGCCAGGACCCTGCTAAGCATGGGCTTCCCATGAGTTCACAGCCTTCATTGGCCATCTCCCTGCTCCTGTGTGGGGTCCTGCAGGGGCTGCAGGTGGATCTCTGCTCCCCATGGACCTCCATGGGCTGCAGGAGCACAGCTGCCTCATCCTGGGCTGCACCAGGAGAATCTCAGCTCTGGCTCTGGAGTACCTTCTCCCCCTCCTTCTTCACTGACCTTGGTGCCTGCAGAGAGGTTGCTCTTACATATTCTCACTCTTCCCGCCTGCAATTACTTCTGCACAATGACTTTTTTCCCCCTTATTAAATATGTTACCCCAGAGGAGTTACAACCCTCACTGTTGGGCTCAGCCTTGGCCATGGCGGGTGTGTCTTGGAGCTGGCCAGCACTGGCTCTGGCAGATATGGAGAGAAGTTTCTGGCAGCTTCTCACAGAAGCCAAATTGTAGCCCCACTGCTACCAAAACCTGGCCATGCAAACCCAACACACCTGTTCTGCTGGCAAAGCTATTGAGTCAACGCCGGCAAATGGAGAGAGCAGTTCCTGAGGACCACACAGTCCAGGTGAACACTCCTGGGTTCAAAACTAGACATTTCTCTAGCACTTCAGTAAATAATTTTTGTAGCTTCAAGTGTGCTGACCTCACAAAACAGCAATGGCACCATGCCATGAGAACTTGTAAGTACTACAATTGGTAGTAAAAAGCTCTTGTGTTGCAGCACGACCCAGGAGTTCAAGTGAACACCCAGCGCATGGGAATCACCTGGCACAGAAATGGAAAACATCTCTGCGTGAGCAGGACTGCACTCTAAATAGACAAGGCTCCACGTGCGATTCATTTAAGGTTTGAAAATGCAACCTGAACAGCTAAACCCAAACTCTAAACAGAATGTCACTGTCTAGGCAAACTCTGTGGGAAGGGAAGGGTGGCTGTTTCTGCTGGAGAAACTGATTGGCCTTTGACCAAGGGGTAAGAGGTAAGCACAAAGCAACTCCATGGAGATTTTCTGATTTGGACCTTTTTTATCATATCTTGGATTTGAACTCTCTCACTCATTCAGTCACCATTAGATGAAAGGAATATTTTACTAATACTGTCTGAACATGGATTTGAACAAGCTATCCATCCCTAAAAGATTCCGTACTCTACTTTTAATACCCGAGGCCTATTGAGCTCTCAGCTCCCAGAAAGTATTTTCACTCCTAATGGCAGTAGCAAAATAAATGCTATAAAGGCTAATCAAAAAGGGGAACCATTTCCAAAACAAAGTGTAAAAACATTGACTGGCTCTGTAATCCACTGTGGTATTTTGTCCCTTATTTCACTGCTAGCCCATAAAGAATATTACCAGTGTGGAGCTCCTGTGGTCTCATTCTCATATATCTTTATGTGTTCCTGTAAAACACACTTGCAGTGTGTGCACAAACACAAAATGATCCCTTATTTTCCAGAAGATAGCATTCCTTGAAATGAAGAAAAACCCGTAACCAGGCTTGCTCTTTAAATTCCCATTGTTTGTTTTCATTCCAAGACAGTGAAGACTTTTGATCCCTTTTAATTTACCTAGGCTGATAGTTATTTCCACTTTTCAGGAAAATTTGCAATGTCTCAAAAACCAGGAATAGCTCTGTGCAACATATTGACTGTGATTTCTCTCTTTATCCCCCTTTCGCAAACAAGCCTGTAAAAAATACTTTTATAGTGAATAAAAAGGTCATTTATAGTGTTGTCAGAGACATTTAGTTTGTTTTTCTACTTTACTGGCAGCCACTACTCACTTCAAGCCTTGCACTGAACTTTTTATGAAGAATATGTGACAGAAGAATATGTAAGTGATGATTTTGCTGTTATTTAACATACCATCAATGCCCATCCCATCAATTCCTTCAGAGTGAGTTCTCACAAGCATCCTTGTTAGGTGTGGTTCTGAATATAAAAAAGGTCTTTTGTCACTTTGTTCTGTTTAGCTGTCATTAAATGCCCAGAAATCTGAGGTGTAAGGGAAACCTTTGAGGTCAGCTGCCCTGTTCTGCCCACCGGGCTCATTCCTAATGTCTGGCTGGATTTTACTCAGTGAAAAAACAGAGCAACTCAAGAGGAGCTTCTGCTGCTTTAGGTACTGCCTTCTAAGGTAACAGATCTCCCCAACAGGATGTTAATTCTGTTACTTGGCCTAATATTTCTTTTCCTTGATGACAATTTCATCATTCCATGGTTTTGTTTCACACTAAGCTCTGGTCCTTCCCCTCTGGTGAAATCCTTAAACATTTGTGAAATCCTTAAACACAGGCACTTCATGGAATCCCAGAATGGGTCAGGTGGGAAAGGACCACACTGGGTCACCTGGTCCAACCTCCCTGCTCCAGCAGGGTCATCCCAGAGCACATGGCATGGAATTGTGACCAGACAGTGCTATCAATCACCAACAGAGCATTTTTTCCATTAGAATTTATCAAGAGAGAAACATGCTGGTTTCCTTTCTCTGCTTCAACCATTTTGAAGGTTGACGGGGTGGGGAACACCATGGACTTGAACAGAATATTTTGTTAGGCAGATATGAGAGCTCAGTAATTTTCACTGTCCTTTGAAATGTGTGGCACTCTTTTTAATCACTTAAAGCACAATACAGGCAAGTTGAGAACAGGAACACATGAAAGAACACCTTAATCAATTACCTGGTGGAACTATAGAAGGGATGGGTATGATACTGCATATTTATGTCCTAATAGCAAGTCTGATCCTCTCAGGATGAGCCAAAATACATCTCTGTGACTGAGTGAACATGAAAGTCTTCCCAGATTAAAAGTTGCCCTCATTCCAAGGAAGAAAAAAAGACAAATGGAGTAGTGCCGCTATTGATGGAAATGATGTCTGCTGTGATGGGAAAGCTGGAAATGCAAATTGAGAAGCTAAGCTACGTGCAGTGCCACTCAGTAACCTCACTGTCATCATATTACAAAAGGGAATGGAACATCTGCAGTTCAGCACGTTATGAGTGAAGACTGCAGGATTAGCATTACCTAAACAAGCCACACTTTTGTTAATGATGCCATCTGCAAATGAGCTCATGTCACTCCCTGTTCAAACTTTCAGATACAGCTCAAACGTATCTACAAATAGCAAAAATTGTAATCTGGTGTAAAGAAATCCAACCATAAACCACAAACCCAAATACAACAACCTATAAACTAGGACTTTGTGCACACCATCTGTTTCACTCAGCTCTGCGAGCACTGATAGCAATCATCCTTATTAGGAGATCAAAAGAATTACAAAATAAGAATCAGTATTATTTTTACTCAATACTCGTAGCAGAGCCCTCAGTTGAATCTCACTGCTCTTACATAAATACAACTCTATGTGTAAGCAAGACAGGCTTGCAGTCTTTTAGGGCATAAGATGGGTTAATAATTCTACCTCCATAAAAGATTAGGTGGGACTTAGGAAAGAAGTTCTCCCTGAGCGGTCATTCTCAAACATTCAGCATGCTTTTATCCCAAGAGTTTGATTTTCACAAGCGGCAGAAAGGTAAAACTTCCCCACTGGGTCAATTTTCACATTTCTATGGACACTTCACTGAAACTTCTGTGATCAGACTCCTCCACAGGCAGGAGTGAAGAGTTCAAGCCAAAAATCAAGTCCTGATCATGTCAGTTGAACACAGCTCCAAAAGATTCCCTCACATGCAGGATTTTCTGCCCACTTGGATCTTAAATCATTTGAACAATTGAATATCTTGCAATATGATTTCTGCTACTTTCTTCCTTTCTCTACTAACCGTGCTAACAGTACTGCTCATTCTTGAGATGCAGGTTTTCTTATGTGTTTTGGGGTTGGCTTGTTTGTTTTAAGTTTGTGAAGCACATATCCATGTTGTGAGCAAATTTATTGGAATGTGAAACCATTTTCCTTTATTAATATTGAATGGATGCAGTTCATATTCTATACAGCAGTGCTAAGATGCTGTGTGGACTAAGAAATTCTTCAGAAGAATTAAAAATATTAAAATGTTTTGAAAATCTGAATTGCATCAATATCACCTCTGTAATTTTGTTAGAAAACATGCCGTTAAAAGCAACAACAATTTGTGCTGTTTAGGTCATAGCAGAGCTGGGGAAAAAAAAGACCTGAACTGAAAAGTATTTTTAAAAAAATAATAAAAAAAAAGGAAGCAGAAAATTCATGTAAGTGTTTATGATTTAGTATGGGAAAATGTGATATAACTCATCAATTATAAATCAAGCCTTAAATTACATAGGTATGTCAGGCTGTGATACACTGGAATTAAAACAAACAAAACCCCAAAACTCTTTGTCCAAAGACAGCTCCAACTCTTCCAGACAGGAGCACTCAGTCTATCTGAAACAATGTCCTTAGGAATTCTTGAGTGATGGATAGAAAAATATTTTTTGTCCCCTTTTCAGAGAGGTTTTACACTAAGTTCACTACTGTGGGGTGAACACGTGATCATGAGGCTCTTCCAAATGGTTTTAACAGCAAATGAGCTGTTTCAATAAATCATAAGTTTTTGAGACTGCTTTCTTCTCTTCTAGATGACAGAAAGGTTTTTTCTTGTAAATCAACACTGAATTTCAGCCAGTAATTACAAAAACACAGTTTCTTACGCAGATTAATCATACTGATACATTCGATGCATCAGTTTCTATCACATTACAAATGTTACTAAACATTTATTGGCTCATTCTTGCCAAGTTTACTGAGGATACAAAGAATCAACCCAGACACTTGTGACCAGCTCCAGTCAGTGACACAAATGGCAACAAGGTCTCCACCCCACAAACTCAACATCCCTGGGCTTCTGCTGCACTGTCAAGATGAAACCAGAGGAAATGAAGCTGCCACCAAAGTCAAACAATTCTCAGTTCTTTTCCATTACCAAATTTAAATTCCCCATTGCCACAGCTAAGGGAGAAACTGCCACTAAAGGTTTGCACTCTGATTTTGTCTACCATCAAGAGAACCCAGCAGACTCAGATGAGGCAGACAACCAACTCTCTACCTTGCATCCACTTAGTCAAAAGCTTTTTCCCAGTTTTTTATCCAGAACACCCATAAATAAGTTCAATCACATAGAATGGTCTGCCTGGATTTCATGGTGGTACTTTCTTGATTAGAGACTGCTAACTGGAGGAATAAGTCGTCAGACTCAATGCACACCAGCATTTTTTAATTAGCTGTGAAAG
Source organism: Struthidea cinerea (assembly GCA_013397865.1). Classification (NCBI taxonomy): domain Eukaryota; kingdom Metazoa; phylum Chordata; class Aves; order Passeriformes; family Corcoracidae; genus Struthidea; species Struthidea cinerea. The sequence goes on from VZTI01004812.1 coordinate 65,256, forward strand.
GGAAGCCAACACTTAAGAAATTAGAGCATTAGAAGAACACATGAAAATTTTATTATTTATTAATGATTTTTATAGCTCAAATTTAAAAATATTAAACCAGAAATAATTCAAGATTCATGAAGAAAATTCTGGAACTATATACATGCAAAATTAAGAATATCTTGATTCTTGTCAATATTTACTTAAGCTTTTTTTTGTACAAATTTTTTCACACAGTCGTATTTACAAGTATGTCTGTTTAAAACATATGAACATACATCTCTTATAGCATTTACAAAGCTTTTGAATATATTTTTTTTCTTAGAACAAAAGAATATTTCCTTGATTTGACAGTTTTGGTTTCACCTTATGATACTGGACAGGTATTTATTCAGAGGGATGGAAACAGTCAACATTATTCAAATAGTTAATTAACAGTCATCCTACTGATACCCAGAATTATCACATATGGCTTTAAATACCTTCCAAAGTCAAAGGATCATCTAACAAGTATGAACTACAGTCCATCTGTGGTGTGTTTCTAGTAAAATCTCAAGCCTTTGTTTGGGTTAGATCCACAACCGAGCAGATAATTTCTAAGCATGTACTCAGAGCTAAGAGGCCCTTTTAATTATAGAAAAAACAACTTTGCTTCCAGCCAAGTCAAGAGTATATGAAGTATGTATAAAATGGGATGTATGGGCTTTTCCAGACACTCTAGCTATCTTTATAGATGTTTTTTATCATGGGATACCACAGTTTTGAACAGACAATATTTGTGCGGATTTACAGGATCAAGTGAGAGATCTTCTAAGAAGGGGAAGAATACTTTTCCTCAAAAGCATTTTCTACAAAGCAAAAGTCTGAGAAGGTTTTGCACATAATAAATTTAAGTTACTGATACAATCCAACCAGTTGGATCACTTCACAAATTAACTGAAAATCCATCAGCTTGCTTGCTTTTGGTTGGGACAAAAAAACCCCAAACCTCTGGCTTTGGCAAATCAAGAAGTCACCTCCTTTGAACACTGTTTGCTAGAGCTCCTGCACTGATTCTTCCACAGTTTGCTCCTCCACAGGCTGCACAGCCTCCTGAACATAAACAATGAATTCTGAAGCCTCTCCACCCTGGGTATAGACAGTCACTGTCTCGATGCCCTCCACCTCATCCGAGGACACCACCAGGTGATGCTGCTCCGACAGCTCCACTGAGGCCTGCTGCAGCGTCTCCTGGATCATCAGCGTGTGGTTGGCTGCCTGCTCCTCTTCCTTCACCTGAGGAGACATTGAAGAGCTTACAGAAATTCCACCTTCCTAATAAGTACCTGGTATTGTGATGATTAATGGAAATACAGCACACAAATTAGCAATCACACAGTTTTGAAAGAAAATATAAGTTCTACAGAAAATGCGAGCACTTTTGATTAATGAGTGTGTAGCTAGGCAGAATACTGAAAGCAGCAACACAGCATCTCAGTTCTGTGCACAGAGAGCTGCAAAGTTTCAGGTACATTGGTCTTTGGAGACAGCTTTAATTTCTCACCAGTCACTCATTCAAAACTGCTCTTATTTAAATAAATCTGAACTTAAACAATTCCTCTAGTAGCACTGAGATGAGAATCCATCCAAAACCATGTAAAAAACCATCTACTGTACCCATCTCTTTCTTTTTTTTCCTGATCAATGACTGCTCATAGAAGTGCAAATTTCATTGTAAACCTTAAGGGGTTTTATGAGAAAAATGTGAAATATAAATATTACTGAAATAGATTCCTAAGGCCTACTGTTTGTGAGGCAGCAATGTTTACATTATTGAAAGGAGAGTGACAGAAACAAGTGAAAATGAAAGATTTTTTACTGAAAATTTTGCTGCTTGTCAAAATTTAAAAAAGCAACACAATCTGGTGTTGAATTCAAAATTCATACAGGTGCCTGTCAATTATTGAAACACAGTATGTACTAGAATGCAAAACCAAATCTTAATCCTCTACCAACCCATATAAAATTCTGATGCAAAGTACTCCAGGCAAGTACAAATACATCAGAAAACTGTAAGTCATGTGGAAGAAATGCATTCTCTCAAGTGTTAGTGATAAAATAATCTACTTTTAAGGAGAGAATGGAACAGCATTTTTCAGTATGCAAGACATATGCAAGGGCATTTGCTAGTGGAAGGTGTCCCTGCCCATGGCAGGAAGGTTGGAATGAGATCATCTTTAAGGTCCTTTCCAATCCAAACCATTCTAGGAATCTACGATTCTGTTTGCTGGAGCTCAGTGTGCTCTTGCAGCACTGAACTCTTAAGTGATTTTAAAAAGAAGAGGTCAGACATGGTAGGTTCTACAAAGTGTGGAATCTAAATTACGGACGTTAGAAAGGACTAATTTTTTTTTTTAGTTAGAAGCTGGCTCAAAAGTAAGCAGTAGTAACACAATCAAATTCAAGTAAATATAATTACGATCATTAATGTTGTTTAAGAGGGGAGTGGGAACAGAAGGGAAGAACTACAGCGAAGATTCCAAGGATCTGTCTGGTCCCTTAGAGACCAGCAAGGAGAAAAATAAGCCCTGGATGTTTGTTTTCCTGATGCTCTTTTCTCATTTAATTTTTTTCCCTAAGCAACCATTCCCTTTGTTATACAGTGACTTTGCTTCTGACTTTTCTATTTTGTGTTTAAAATACCTGACAGAAGATTTCAGAGATGCACAAGCCCCTTAGGACTTCACAGCACTTTGAACTTTCACTCAATTAATAAAGCTACAGAAAGCTTTTTCTTGAACAAGTGTGTCCAGGTGTTAAATTATTCAGAGGGCCCCAAGTCAGTATGGCTGCAATATACTGATGAAATATATGTGGATTTTATCTGGTGAAAGATTTAACATCTAAAGGGAATCTGGCCATTGTCATTGTCTTTAATGCAACAACACATTCATACCTACTGATGCTCACTCTGGCTTTGTTGCACAGGATTCAGGTTGTAGAGATAAAAATACAGGAATGGAATGAAGTCCTTTCCACATTCTTTTACCAAACATATCTGAATGTTTTATTTGAAATACAGTTTAAACAGCTCCTGCTGGAGTTCAAGCTCAACACCCTACACAAGTAGGTGATGCTGGATGTTTTTCTTGACACAGTAAAATTTGCAACTGGCCTCAGAAAGAACAATTTATGCTGTCTCAAAATACAGGTATCATAAAATCAAAGAGTCATAGACTCACAGAATGGTTTGGAGATTGACAGGGAACTTGGAGATGATCTAGTTCCAACCCCTCTGCCATGGGCAGGGACATCTTCCACTAGACCCATCCAGCCTGGCCTCAAACACTCCCCCAGGGCTGGGGCATCCACAGCTCCTCTGGGCAATCTGTTCCCACGTCTCACTACCCTTTAAGTTTTCTTACTAATTTCTTCCTAACATCTAATCTAAGTCTCTCCTCTTTGAGTTAATAAACAGTCCCCCCCATCCTTTCCCTATCTGACCATGTCACAAGTCACTCTCTCTTTTTATAAGCCCCTTTCACCAACATACCCCTCACTAATGGAAGCTTGAGCCTCTCTTTGAAAAGCAAGGAGCTAAAGAATGAAAAAAAAAACCCCATAGCACTGTTAACTTGTTTCCCTTGCTGCTCCTAATGCACCCTGTTTTTATTTTTTAATTAATAAAGAAACCCTAAATCCTACTAAGAGCAACAGAGCTTTAGTGAATTCATACACTGAACTCCCTTTTCATAACTGTCCTCTGCTCTTTCCTGATGGTACCAGCTCCACTGTCAGCTCCTGTGTGGAAGTTAAGGACATACACAAGATCTACTAATGAATATTGCAACAGGCCAGGAAAAGTCTAATCACTACTGACTTCAGATAGGAAGCTGCAGTTAAGAATGTTAGATAATTAGAATCTCACAGCTTGTTATGAATCAGCTCACAATTACAGCCCTTGATGCTAGAGATGCTCAAACAAATACAGAAATAGGGGTGTCTAAAATGTGGCCCAGTAATTACACAATATACACTAATCCCTCTTGTTTTAGTGCACTACACATGACCCTCTGACAACATGCCTCAGGCCAGAAAAATTACACTATGTTTGCTAAGAGCAGCAAGAATGCACAACATAGTATGAGATGGATCTCACTGTTGTCACTCTAAATCAAAACCCATAAATAATTTTAAATATAGTTTTGTGAATGTACATAAATAATGAAGAGAGGAAAATAAATAAAGCACAGTTGACACGAAAATGGAATGAAAGCAGAATCTCATTCAATTCAATAGCAGCAATCTAATATTTACTTGGTTTTATATGCTTTTGAAATGAAAATGGCCAATAAAGAAAGTTAATTTAACCTCCCTACCTGACTTTATCGGTGTGGGTTTATTACCCTTGTCATGCAGGGTAAAGAAAACTAATGTCTTTATTTCTGGTGTTTCTAGCTTCCAGAATCTTTTTTGGACAGCTATCTGTAATCCTTTTAGTCTGACAAATCACCACATTATTTGGGATATTTACATTTCAAATCAGTTCAATGTTTACATGCTTCTGCTTGGTTCCTATTAGATTGTTCCACAGGGAATAATCTCAAAATGTTAATTTACATCCCTCAAATTGAAGAAACAGTGGGACAGCTGTCATCTGAATGAACAAAGTCACTACACTCAATTCTCTTTATTGGCTTCTGAAATCTTTTGAAGAGTAGCAGCCAAGACCTCTTTTCTGTTTGAGAGTCAGCTGAAAAGCATCTGTCTGCTTATCCTTCATTAAAGAATGACAGCGAGGAGCTGAAGCCACACACAGCTGGCGCGTTACATCAAGTCAGTACCTGCATAAATGTTCTTTATTAACTAAATCTGTCTCTCGCAAAAGCCAATGGGACTTTCACCACCACATTTTCGTAAGAAGCTCAACATCTCTAAATTCCAAATGTCCTTAATTTACATATCTGAGAACCATCCAAATACATGGAAGCATTCATTACAAATGGGTCTCTCTTAGAGGAATCTCTCCCTCTCAAAACAAGAAAGTCTTTTAAAATTTGAAATAAATGAATTCAAGCCATTAAGGAAAATATACTTCTTCCCTTTCCTGAACAGGAGTGAAAAAAAATATTTGCAGTAAGATGCTAAAACCTTTTCCTTACTCTAGAGCTCATCCTGTGAAATACTGTATTATCTTCAATTTTATTTGAAGTCAGCAGGACCAGCAGGTCCATTGTGTTTAAAACAGTTTTGCTGAGCCTGTCCCCAAATCCTCAGTGGAATCTCTCCCTTGATTTCAGATTGAATGCTGCCTTTCAGTTCACCATGAAGCAGAAAAGTTAATCAGAGAGATCTTTCAGATTTTCAAAACCTTACACTAGGCTGCAGATGCTCCTCTTTATATCATAAAATATCAGCAAGAAAATATACGAAGTATCTGCAGAAAGGATTAAAATGAAAGCATTTTAGATCACAGAGAGCACCTGGATATGTGATGTGTCAGCTTACATTGGTGCCTACAAGTTTTGTTCAGTATCATTTGAATAATTTCAATTCTTTATCAGTTCTGGTTTACATACAGTGTGAAAAAGACACACAGAAAACACTAATCTGATCATCTGAATCTCTGTAATGAGCTACAAAACAAAGACAATCTGGTGCACAATGGTTTGGGAATAATAAGAGGCTTGAGTATGAAAGACTTGCTTTGCATAAAATAAAAACAGCAAGGAGACAAACAAATCTTCATACTGGTGACGCAGATTTTTAAGAAGTTTTAGCAATTCGCTGGTTGAATATATCCTGACAGAGGGACTGTAACTGAACATGGCACTCATCTGGCAAAATGCTGGATCACCCCACTTCCTTTTGAGGCAGAATGGCAACACTGCCACTGTTGTAGGAGCTCTCAGTGATCTTGACATGAGATTTTATCTGTACATTACAGAAATAAGGAGAACTCCTCAAAGGCTGAGGAAAGAGGGCCTCAGTCCCATTTAAAACTTTCCATTGCTGTTACTGTCACAGGAAGCATCAAATTGCTCTGCGTTCTAAAACAAGTACAAAATTGACAATCAACATATTTATAACTCCATGTACTGGCAAATTTTCTAGATTAACACCAGCACCCATCATCACGTCAGGACCAATTCAAGCCAGACTGAAATACAAGGTGTGTTGCTGAAGTACAATGTTCAGTAGCCTCTGATGTGACAGCCATGCTAATATTAGGTATTTACTTTTGGATATGTGCTATGCAATAAAATTCTTTTCTGTGATCTGCTTTGAGCTGATGCATAATCTTTGCTCTGCCTTCCTACTGCTGTCACTTTGAAGAAAGTGACTTACCATGGTAGGATTTTACTGGAGCCTGGAGAGATCACAGAATAAAAGGATGAAAGGAACTAAAATAAAGGGTGAAACACATGGAAATCCAGTGTTTTCCGGTTATCTTCTGACAAAAGATCTGTTTAGTTATTGTAACAGTTGATTTACTTATTCTCCAGAACACATTATGTCTAGGTTAAAAATAGGTTACTATGCTTTTCAGGAATAGATTTAACCCTTCACTTCAGCCTACAGAAGTAGTAAAAACATCCGTCCTGTCTCATCTTTCTGAATGGAAGGAAAAGAGAGAGAATTCAGCAGCCAACTTCTGCTCTTTATTATTAATATTAATGAAGTGCTTTGGATCAGGACCTGGATTGTATCAGCTATGCTACATGAAAAGAGTAGTTCATGCCCCAAAGGCCTTATAATTTCCAGTATCATTTCAGTATCATTTCAGTATAAAACAAGAGAGTAAGCAGACACAGAAAAAGGGTGGTGAGAGAGTAAAACATAAATGAGACAGTGGTAGCTCTGTGTGACAGGCATTAGTATCAATATACAACAGTCTATCCACAGATAATTACTGTCATCATATTTTTGACAAGTAATTGCGAGAAGACAATGAGGTACAAATTGCTCCTCATTAAAAATCCACATAACTAAGCACAATATGGAAGAAGGCATTAAGAAACTTGTTTCAAAAAAGTAATGAGCATTTAAATCTTCATGGACTGAGCAAAGGTAGGAGCCAAAATCTTTACAGCTAATGAGAAATGGGACTCTAAGTTGGAAACGACTGAAAAAAATCTTATGAAAGGAAAACAAGATTTTGTTTGATGTGGCAAAAAAAGGAACACCAAGTAAACAGGATAAGAAAGGGTGATGCCAAGAAGGAGAGAAAGTAATCTTGGAGTTTTTTCTGAAAGAATACAAGAGACAAAACATAAACTGTAAATGTCAGAAAAAGGATTATCAGAGTTAACTGCAGCATAAAATAATGATGGCTTGGACAATCACTGTAGCTAAAAGGTTGAAATGAGAAACCAAATAGGAGTCATCAGTCAGAACAAATTGGCACCATTTAGGTATTCACCTGCAGGGAAAGCCCAATAATGTCCCTGAGGAGGACATCAGCTCTCTGGCTTGAACAATAGGAGACATCCCATAGGGTTGAAAAATAAAGTGGACTGCTGATGAACAGTGGTGCAGAAAGGCTGATATGATCACCTCAGTGATTAATAATAATGACTAGTGACTAACACAAACTTCTCAGCCATCTTCAGAGTGAGCTCAAAGGGATGGCTCTAGATCACAAAAACCCAAAACAGTATCACAGGCTTAAAAATAGCAAATTACCAGCAAATTTGCTCATCACTATCTAAATGAAAAAAAACCCAACAAACTGAAAAGCAGATAACATGCAACCATATTCAACTGGTTACTATAGCGCATACCAATGTAAACCTTTGGTTTGGAATCCAAAATTCTACTGCTCTGGTTCAGTAATTTGATGCAAAAAGAAAAACTCGTATTTGGACAAAGAACCATACATCAAAGAGATCTGATGCAAATAATAAACTGTTTTTATGAAGAATAAATGAATTAAACAAGAAAGTGTCTTGCTACCATTACAGAGTCCTGCTAACAAACACTGGAAGTGGAAGAGCAACAACTCAAAGGTAAACAGACCAAGAAGGGGAAACACTTCTGATATTCTGGTCAGTGCAGTGAGGGATTCAGGGACTAAGCTTTCAAGGATGTTCTTCATATATTGTGAAGCCAAGAATATGTACTTTGAATACTGTTTCCCTGGAGAGTAACTTACAGCACTACACACTCAAAGAGTCTCCTCTGCAAAAAGTTAAGATATCAGGGGGGCTCATTTCCGAGGGTAATGTTTCCTCACAAGAAACTCAGTTTAACTTGAAACAAACTTTTTATGTAACAATTAATATCCTTTTTTGATGTACATTCTACCTCAAAGAAACAACTCTATATTAAGGCAGTTTCTAGATAAACTCTCTGTTCTAGTTAACACATAGATTTTGTGTGAGAAACAAGTCTTTGAACACAGGCCTGCAGAGACTGTAAATTGAGGGTGTCTGTGATACTGGCCTGACTGCTTGTCCTCCAATCCTGCCTTATGTTTGGCATGTGAGCCAGGAAAATAGTCCACCCCACAAATAATGGATTGAACAGCCTCTTCTAGCAAAATAAACAAAAAACCAAATGAATCAATCTCCACCCTACGGCACAAGGGCGAAAGTACATCTGTAACGGGACACAGAGAGATGAATGTGCAGGAAGAAAAGTGTCTTGTTTTACCCTTCCAGTCCCTCCACCTTCCTAAGTGCTGTTCCCACAAAACTCCTTTCTCCCCAGTCTCTTGCCTATATTCACCATCCACTATGAAGAGTATTCATGGCTTTTCTAAGCATTTATTAGCTTCTTTCCTAGTTATTCTTCAAACTTAGCGCTCTTTCCTCTCTCCTCTTCCCCACTTTGTTTCTTTTTTGGTATTTAAGCAGAGCAGAACAACTCAAATGTCACGCTATGAAGAAATATCTTCATTAACTCTTTTACAAAGAGATCCAGACTGCATCCCTAGAACTGACCATGGATGGACTTCTCCTGCCATGCTGTGATCAAAGCTTTAAAGGGGATTTCTGCCAGTCTCAGATCATATTGGTAAAACTCCACATTATTAACTTTTTTTTTCTCAGGCATTTGGTGTATATTACAATCCTCAGCAGCTGCATATTTTCAGAGCTCACAACTGGATTTATCCCAAATTAGAAAAAAATTAACTTTGATGACAGATTAGTATACTGACTCACAGGCAAGATTAAGATAAAATCATTTCAGGCTCTAGACACAGCTTTGGAAAGGTCCCATACATGTGACACTAATGATTCCTATTTACCAAGCATAATACAGGCTAAGCAGGGTTAACTTTGCATTTTTGGAGTTTAAAATTGTAAGTTGAATCCCAATTCTGGCTGGAATTGGTTACTGCTATGTTGTCAAAGCCTTTTCTTTAAATAATCATTCGCATAAACAAGAAATACGAAGTTTCCTAAGTCAGAACTGATATTTTGTTCTCAACATGCAATTCAGGAGCTGTGAGCTGTGAAGAGACAATCTGATCTTGATTTCACCTCTATTATAATGTGTACATATAATTCAGGATACTTGCAGTAAGACTACAAGCAGAACAATAATTTAATAGAATGACCCCTCAAACATGGTATCCTTTATGTCCTGTGACTCAACAGAAAACAATTCTAAAATTTTATCAGTTATGCCTAATTAATACACAGATATCTTCCAAGATGCTGAAGAGGACTTAGGGATAAAGACAGAGTTTGCTTCTGGAGGCAAAATTCTTGCATTAACCTGAAGCTCTACAAGCACAGCACACTGAAGGTATGTGAGCACCCAGGTTAGGGAAGTGCTAAGGCATGAGGATGGCAGCATTACTGATAGATATAGCTGGATTCATATATGATTTTAAGGCTAAGTGTAAATGGCACTTTTATGAGTGAAAAGTAAGGACAAGGACAGCTGTGGGAGAAAGAAATTTCCAGGGAGGAAAGAGGAGACAAAAATAGGAACACTATGTGTAACATTTACAGCAAAAAAAAGAAATACTTTTTAAAACATATTAGTAATCTAGAATTTAGAAGAAATTTCTCAGTGCAAATAGAGAAATATGAAGGCAGCTTGCCAGGGCTAGCTAAAAATGAGATATGAAAGCAAGAACTGATATAAAAAATGGATAATGCATGTCCTTAAAGAAAAAAAAAAAAAAACAGCAGAAAAATCGGGACAACTACAATAAATGTTGTTAAGGGGAAAAAAAAGGACCCAAGCTGCTAAGCAAGGATTCAGTGAGGCTATTAAAGAACAGGAGTGGAAATTCAGTGACAGATGATGTCAATATATTGCTGACACCCTGAATGAATTCTTTGTCTCACAATCCACAAGAGAAGCTAAAGGTCACAGAAGAAAGTGTGGAATACATTTTCCAGTAGGAAAGTGAAATATGAACAAGTCTAAAGGTCACTTCAAGGTTAACAATTAGGAACCTGCGATAATTAAAACTCGACCAAGTCATAGGTACAAATGAGTGATATTCCACTGAAAACAACTCAGTATTGAAGAAAAAACCCGACAGTTTCTAATAGTGGAGGATTAAAGTCAAGTTAATAACATTTAAAGACTTCTTTCCTCAGATTAAAAATGGGTGTGCCTGTAACTCTGGAGCAATTTTCTGGTGAGAAGACAAGAGCTGGAAAGTAACTATAGCTGTGTAACAGACCAGACTATGATAAAACTGATTTCTATAGAAAATTAAAAGAAAAAAAAAGAGAAAAATGAAAAATTTTAGAAAGGTAAAAGCTCTTGTATATTAAAAGACTAAAGGGAGGGGGAAAGGGGGCACAAAAAGAAAAGCAGCAAAGAGATTCTGTGCTCTGAGAATTCAGTATTTCATTTGATATAGGAGTGGGGCTTGTAAGAGTTTGATATCAGACCAGTGAGAGTCACTGATGCATACAAGCAAAAAGAAGTAACTAAGGCTTAGCAGTCTGCAAACTCAAAAGGCTAGAAATATGGATTTAAAAGTGAAGAAGAAAACTAATTTGGAATATAAATATTTACTTAGAAAAAGCTACCAGTAAATTCAGAGGGTCCAACAAGGAAGTTAATGGATTTTATGATGACTCAGACATTAATCAGAGTTAACTCCTGTATATTTAAAATTTAACATTCAGATAACAAAACATTCTCTTGGCAGCTTTACTTCAGCAGCCACTTTCTCCTACACCTTTAGTACAACAGCTTCAAAAGGTGAATTTCTTTAGGGAAGAACTAATTTCAGTAATATGGACAAACAGCAATTGCCAATACTGCATTCAACCCCCAAAGAGGTCACCTCTATAGCACAGCATGCACGTCGGTAGTGGCTGTACCATAAAAGTTGCTTTGAAACATGCACATAATTGGACCACACCGTCTCTTCTCTTCAATGACTGAATTTTGTTTTCAAATTTGGGTATGTTATCCTACAAAAAACCCCTAAACTCTTACATAGTTTCTAGTCAAAATACCTGTTAAGTATTGCAAAGGAACATCTGAAAATGCTCTGTCTTCAAATTTTGCCTTGTCTTTGTGACATTTGGGCAGCAAGCTTAGGAATGATCCAAGTACTTCACAGACCATGAACTTCACACTTCTGTGGAGCTCTTATGAACTCAATGTTCAAAACACTACAAAAAATACTGAACTCAGAAGTTAGTTTTAGCACTCAGAATAATCAGAGTTTTGGTTTACTTAAATAAAAAGAGTTACTTAAACTCTTTGGAAAGTTAAAACTTCTCATGTACTTTCCTTGTCTCACCTGTCAACCACACTGAGTGCAGATACCCCAGTGAATCAGTGGGGAAAGGGATAAGCAAAGAGCTGTGATGAAACAGAAGGAACAAGCAGGATTTAGAGAACACTGCAAGGACCATGAAAGATGGCAGCAACAAAGTTAGCAGACACCTGTGAGGAGGAAATACTGAGCAAAAGTCTTGATGTTTGAAGCCATCAGGCTCTCAAATTGAAAATTATTTCCTTTTGTTTGCTGCACCAAGGACCACCTGAATCTTTTAGATGAAAATGGTACTGTCTGCACAAAATACAAGTATGTTATTTTACAGAGCCTGGAAACACCTGCTAGAAAAAAGCTGTATTTTCACATACATACCCACATAAATACGTGTATTTATTCATTCATATTTTATACACATACAAAAATATATGCATTTTTAGATGTATAAAGATATATGTGTATACATGAATAAACATGTACACGTGTGGGCATGTAAACACACACACACACAACACCCAGTGAAAAATTAGTTTAGGAAAAATTCTCGATGTGTCTTGAATGATCATTTAAAATTTGTCTCTTGCAAAGTAACCCCATTTCACAATAAATATATGAAAATTAAATATAGCTGGTTTAGAGAAGAAAAGAGCTCTTACCTGCTTCACCACCGTCACCGTGCCAGGTGCCATGGTAACGACAGAAGCCACTGCAGTGGCATCGTGGGATTCCGAACCCAACTCAATGATCTGCTGCAGGATGTTTACAGCTGTTGGATCCAGTCTTTCACCTTATCAGAAAGACAGCAGCCATAAGATCATCACAGCAGAACAGCTCTGAGGCTATGTGAATTTAAGTAGCACAGCCCTGACTCGCAGCAATGTTGGTACAATTCAAAAGGCTCAACAACGTGACACTTTAGTAACAGATCTATGGCAGGGAAGTATTCACAAAACAAATTTGCCCAGGGAATGCATCAATCAGCAAGTGAAGCCACACCGATCATTTCTATGCCTATTTGAAAGAGATCTAAAAGAATACATTGACTAAAGAAACAACAGCCACAACTCATAGCAGTAACTGCAAATTAGGAAGCCGCAAGGCTTTACAAATCCAAATGTGTATTTCTCAGACATTCATCTTACACACAACCTACCTGTATACCTGTAACCACAACAGCCATTTGGTATTTTAGAAACCTGTGTTTACCATCTGTCTGGTCCTTTGCAATACCCCTCAACCTAAAAGAACTAGTTTTATTACTAACATGCTGAAGGGAAAAGTTAATTGCTTGAGAAAGCTCATACTTATCATTTTATAAACATTGGATCAGAACATGTCTGTCCTTTTTAAAAAATTCTCTGATGTGTGTTGCCCTGCCAAAGAAAAGGAAGGTTTATAAAAAAACAAAAAAAACCCATTTATAGTTGTACTCTGACTTCTCACAAAGTGTGAGAGACTTGAATGCAGAAAAATGTTTTTTGTTATGCAGAAATACAAATTTCCACCAACAGCCCACCATTGCCACATGCCCATTGTCAGCATGAGGGAGATGTCAGACAGAGAAAGAAACTGTCAGGGTCATAAGGCAGTAAAGCTGCCTTATGTTTGCTTTAATCACTGTTAAGAGATAGAAAAGAGACAGCAAAAGGAATAAATCTAATTTCTTTACTTAAATTCTTTCAAACTGAGGTTGATACTGTGATGGTAGTCTAGGTCAGATAATTTAATTTCAAATAGAAAGTAGTTATATTTTGTTGTTTACATAAGAAAAAAGTGTATCTGAGTACTGAAAAATGTTTGCTTGCCCTGTTTTTGTTTTTTTTTTTTACTATAAAACTGCCTTTAGACAAGATACTACCTTTTTCATACTAAGAGGGAATATGCTGGAAGAGTGTCTGAAGTTGGATGCTCTGAAAGTAAGATTACTCAGAAAACTATTGCCTCAAGCCTAAAATAAAAACTGCTATGTACAGTACATTCCATGACAATGTTTATTTTAATTTAGATATACAAAAGTTAAAGAAAAGTTCTCAAGAAGTTTTCACTTATTCAGAATTTCCACTCATTAAAATAATATACAGAAATTGGTAACAATGTAATTAAATTGCAACATGCTTGGAAAATCCGTATAAAGTGGGAGTTTTTGCCATGTATCTGTATTGTCAACTATAAAGACCACAATGGTAAACAATTGTAAAATGTTGTCTTCTGAAAACCAGGGCATTTATTTATATGTATTACAAAACACTCATAGGAACATCTACTCTAGTCTCTGTTTTAACACTCTCAGAAATCTGGGCATTTTTTCTTTTCTTTTCTTCCAGTTTTTGTTATTTCCCACTTAGCAGACATTATCTAATGCTACTCTTTTCCTCCTCAACCTGATACAGAATAGCTCACTTAGTTTTGTGCACCATCAAAATTGAGATTGTTAGTGCTGTCTTGGGAACGTGGTAAATGAGCTATTCCACCATGTCGCTCCTGCAGTCTTGCTGACTAAAGCCAGAGAGGGAGAAAAATAACAGCCGAGAATTGCCATTAGATACACATCATCTACTCTGCCAAGGTAGCTAATTTCACTGTGTATTTAATAATATAGGCAGGAAATTCCACACAGCTAATAATAAAGTGTAAAACAGGCAGTGATAAGTATTAATGACTTCAGGATATAGAAATTCATAATGAATTATAATTTCTCATTTATACTTAGAGAAAATATAACCTCCCCAGAAGTAAGTTCTGGATGACTAATTTCATAATTTTTAATAGGAGATCACAGGAGATCATATATTGCCCAGTACAGTCAAAAGAATAAGATATTTTGGAAAAAAAGGTGTATTTGTATTCCAACCTAGAAAAAGGTAACTTACTGTTCTCAGAAGTGTATCTAAGGTTCTGTAACGCAGCTACAGCAGCTTGAGTGCCTTGAACGTCTTCTCCAGCCTCTGTGATATGGAGATACTGAGTGGATGCTTCTTCAGCAACTTCAGCAGTTAACTTGGAAACAAAACCCAGCCAAGGCATGAATAATCTCATTTCAATGATTTAAACAACAGTAAGGAATGAGTTTGAACATCAAATACTGTAACAAGAGCTATACTGTGTGAAACAGAATTCAAGAGTATTACATGGGAGTTGGGATGATCATCCCATGGTGTTCTTCTAGATTCTACTTCAAAAGTTGTTTTAAGGATGTTAAGTTACTGTCTGAATAATAATAATAAGCTGAACTTATTTTTGTTGCACAGTTATTTTAGAACTAACAACAGACTTCTACTACATCAGGGTTTAGCAAAGAACTTTTGAGCAAAATGAATTTATAATGCAGATCTGCTAAAACACCTCAGAAGCTTGAAAAAAATGGCATTTTGTTTCAGAAAAATTATCCTTTCCATAAGCTATGTTTTTTTCAAGACAAGCTGTCAATATGTATTCCTGCTCTGATGGGACTATTTCTTTATAGCCAGTTCAGCAACAGAGACATTCTTGCATGCAGGATGTCCTCTTATTTTTTCAGCTTTGGGCATCTAATGGGAAAGTGTACGGAGAATCATTTGGAATATGGATACAAGGCTTTGAAGGGCTACATTTTAAAATGCTTGTCCTGCCTTCTTTGAACAGCTGTCCAAATAGAACCTACTCCAGTGTTTTTCAAGGACTTATCCTTCCGTGTGTGGATACTCAATAACTATTAGACAAGACCTGCAGGTCAGCTCTTCCAAATCAGGCATTAGATTTGTGATGGGGGCCAGACTGAAATCCAGCAGAAGAGGTCTGAAACTGTGGGGGTCAGCCAACTGCAGTTGACTCCTGGCTTTTTCCTCTCATTGGACTTCAAAATCACCCTGCTGGGGCAGTGAAAGACACTCAGCTGGCCAATCATAATTTTTTAATAGAAGTGTCTAAATCTGTAGTTTTCCCATCAATTCTGCATCTGCAGGATTGAAGCTGAAAACACAGAACATATCATAGAAGACTTACTCTGCACAACATTATCATTTTTTCAACTGATCAATTAAAAAATTCCATTTTCTAGATTCTAGCCTTCTCTGGACCAAGACGTACGCTTTTTTCTGCAGCTTTGCTCATCTTACAGTTAACACCAGTGAATATTCAGTATATTACAAAATGCAGTAAGTTTTTTAATTCCACATTTTTTTGCTAAAGCTTTCACCATTCCTGCTGCAAACAGAGGACTGGAAGCCTAAAATGCAAAAATAAGCATTTACAAGGTTGTTAACACTACCATATATTAAAATTTAACAGACATAGCAAGGTATGCATTCAAATGAAGATAAGATCCCATGACCTTCTGATCTTACACAAAGTCAGAACCACATTTTTGTACACGTCTTATTTTTATCCTTTTCTCCCCATAACTTAAAAAAAACTTAGGGTCAAAGTCACTGATATTTTGCTTTACCTCCCATTTGGTCTCCCCATCATTCTCCACTAACTTCATTCCATGCTTGTTCTTAAGATGTCTGTTGAACTCCCATTTTGTACCGTACACAAAGCTGCAAACAGGACATTTAATGCCACCTATAAGGAAACATAAATAAAGTCCTTGAGTTATTTTCATATAAATTCTTTTTCAAGGCAGTAACAACCTGTTTAATTTGACCCCATCTCAATCAAGCCATGTAACTGTAAATTGTTTTCCTGTAGCCATTTGTCCAACATGAAGTCTGTTAATATTCAACACATACCTCAGTGGCACACTTCAGTAATTTTTTTTTTAATGCATCTTCTTTAAGACAGCTGTTCCAGTTTTCTCAAGTTTCAAACTTCGTTCTTTTTATTTGTACATTAGCAAAGTAAACTAGGTAGAGTTAACAAAGCAATATCCTCTTCACCCAAATATCTTTGCTCTTGAGTTTTATGTTAACATGCAAACTGTAAATAAAGTTTTCTGTCTACAAAATGATGCATAGCATGAAGTTAGCACAATGTTTACTGTGTGAGTGTGCAGCATTACAGGTAAAAAACTGAGCATGACAAAATCATGAGAATCCAATTTTCTACATTAGATTAAACAGCTTTTACCTCTTTTCTTATGAAAGTCATTTGGTCAAATGTCAGATCTCAGCTGCTTGTAATTATGCAAACAAGTATTTCTCCTTTTTCCCTCTATTGACTAAAGAGAACAAGAATAACCTGCCTGTGATAAATGATTGCATTAGGTGACCAGAACTCACTCTAACAAATCTAATGGCTGGGGAAGCGCCTTATGCCACTGCAGGAACTGTGCTACCACGTGGCTGACTCCACATCATTGTGGCAAAAGATGATTCTTACTCATCATGTTCAAATGCTTCAAACAGACTCACAGAAGCTGGTTATTAGCCAAGACCTGGTTGCACAGTCCTTTATGAACAAGGTGATTAGAAAAAACCAGACCATTTTTCATTAATGGAAACCTACCATATGGTATCCTAGCAGGTGAAAAGAAATAAACTTTTTATTTTGATAAAACAGAATATAACTACACCCACTCTCCAGGGGATTCACAGAAACTTGTTACTATACAAACCTCCCTCTTTGCTCTCTAAGTCTTTACCAAACTTCACTGTTAGAGCAGATGCTCAATATTCCATCTCTAAACAAATCTGAAGTAGCTTCACTATTAAGGGAAACTCAAAAAGTTCAGATTAGAACAATGACATTATCAGCTACAGAAAATGAAATTACACATTAATTTCACACCAATCTGCAATATGAGGAAAAACCCACTGCTGTGAAACGGTGAACACTCTTCTGCATTACTTTGATATAGAAACTATTATAACAACACACCAGGTAAATTAAATCTGTAACTTTTGTCATTATGACTTTAATTAAATAACAAGTAATAGAGGCACAGAATTAAACTGGTAATATAGAACTCCATATCACTGACTTGATGTGAAAGCTCAGAAAAATTTACTTCTAGATAATTCATTAAAATAATGGGTAACATAAAGAGAAAGCCAATGAATTACACGCCTTTACTACTTTCAATAACAAACTGATGTTTGTAACAAAATACTGCAGGCAGATCTTATATAGCTCCGCAACTTTCTTCCACTGACATGTGCTCTCCAGTTTATTTATTGGCCTAAAATCTCCATAAAACAACTCCTATTTTCTGTCCAAAGAAAGCACGTGATGACAGCTGTATAACAGAACCACTGAGGCCACAACTGGATCCTCACGTACGCCCAAGGAGCTGCACAAACACAAATGAAAATCTGTCTCTCAGATACGTAAACACAGTATATGGATGGGAGGGAGGACCAGTGAAGAGAAAAGAAAAAATTGAGAAAAACTTTGTGACTTGCCCAGCACAAAGCCAAGTGGAACTAAAAAACAAACCACCAAATGAGCACACAGGCAGGGCGTTGCAGAAAAACTAGTGGGTAATGCATAATACTCTTGTTGCCCTTGCAGAATGTATCAAATTCTTATGATATTTATTTTCCTTTATTACTTTATAATACTAAAATAAATGTCAGATCATAGACTTCTACTTACACAAACATGCACACACCCTGTAAAATCCCAAGCATTTCTCTGATCCTTGGTGATTCCAATTTCTACCACAAGCCCAGAAATTAAATACTGCTGTCTATCCTTGGCAATGCAGTTGCTCAAATGAACACATTCCCTCTTCCATGAATCATTCATTTATTTATAAGCTCATTCTAGGAATCTTGAGTACAGTCCAGCAGTCTACATTCATATAAATATTTCCAATTAAGATTGTTTGCAGTGCCTGCAATGCAGTCAAAAACCAATTGAGAGCAGAGAAGATGAGCAAGTGTGAGGCAATTCACTCTGGGCTCAGTGGGTAACTTAGAACAAGCAGAATACAATACAAATAGATATAGACAGCTTTTATTAGATATTAATCTTTGTTACTTTCCCCTCTCAATTTCTTTCCAAGCCTTTTTTGCTTGCTGATACTCTCTCCTTTTCCTTTTCATCTTTTCATAGTCCTTTCATTTCAAAGGGTTTGTTTAATATCAGGTCTGAAAGGTCTTCTTCCTTTGTATGAACACATGAATAATTTTCCAAAATTGCTTTTCAGATCTGTGAATATAGTAAATTAAAACTAAATAGACTCTAGTCAGACAGCAAGGTGCAACTTCTGGCCCAAGCAGCTCAGAAACACACAGAATCATCAAAAGGTTTGGGTTGGGAGGGACGTTAAAGATAATCCTGTTCCCACTCCCCTGCCAACTGGCAGGGACACCTTCCACTAGACCACGTTGCTCAAGGCCCCATCCAACCCGGCCTTGAACACTTCCAGGCATGGGGCATCCACAATCTCTCTGGGTAACTTGTTTCAGTGCCTCACAGTAAAGAATTTCTATTACTGTGTATGACACTCAGGTGTCATACATGACAAATATGACTTGTCATACTGCCTAATGTGTCCACAGTAATCTGCTTGAGCTGTGTGAACCAAATACAGAAGACCTGATTTGCAAATCAGGAAAACTTCTATTGACTTCAGTAGGATTCCTGTTTATCACCTCCAAATGCAAATGTCTCCCACAAGGAACAATTCTTCCCCCAGTGAGATACCAAAACACTGAGAAAAACTGACGTTTCTATAGCATGATAAGAAATCTCTGGTCTCATTTGGAACCCAGGTGCAAGATCCATCCAATGCATCACAGAGCAGGAATTTGAGTTGGCAAAGGAAGATGCACGTGGGAAAACTGCACCTATTAATACAGCTTTCTTCATTACAGAGCCCTGAGTAGACACACTGACTTCATAGCTCCTACATGGATTTGATGCCCCATTACTGCTCTAAAATGCCTGACTTTTTCACAGATCAATGTGGAAAACAGACACAGCACTAATAATACTGTCTCTGCCTGGCTCCGTGGGGTCCCACGTGCCCCCACAGATGCACGGGTGGGTTCAGTATTATGGTCGGTAGCAAAGAGTCGGAAAGGATATTTGCATGTGTTCCGGCAGCAGCATTTACTGCTTCTACATTTTGAAAGGTGCAGGGGCAAATAAGAACATGATCCTGAAGGTCACAGTTTTATCCGGGGCGGGGAAAAGGCAGGACCAGGGAACGGGGACCAGTGGGGAAGCTCTGGGGGAGTGGAAAGGGGTAGAGGCTGACAGCCAACCGGGGAATTCAAACTGGGATAGATTAACCTACAGAACAATGTATCCTGGGAGAAGCCTTTCTGGTCACCCTAACACAATGTATGCTCACCGGCCACCACACACTAATGTCAGCACAGGAAATATAAATGCTGTGTAAGGAGGGGAAGAGAAAGAAGGATGCAAAGTCAGAGATGGAAAGAACAGAATAGGCTCTTCCAGTTGGAGGGGACCTACAAGGACCATCCAGTCCAACTGCCTGACCAACTGAGAAAGGACCAAAAGTTAAAGCTGTTGTTAAGGGCATTGCCCAAATGTCCTTCAAACACTGACAGCCTTGGAGCATTGATCACCTCTCTGGGAAGGCTGTTCCAGTGTTAGAACAAATTCTCTGCAGAGGAATGCTTCCTAATGCCCAGGCACAGTTTTAAACCATTCCAATGTGTCCTATCACTGCATCCCAGGGAGAAGAGCTCAGCACCTCCCTCTCCCCTTCCCCCCCTCAGGAAGCTGTTGGAGAGCAATGAGGTCACCCCTCAGCCTCCTCTTCTCCAAACCAGACAAGCCCAGAGCCCTCAGCTGCTCCTCACAGGACATGACTTCCAGCCCCATCACCAGCTTTGTTTCCCTCTGGATACAGTCATGAACCTTCACACCCTCACCTGGTGGGTCCCAGCCCTGCACTCAGGGCTCCAACACTGACCACAGCAGGATATTCCTCATTTTTCCTGGCTGGTCATGCTGTGTTTGATGCACCCCAGGATGGGATTTGTCCTCTGGGCTGCCAGGGCTCACTGCTGGCTCCTGGAGAGCTGCTGCCTACCTGCACCCCCAGATCGCTGTCTGCAGGGCTGATCTCTCCACTTAGACCTGTGCCAGGCATTACTCCATCCTAGGGGCAGAATCTGACATTTGAACTTGTTAAATTTCATCCTGTTAATCACTGTCCAATGTTCCAATGTGGTGGAAAAAGGATATCCACCACAGAAAAAGTTAAAGGCTCTTCTCTAGCATCTCACTCTAATGTCTCCATTTTAAGGCTACTCTTGCACCTCAACAGCTTTACAGTTGTTTTGTTTCAGTGGAAAAGAATTATTTTCAGAAGTGCATTTATCTGGCTCCCAAAGGGAAAGCCTAATCAGCACATGATTAATTTTATTTGTTCAAAACATTGCAAGTATGATCCCTAATTTACACTAAGATAATTCATTCTCTGATATCTATTCCTAAGAGTGGCTACAGACAAATAATTCCTTGCAGTGCTCAGATATTTGGGAAATTAAACAAAGCTCCCCATAATGCACAGCTCTTCCTTCACCCGGGTGACCACAAAATAGAGGCTCTGAGTACTGACCAAGCAAACATTACTTCCTTAAAACAACTGCAGGTTCCCCATGGACTTGCACTGTCTGTGAAAATAATTGTAAAATTATACTATATATTCCTACCCTGAAATTTATATTTACTTTTAATTTTTTTTTTTTACAAAAAGGAAACAAAGAAATGTTATATAAAAACAACACAGACCCATTACTTACTGTAGTTACACTTTTTCCCCTTATAGAGCAAGTTTAAAAGGAGAGTCTCAGATTGAGTTATCTTCCTCTGTGTCATGATTTCAATATTTTAACATGGATTAATGCCTTCAATAGATTAATGTTATGTGTTAGATGAATGATTTCGAAATACCATTTAGAAATAACATAACCTTAGAATAATTATATTTAATTCATTATCTAATACAACAGCATTACTTTGGTCTCTATTCCTCTTCAATGAAATCAGAAACTGAGAATTCCAAAAGATATTATGAAACTGTTTGTAGTTTCTATTAAAAAATAGGGAAAATAGTTTCTAAAATTACAAGTAACAAAGAAGGAAACTTACATATACCAAGAATTAAAATATTTTCAGCACACTTTAATACGTAATCTGGCTTTCTCCTCTTCTAGCTCAATATTCCTCTCACCAGGCACTAGAACTGAAGAAGCTTTACACCCAAAAACATATCTGACTGCATTATCAGTTGTTTTGCTTTGGTTCATCTACCAGTGTGTAACAGCAAAGCTACTCATGTGAGTCAGACAAATCTTAAATTAGAATGTTAAGATTTCTGTTTTACTACTAATAAAGTCTTGGCTTATTTACACAGACATGCTTCCTTTACCCATAAACACAGGTATGCTTCCTTTGCCCATAAGCAAGATTCTGAGCATAACAATTCCTAACCTGTTTTTCCTGTACTCTCCTTTTACCCCAGATTTTTCTAGTGGGGGAATGATTTGCTGCTATTTACCTTTCAGTCTCTTTTCTTATGTTTGCTCAACCTTACCTCGAGTTCAACCTTGCAGAATTGTCACAGAAATTTATCAGCAGAATGGTAGAAATTTATCATTCATTTCAACAGACAGTGATACTTTACTTACAGAAAGAGACAAGTGTAAATGACAAATGCATGCAACAACAAATAGCACAGGCAAGGTCAAACAAACTTTGGTTCACACACCCTTAAAAACCAGGAACAAAGGACACTGAATGAAGGGTAAAAGGTGGCCATTTCAGAATTACTAAAAACAAATAACTATTTATCATGAAACACCCAATAAACTGAGGAACACATATTGCACAAAAGTTTATCTTCACACCAAGTTTGCTTCAGCAAAAAAATATAACAAATCTTTTATGGTGGAGATGTACCTTGTTGGATAAGGGCTTCAGCTGCAGGCTCCCCAGATCCTGCATTGACATACTCTTCATTAGGATGCTTCCTGTTGTAATGCCTCTTCAGGGAACCAGAGATATTGCAGGAATAGTGGCAGTGCGCACAGCGGAAGGGCTGGGAGCAAAAAGGAAAATGTTGGACTGTATTTCCTCACCTCTTCAGGACACAGGTCTAAGCTGCAATGTTTTGATCCCAAGAAACCATGTCTGTTTCTGGCTTAGGCATCTGTCAAGGAGACCCTCCGAAATTCAACATAAATGGAAAGCGTAACTGAACATTACCTAAATTTGGTAATTTTATTATGTGCAAGACAAGTATTCTCAATATTATAAGATTATTACATGAGTTTTTGTAATTCAGTAAATTGTGTGTTTTCATAATTGATGATAACAGGTCTGACCATGTGGAGACTCTCTACTATGAAATTACTCAGCTGCTGTGAGCTTTGGTCTGAAAGAGGGGAGCAAGACAACTAAAATAACTGAAATTACAACAAGATTGTACGGCCAATCTAGTTTAACAGGTTTCCCTTTCTTTTCCTTCTTTCTTTCCTTTCCCCTTTCCCTTTTCTTTCACCTTTCCCTGGCATTTGCAATTCTATGACCATTTGGTGAGCTAGTTTTGGCAACTAAATTAATTAATTTTTTAAGAACACATGTCTCTCTTCAACTGACAGGGAGACAAATTCCTAAAGAAAAAGAATTAGGAAAACAAACATTTGAGCCTAAAGTTAACCTTTGAGAATAACTTTCTGAGATATATCACAGTTATAGGAAGCTTGACACAACCGTTAGGTCCTGGAAAAGCATGCAGACATTGACCAAATGTCTCAGGGAGAAGTCAAGTACCTGAGAATGGGATGCAAAATGTCTCATGCACAGCAGCCCCACCTAAAGCTGCTCAGGAGAAAGTGGTTGGTACAGAAATGTTCATCTAGGAGCTGAATTTAAAGCAGAGAAATGTCTGCAGTCAGGGTATGTTGATTAGAACACTCTCCTAAGCTCATTGCTCATGATCTTCCTTCAGGCTCCAAACAGCAAAAATAAGGAAGAAAAGTGATGTTCAGACTCCCTTAACCTTACACTTCAGACGGTACTGTAACATTCAGCTACCCAATATTTCAGAGCTGGGTACTCTCTTTCTAGTGCTGAAACTGTCATTTTTAAAGGACAGTTATCCAGACAGACTGCTGTGTTCTTGTAGCACTCTCTTGTGCAAGTCACGCATGTTACCTGCTATCGGATAGCAGGATTGCAAATTCATGGAGCTGGGAAATATGATGGATTAAAGGATAATTAGATCACATAAGTAGTGACATTTCTCTGAGTCTCATAAGCATGCAAATAACTGTCCTAGAAGGAGGCAAACATTTTTTGATCTCCTTTACACAAATACTCCTGGTTGATCTAATCCAGTGGTCAGTTCTCTTGACAATGCCTTGAATTGCCACACTTACGTGCACGCAGACCCCGAGGTCAGAACCAGCTACATTTCAAGAACTGCACTGTGAGTACATTCATCACTTTAGCCGTCAAAAAAGGAAAACTATGTATTTTCATTTACAAAAAATCCTTTAAAAATGTAAGTCCGGAGCAAAATCACATACTTAAGAAAGAAAAATTATTTGTTCAAAATGTATCATCTCTTTAGATTACTTGTTTTATCTTCCAAAACTTAAATCATCATTGAAAAGACTGCTTGCCTTTCTGCTTTATGGCACTTGTTAAGAATGCCTGCAGTGTACTCTTTATAGAAGTACAATGATCAGTTAGATAAGGAAAGATGTTACATATGAAAATAGTATCATATTTTCAGTAAGAAATATGCTCATTGTCAAGATAAAGCCTCACATTAAAATGAACATTTTCATAAATACAAAATACTGTCTTTTCTGGAAAAGAAGCTAGTATAATTCCTATTTTTTGAATATAACAACTGACAATACATAACATTAAGACCTATCATGCTGAGAACCAATGTGAAATTT
Source organism: Struthidea cinerea (assembly GCA_013397865.1). Taxonomy (NCBI): domain Eukaryota; kingdom Metazoa; phylum Chordata; class Aves; order Passeriformes; family Corcoracidae; genus Struthidea; species Struthidea cinerea. The sequence continues at coordinate 89,739 of VZTI01004812.1, forward strand.
AGAAATAAAACCGTACTATCATTTATTAAAATAAACTGTATCTCTAATCTCAATACTTCACAGAAACATTAACAATTTTCAAAACTCTTTCCAATGCGTGTTTCAGATAAATGGGGTGTTTTAAAATTAATTCTCTTCAATTTTCTTCAAGTATATGAACTCATCTACAGTACAACAGACTGGCAATCTTCAGGGAAAATTAAGGTGGGCAATGAACAGTGATACAGGGAATTTGCTTTCATACCTCCCTAGGACATTTTAAGGTACATATTAGATCCACTCTCTCAAGGACTGACAATCAAACCCAACAATGCTTGTTTCATATTGCAACACACAGATATTTTTGTCAAGTAAAACTACTAATTACAAATTGGTCATGAACAAAAGAACCCTATCTCAAAAGTCTGAATATAAAGTCAAAATTTCCAAAACATTAAAATGTTTATATACTGTTAATTGTCACCAAACAGGAAACTGTGCCTGTGACAGTTAATATTGTTATCTGAATTTAATTTTGTTATTTTGTTATCTGAATTTAATATTGTTATCTGAAGTTCTGTGTATTTCCTAATAACTTTAAGCATGATTTACATGTTTTCTTACCTTGAAAGAGACATGCTGTTCCATATGACGTAAGAGCTGTGGTTTCTGGGCAGCTGTATAGTCACACACTGTGCATTTAAACTGCTTTCCTGAAATGGGAATAGGAAATGGAGTAACTTTTTCTATTTAAGTTTAGAAATCTACTGATTCTATTTCCCCATAAAGATAAATTCCAAAATGCTAAAAATGAGCAATACGAGAAGTCTGGCACTTGCTCTGCAAAACTGTGGTTAAATACAGCTAAGAGCAGAGTAAGGGAAGAAAAAAGGCTTGAGTGTAATCTTTAAATTATAAGCATTAAATACTCTGGATTCTCCTGGGATAGTCACTTGGGAAAGAAGAAAAAGAATTGTTATAGTGCACCCTAAATGAAAGGAGGAAATCCATTATTTACAACTGCAGGCACAGGTACTTTGCTATTTGTAAAGCACACTTGGAAATCCTTAAAACACCCATGTTTGATCATGTTCACATGGTTTTATTTATTTCTGTCCCAAGCACTGAGTTGCTATGATTCAAAAATATTTTCCCTTCAAAGCAGTCTCTCTCAAAAATATTTTCCCTTCAAAGCAGTCTCTCTCACTAATTTATTTTTTCCCTTATGATTTAAATGCACACAATTTCCTTCCTTTTATTCTCTGGGTTTCATACTCCCTTTCTCCTTATTTTGCCTCTATCAGGGCTGCTACCTCCAGCCAAATTACAAGGTGCATTAAATACAGAAGGACTTCATTCCTGAATAAAACAAGCACGGCTGGCAAATTGTATTTGACTGATGTGCAATAAGGATATGCTAAAAACAACTCCAAAAGCAAAAGAAGCAAAAGGTAAAGTAGAAGAAAAATAGAGAATATTCTGTATTATCACAAAGAAATGGGGTTTCTTTAGATTCCAGATCCTGATGAAAAAAGTTACAAGCATTTTTTACTAAGTGTGAAAGTTTCTATGAAACATGGCTAAGAAGAACCTTCTGGTATCTAAATAAAATAATGAAAACTAGGCTTTCTGGTTTGCTTCTACTCACAAACAGCAATGACCCTGGACTACAGAATTGCTTTCCATCATGTCACTCTTGAGAAGCCTGTTTTCTTGGAAAAGAATAAATCAGACACAAAACTACTTTATATTCCACTGCTTAAACTGACCTTGCAGGACTGTGATATTTGAACAAAAATTGCTTGGATTCATAAGTCAGGAAGACAAGACTCATGAACAGTGAAACATCTTTCAGATTCACTTATTTGTGAAATAACTGAAGAGCACTAGGTGTGTGCTGGTAAGAACTTTTGCAGTGCTGTCACTACAGGAAGGGACCATGGGCAAAGCGAAGCTGTTGCTCAGGAGGCTGAAAGTCCCCCGACAAACCACACTGCTGGTGACAAATGTCCTCTTCTTTTTTCACAGGGGTTTTAAATGCATGTAAAGTTCGTTGGGGTGGACTTAGTGAGGAAAATTACTTAAGACTCCACAGACAGTGAGATCCTGTTTCCACTGGAGCCAATGGCAAAACTCACCTTTCAAAGGTATGGGGAATTTCCTGGAACAGTTTTGGAATTGTGAAAAGCAAGGCAAAAGAGCCTAAGTCTTGGATTTATTTGTACCAGTCAAAAATGGAGGTTCATCAAAAAGGAACACAGAGTCATAGAATGGTTTGGGTTGGAAGGGACTTTAAAGGTCATCTTGTTCCAACCCCCCTGTGATGGGCTAGGACACCTTCCACTAGAAGTCACCACAGTTATTCCAGAAGATGATGAGTTTGAAGCCAGATAACAAAGGCTCCTGGTAATAACAATGCCTCTAGAGTCAAGGTTTCAGCCTGACCTAGCAGTAATTTATAAGAGAACATAGCTCCTCACCTGGATTTAAATGTTTAAAGCTAATTTCACACTTTTAAACCCAATCCAGACATGGCTAGATCCTGCTCAACTATGGCACTATTCTTAACAATGACAAATTTCAAAGCAGCCTCAGATGAATTGCAGTAATGACTTACACAGATTTTGTTCAAGAAATGTAACTAAATAACAGGTGAAAAAAATTCAACTTTCATTGCTGATTTTCACTATTTGAACATGCCAGATGGTGAAAACAAAACAGAAAGGTTTTGAAATTAAACCCCATGTAGTGATTTTTTTTACAGGGACATAGAAAGAGGCCTTTTTATTTTTCTTTATAGACTGATCATGCTTGAAATTTCCTTTTCATTCAAATACAACAACCTGCTTCCTTCTCCCAGCCAGCAATCAGCTGAGGATTGCATTTGGTAAGTAAAATCTCGATTCTTGCATATGAAGTTTAGATGCATGTGCCACACCTACTTGTTACTGACCGAGTTATTTCAAAATACTGGAAAGTACTTTTTGAACAAGTGATTTACTGACTCACAGAATTTCTGCAGTAACTTTGGTAACAAAACAGTAACTATAATCTTCCTGTAACATGTAGAATATTGATGTAAAAGGGATTGTCTCCTTCACTTGAACACACAGACATAAGCAGTACTTAATATCTCTGACACAGAAACTTCAAATATATTCTAAAAATGTAACAGAACATTGTCTGCTTTCTGTGAAGATGTAATTTGAAGGGAAAAAAGAAAGAATGTAAATGAAATGGTCAATAAAAAGTGGAATGAGGTTTCACACAGTTGCATGAGTAACAAAGAACAAGCTACTAAGTCAGAGCACAGGTCTGTACAACTTATCCTGCTAAATAATTTACTTCAACTTAATAATCACAGAATAATAAAGTATTGTTGTGCTCTAACTTTTGATATAAAATGGGGTACTTTTATGGATGTGCATCTTGCTTTTTACAGTTATCATCATAGAAATATTAAAATTGCAGGGCAAATGAGGTGCTGCACATGAGACTGTAGAGAGTCAGTGCCTAGCTTTGCCACTGGCTGATTAAACACCAGGACAGGGCCTTGTGTCTGTTGGGCTGCTGGATTTGGCATCAGGATCCTAACACTATTCTCATAGAACAAAACAGTAAGAGACTTAAACACAGAACTATTGGCAATTTCAAACTACCATTATTTTTGATGTATTGAGATCAACAATTTTCTGTAAGAACTAGGAAGGCATATAAAGCCAACACAAAATTTCAGAAAAACCTACTGTGTCAGAGACAGCTCTCTGTCTTTCACAGAAATTAGTTTTGCAAAGTTCTGAATTATTTTCCAAATGGTGTCTCCTGGGAATAAACAAAATGTGTAAATCACACTTAAGTGTTCAACTGTAAAACATTTGTCAATAAGGCCTGTAGTACAGCCATTATTTATTGTCCTAAAATAGATTTAATAAACAGGCACTTACCATCAGCAGTATGAAGGAGTTTATGGCTCTTCAAAGTGCCTTTTGATTTGAACTTTTTCCCACACATATCACAAAGGTGTGTTTTCTCCGTGCTGTGACGATTCATGTGGGCTTTCAAGTTGCTCTTGCTGCGAGTGGCGTACTCACAGAGGGAACATTTGAAGGGTTTGACACCTAAACATGAAAAATTATACCATGAAACAAGCAGGCTGTGCCTTTCCATGACAGGCTGGACATTTGCTTGAAAGAAATTTCACATCATGTGAGCAACATGGGCAAAGAGAAACACTTCAAAATTTGGATCTCTACAAACAAAAAATTTCATCTATAGCTTCTGTGGAAATGATGCTGAGCTCGTGACAGCATCACTTATAACCAGCTCAGAGAAAGGAGGAGATCTTTTAGAACTGAATATTGCCCTACTGAAGCCAGGTACTGAGTTTAGCCAGGCAACACTGATATTTGGGCCTTGCTATGCCTGTCCTTCATTTAGAAGTGAACTCCAGACTGCCTCCATTGATGCCCAGCTGGTGTACATATCTCCCTCTGAATAGCTTCAAGTAACTACCATTCTCTGTTTGCTACAACCAGCAATGAAGCAACCTGTGGTAAGGAGGACTGCTTCATTAGGTAGTTAAAACATAAGTTAAATGTGCAAGCTGTGTTTTATTGTTAATTAGTGTCAGATTTGCTAATGGGTCAGGCAGTGGTATTGCCTGGGCTCTCAGTAAGATACAAGCACTTAAAACTTCACTTCCCTCAAACTGTCCAAAGTACGTAGAGAGATACCCAGTGTGTCATATAACAGAAGGTCTGTAAGAACAAAGTAAATCCTTCAAAGAAAAGCTGAATAAATCTGAACTGGCAGAGTAGTTCAACAGTTGCATGAGGGCCTGCACATTTTAGATTGATACTTGTGACCTTAAAACTAGATTTACAAGCATGAGGAATTACAGTCTGCTTTAAGCAGACTTGATTGCACACTTTGATTTGGGAATAAATTTCTATTCACCTCTTTCTCCTGCTAGTTACATGACATGGGTTCCCAGTTCCAGTCAGAATAAAAGAACTCTGACTACGGAATACACAAGGAATTGCTCTAACGTACATTCTGCCTTACCTGAATTCCTTAATGAAGGCCACTGGAGAGGACCCCTGTAGGTGCTAAAAAGCTAGAAGCAGAGAAATTCTTCAGCCTTTTCTCAATATTCTGTGAGCAGACTGTCTTTCCTATGTAAACTGTTTTAAACAAGGTCACAGTTTCATAAACTTCTTGCACTCACAAGCTGTTTTGCAAGATTGTTATGGCTTTGACTTTGAAAATATTTTGGAATAGATATCTTAAGACTTGGCCAATCCTCTCAAGGGGTGGATGGCCGAGGAACCAATTACCTATTGCCACTCAACACACTTTTTGCGATCTATCCTATATAGTAGTCAGAAAATTATTAAAGCAAGAAGCTTCAGCTTCCACTTGTTCATGAGCCTGGACTCTGTGTCGTTTTCTTTATGCGCCTCGGACGTAACAGCGACAGACCCTTGCTATGCTACACAGGCAGGAAAACTCAGAGCATTCAAACAAATATGCTCAACTACCTATATGGTAACACTTTGGAAACAAGATACCAGCTTGAGAGCACCAAATCCTATTATCACCTTTATGCAGAGGGATGGCTAAAGAACCCAAAAGCACGGGTGGTCTGTTCCATAGATTATTAATGTGACCAAAGACCATGCAAGCAGTCTTCAACCTTTTATTAAAATACACAGACTGGATAGACACAAGATTTTACTGTCTAAAGATTTTAAATTCTAGGCATTTTTAACCCATGCGTTTCCACATTACTGGAATTTCTCCCTAAAAAAGTCATAAATATGATGAGCATTATCTTAGGGGATTTTGATCACTGTCTGTGTCTGTGCAGCTAGCTGCCATCCTCTGCATGATTTAATTAAAATACTCACAGAATTTACATGTATACATCAAAGCAATTGGATTTCAATTGGTTTACTAACAGATTTCCAGACCAAGGATTTTTTAACAAATGTGAAAGGAGCAGCAGTGACTCATAAAATGGTACAGAAAATTACTTGCTTTAAAATACTGAGCATGTGTTTAATTCAATCCTCCTTACTTACATAGAATACTTTATAGATGTTTATGAATGAGTTTTGGAAAAAAAATTCATCAGATTTTTATTAAGTTTTATAAAACATTTAAATTGTCTATTCCCATTCTGAGTGTGCAGTTCCATATGTGATCCAGAATCCACTAAACTAATTAATTAATCTCCAATGTAGCTTAAAGTTTTTCACTTGGGTATAGAAATAAACCTGAATCTGGCTTTTTATGTCAGCGAAGCTCCAGTGGAATATGAGATTCATTATATGCCCAAAAGTGTAAAACCAGAGTTTTACCTTCATGAGCCCAAATATGACGTTGAAGGTCTGATCCATTCTTCATAAAATAAAAATCACAGTGGGGACATTTCACAGCTCGTTTTCCAATAAGTCCTTTCAACTGAACTCTTCTGCCAAGAATCTCAGAAATAGTAGTCATTGAAACCTCTAAGAGAAATGCAAAAGATAGTAAGAAACAGAAGCACATGAGGGAATTTATTCTGTAAATAATATTAAAGAGCTAGATTTTGATTCAGTCCAACTTTTTAAAAGCTTTATTTCCCCTACTCCCACTCAAAACTGACTTGAGCAAAGAGCACAAGGACCTTTTTCTCCTTTAGGCCTTCTAGGATGCTCTGTCCTTTTCTCTCCTGATCTGTGAACTCACTGTCCTCACTGCCTGTTTAAAAAAAAATATATATTTTAAATATAAAAAAAAATTTGGTTGTGCCACTGGCACAAAAGATCATTTTCTGACTACAAACCTTTCCTATAAGCTAAATTGGCACTTTTTTCTTCAATATTTTCAAAAGCTTTATTCAAGATTTCACCCCAGATTTCCAGATGGCGAGAATCCGAAGACAATTCACTTCAGCCACATCTAAAATGGCCAGAATGCTGATAATCAGGCACTTTAAAGTCAAAACCAGACTCATGGAATAAATGTGACTGGAAAGGACCTCTGAGGTCACCTACTCCAAGCAGGGTCAGCTTTACAGTTCCATTTTCGAAGTTACATCAAGTTGCTTGGGGTCATTTCCAGTCCCGTTCTGAACATATCCAAGGATGCAGATTCTACAGCCCCTCTTGGCCCATTCCAGTGTTTAACCACCTTTACAGTCAAAACTGTTTTCCTAGTTCTAATCAGAATCTCCTTGTTTCAACTCACATCCCTTCACTGTACAGCTCTGAAAAGAGCTGTAGAGAAAAATCTGCCTCTGTCTTCTTTTTAATTAGATTGCTGAAGACAGCAATTAAGATTCCTCTCCTGGCCTTTTCTTATTCAAGTTAGACACACTCAATTCTGTGTATTTCCTTCACATGAGATAATGTTTTGGTTGTCACAGTGAAAAAGTTCAAAATAATGAAGTTTAAATTAAAGTGGCCCAGACGCATAATGAAAACATTGCCAGATGCTTTTAAAAATAAATCAAATTGCTCAATGCACGTCAGATGAATGAAATGCTATCTCTTGACTTAATGAAAGCACAACACTCATGCAATCTGAACCTTAAGGCATAAAAGCTGGTGATGTTTCATGCCCCAAATCTTATAAATTTGAAAGTTCCTGTCTAAACTTAGATTTTTACCAAAATCACCTTGTCTCCTGATCATTGGTCCCAGAATGGAATCACAAAAATCCTGCCTGAACTCACATGCACAGGGAAAACAACCACAAAAGGGAACTATAAAAGCCCATGAACTGAGCAGAGATAAGTTCTAAAGTACCCAAAAAAGAAAAATACAGCCGTAAGTCTGAACCCTCATCTGCCTTTCATGGCTTAGATCCTTCATGCCTGACTGCAGGCTAGGATGTCTGCTCAGTGGGGAGCTATGGAAGCTGATGCCTCTCATGTCTCAGAACTATTAAGAAATATCATATTAAATCAGACAGTGGATGAAAGGTAGATAATTCTAGAGAGCTGGGACCAGAACCCAGGACTCCTCCTTCACTGCTGAGTACTAAAATCATTGGGTAATAAAGCCAAGCTCTCTTATCTCTTTGGTTTAAAATACAGCTCTGCCAAAGTCTACAGAGATTTTGGTCTCACTGCCTTCATGGGACCAAAATTCAACTCCTCTGCAAATACAGGAGAGGAAGGAGTACTTTTTGTTTTCATACTTTCTACTTGATGAAACAGAAGAGACAAGGGAGGGGGAGAATGCTGAATAATACTAGGAAAGGAAGGAGAGGGGGAGTTCTAGAAATAACATTTTAATGATAAATATGAAAGTGTTTCAGTTTAAATTAATTTTTGATATGTCATTTTAAAATTCAATTCTTGTTAACAGTACTCATTTTTCCTTTCATCTTTATTCCTGTTCATTTACATTTTTGAAAATAACTGCACTCATGCCACTGCAGTATTTAATAGCTTATACCATCAGACCTCTCACATTTATTTGGCTTGTAATTAGGTTTGGTGTACAAATAAAGGATTTCCTCCTGATTACAAGGAAAAAAATTCACAGAAATAAAATAGATTTGTGCATTCATTCTCCTCCATACATTAAAACAGGCTTGTTGCATAACTATTGCATAGGCATATCTTACATGCAGTATGTCTTTAGTACCACAGAGATACATCTAATAAATCTGCTATTCTGCCTTTAAGCTCTATTCGCCTGTGATACATGAATAAAAAATGAAAACACAAAATAGTAGTGCAGATTTTATTTTTAAACCTTATGTCTATTATAAGAGTTTAAAAGAACCAATTGGATCAAAAAAAAAAATTACACTATACTTTTTTTAGTGGGATTCAGACACCAAATGAATTGTTCAGAAGTATTCAAATCCGTGAGTTTAGTACCTCAGGGCTCCAGAGTTAACTGGTGTTTCTGGACCTCAGACACAGCATACACTGATAATTCAGCAGTCAGTGGACCACTTCAGGCTAATGGCAACATGCAAGGGCACAGAACTTAATGTCCTGCCAGTTCACAGATCCTGTTACTTAGGGAGGTCTCCTGTGCTCCCTGGCTGAGGCAGCAGGAAGGCTTTAGGGGCACAGTTCTTGACATTCAATTTCTATGCTTATATACCTCCTGACTACAGTATAGCTCAGGGGCCTTTTCTCATTTCAATTTCCTGCATCAGACATGTCCTCTGACGTACGACAAGCCCTCCAACCACACTGCTCTGGAGTGGTCTGCAAATAAAGAGGTTTAGTAACTAAAGAGCTGAAGGGGGAGTTAAATATGAAATTAAAGCAAAGGAAATTGTTTAAAACACGGGTCTAGCACTATCTAGTGGCAGTAAGAAGATAAACTACTGCTTTACCTATTATGCTGTACTATGACAGGAAAGACAAGAAAAGTTACATCATTTTAATAGGATTTTTTTTTTCTCAGACTCAGTCTGAGCATGGCCAGTGTTTTCTTTCTTTGTATCCAATTATGTCAGGTGATAAGGAGCACTGTAGCTGAGTTAACAAAAGTGTCACCTCTCCCTTCTCTGTGGTAGCACTGGGGCTTTCTATCCAACATAACACAGATCCTTAGGAGGAGGAAATTAGGGACACACCAGTGTGGTTCTGCCGAGTTCACATCAGCCAGGTTTAAATCAGCCCCCACACCAGCATTTTAGCATTGAATTCCCAAGATCTGAGAAGAGATTGTTTACTCAGGCACAGCACATTGACTCACCACATTCATGTTGTTATCTTGTACTTGCACTGATAAATCAGGGCACCAGAATGCAAGGTATAAACAAAGTTTTCAGCAGTTTGCTGGATCTAGCCAGGCTTGCCAGCTCCAGATTACTACTGGCCACACCACATCCCAGCTGGTTCTAGCAGGAGCCCTGCTGCAGACTCCAGCTGGCCCTGGGGGTACAGCCCAGCCCACGGGACCTGGGCACACACAGGGCCAGCTCTGCACTCACATCAGTCACTCACAGACAAATAATGAGCACTATATGCATTCCTGTCAAGTCATGCAAGGCCAGTGGGAATTTTACATCTCCTGGGTTGCTACAGGATGTCTACATGCCTGATCCCAAACCTCCTAATGCTTAATTTGAATTCACCCTTTGCCAGATGAAGACAGATTTCTTAGCACAGTTACCTGACATACTCCACAACACACATGCTCAAACAGTAACATTTTTCACTCTAAATTCTAACACCTGAAAAACCAACACAATTCTTACTCTAAACCAGTTGAATTAGAAATAGACTCTTCGCTTTCTTAGGAATATAATCACATTACACTGCTCATTCTAAACCCTTATCCATTCATTGCAATAGATTGAGAAATTTTCCTTGATTTTTTTCTTACCAGGGTGATTTGTCTTGATGTGAGATTTTATAAGTCGATCTTCAGAAAATGACTTCTCACACACAGGACAGGAATAATTCTTTTTATCCTTAAGTGAGAAAGAAAGAAAGAAAGAAAGAAAGAGATTGCATTATCAGTCTACTGGTATAATCACTATAGTCATTATTCAGTAATACATGGTTCTCAACAAAGTTATAATTCAAGGTTTGGTTTTTAAGGAAAAAATGAAGGTATTTATAGTGAAATAAGTGAAGGAGAAATATTAAAAGACTCTAAGCACATCATTAATCCTCATGAATACAGGGCTCCAAGTTGCAGCAGATAAGAATATGCACAATAAATGTAAGCATTATCTTCTGACTGACTCTGCAGAAGATCAGGAGTCGAAAGACCAAGTTGTGTAATAGAAGAAAACGTATTTGATGTAAGCAGTAATATTTAGGATTTTTCTCTTTCTTTTTTTTCACAAGTCGACCCTTCTGAAAGCTAAGGATCAGATCTCACCCTTCTGAAGACAGCCACCACCATGTGGATTTATAAAATGGCCTGAAATTGAGCAGCAGAGTTAATAATGGCAGATACCATTACTTATTCAGTGTCTACATTTATAACTACTTCATAAATATTCAGCATTTTATGTATTACTGATAAAGTCTTATTCTACTATTTTGATTTAAAGGCTTACAGACTACTGTGGAGTTTCTCAGTGTTACTGATGTTATAACAGATTTAACACTATCAATCAAGTTCAACTGGAGAGTTTTGATACAATTTCTTCCTATATGCAATTTTAGTCTAATTGTAGTTTTCATATGTTTTACAAATGTATCTGACTCCACATAAAAATGTAGGACTTTTCTCCGTTAATTGGTACATTATCCAATTTAAATTAAACCTTGCCATTTATTATGTAAATTGGAGAGGTTGATCTTTCCAGAAGCACCTGCTGACACTGGATGCTCAATCAAATGAGTGACTCATAGTCACCTCTGCACTGAGTGGATTAATTTATGAGTAGATAATCAAAACCATAGATGGAGGAAGTCTAGTCAGTCCTGACAGCTGGGCAGGTAACACATTACCTGGTTGGAGAGGTGCAGCTACCCAACTACAAAGAACTTTGAAAAGCTGAGCTGAAACTACAGAACAGACACTTCACTACTTATTTCAGGACAACAGAAATACTTCTTGAAGAGTGTGGAAGGAAGACTACTGATCAAAAAGAGACAGAATCCTGTGTTATGAATGAGAAATCTGGAGATAACAGGAGGCTAAGGGTCCTGGACTCTACCAGTTTCTGACCTTTGACCAAAGAGCACCTCTGAATAGCGAGGAGGACTGTACAAGGAGGTCATTATCGTCCAGATGCTGCAGTTACACAGCTGTAAATGGGCATCTCTCTTGAAAGGAAAACAAAAATGGATGGGTTTTCATGGCAGACAGGTTTTGGAATATGATGCACCATCTGCAGTCAGTATCAGGCACCTCTGAGAAGCAAATCCCTGTGTTGAAGTACGTACAAGTTAAAACCAGCAGTAGCCCTAGAACTCTTGGGCTGAAATAGCAATAAATACTCCCACGACTGTAGGATATGGAGCTCTCACTGCCATTAATATGCCAGTGGCACAAGGAGAATTCTGCCTGAGCTGACAGCCATTTGGTCCTGTGAGAAAACCTGCACCAGGGACTGGGGATGGCAGCTGCTTAAGGATTACCATCCTGAGGACAGGACCTTGCTACAATGGAGTTGGGGCTGTCAACATTTTAAGCCCTAAGAATCTCAAGTGAAAAAAAAGGAACAACAGAGAATACTAGCTGAGTTTTGGAAGAGATTCAAGTAGCCTACAAAGCTGACAAAACCTTGAAAAAGAGCTGTTAATTTGTGGAATTAGGGTCTCTCAAATGATATAACCTAAATCTGCTACTGATGATTTTGGATTTCTACCTAAACACATTACTCCAATGAAGATTGGTAGATTAATCGTAACAAAACTCCATAACAATGTTTGCACCTTTTCAAAGATGGAGTTGCATGATCACATTCATAATTTGGCACACATAAAAAAAAACAGCACAGTATCATTTAGGGGCTCTGGAGCTGAAATTTGTTGACAGATCTGTCTGTTCCTCAAATGTGCTATGTATCTGATTTCAAAATATACAATAAATAAAGGAAAAAAAATAGTATGCCTTTAATGTACAGTTGGGTGTTGCCAGTCTTTAATACTCACTGAATTGAGTATTTCTCAGTGTGACCAGAACACTGAGACAAATGTTACCTAAGAAAAAAATTCAACACTCCACTACACACGCACTACTTTAACTGAAGTGCTGTTAACTATGACAACTTTACATTCTTGATAATATTCTCGAGGAAGGCAAGGCTATAAGCCTTAGAGGAAAGATCAAAATAATCAGTAAATGCATCAAGAGCTATAGAGCAACATGAATGGATGGGTGCTGAGAACACATCTTTTCACAAGACAATGGTTACAAAATTTTTCAATATAGAAATAATCCCGAGAGCTTTTTTCAAGCAGTTAAAAAAGTTATCTACACCAAGCTCTGCAGAAGTCATCTTCAAAAGTGTTATCTTTTGTAGTGTAACAAACAGAGTGTGCCTATGAGCATCGAGTCCCTTCAAAGTGTCTCTGTCAAGCTCCAGTTTCTCACAGAGAGCAACCAGCTGAAGCCAAACCTTTCCTTGCTGAATATCCAGGCCAGTGCCATAGAGTATTGGAGCTCGTGCTGTTAGCTTGGATGTTTAAGTGTTCTTCTGTCGCTGCCCTGAGAGCTTGTGCGAGTCCTTCAGTGTAAGCCCATCACTCTCAAAACAGCTTTTAAAAGTCCTCTGTTGCAAATGGAATATTTCAGAGCACCCAGACCACAATACAGAGCCCCAGAGAAGGTCTCCTGCACCACAGCTCCAGCTCTTCAGGGGCCCTGGCCATAGGTGACAACAGAAGCCCTTTGAAGGGCTGAGGTTGCAGTAATACCTTAATCACATTCTCAGCATGCAAGTTTTCCTCTGGTAATAATGAAAGTTATTTATCCTATGCCGTATTGGAGTGCCTGCCTTTTAAATGCCTTTGAAGGGTTTTTTTGAAGGACATGAACAGAAGCAAAGCATGGAGAGAGCTGAATCTACCTTTGCATATTCCAGTCAGCTATTTAAATTTCGAAGTCAATCACTTCCTGATATTTGCTCAACACTCCTATTAGCCAATTTGAGAAAATATAAGAAACTTAAAGTAATTCCTAAATAAAGGTAGGTTTTTGACTGAAAGTGTTGTTTACATTCCATAAAACAGGAATTTAATTAGGTACATAAGTATCCTTAAACCTAGTGAAAATAAATTAGTCTAAAGCTATCACAAATTTTCTTGTTTATGCTGTTTTGTTATAAAATAAGGTAACTTACATAATAATCACAATGCATTTCTTTTTATATAAATGAATTAAAATTGTGCTAAGAAAGCATCAGCTATATTGCATTACCCATTTATAATGCTCTGAAAAGAATTTTATTTCTCTGAGGCATGTGTTTCAAGATAATTCAAGGTGTAGGTGTAGAAGTATACAGTCACAAAAAGAAACATTAAAACCCTCTACTAAATACTGGCACTCACAGAGCATTTCCAGGAAAAGTTCCCACAAATCAATTAACATATTTGATTGCATAATTTTGTAGAGGAATAGAGGGCCAAAGCCTACTCCCACATCTACTCAGATCAACAGAAACGTAATTCCTAACACCCATGGGATCAGAATTAGACCCCTGAGTTACACTTCTGAGGAGTGAAGACCTCCAGAAATCTTCACCGCAGTTGTCATGATGTTCAAATTAAAAATTTCCCAAAAGATTCCTGAATTAAAGTGATGTCCTATTAAAACGCAATTCAGCTACAAGGATGTCATGTACCTAGGAGACAGCTGTGCACATGTGTGAGGGAGGCTACAGAAAAACATGCAAATGCTTAGACAAACTTTTCTGAAGTCTGGCAAGCAGCAGAACTCTCAGCTCACAAAATGAGAAGCACCTGCACACACTACTTCAGCATTTTTTCATAAAATAATCACTAGTAAAAACAAATGCCAAGCTGATATTCATTATGGAAGTGAGGACTAAGAGCAAAAGCTGTTTTCCAACTGAGTCCCTGCTCATTAGATTAGAGATGTTTTTGTTAATTGCTTCCCTTTGCAGTACCTTGCATTCTTGACTGCCCAGCAGCACTGCTCCGGAGGCAAAGGTAACACAGCCAGACCAGTGACCATGTGAAAATTTTCTCTCCTCAGGAAGGGCACATAAGCAATCAGAGCTCAAGCATCTCACATCCTACCGACAGCTACACTATTATCTAAAAGGTCAACAGCATAATGGAATTTCTAAGCATCCTTCCAAAGACAAGAATAATTTACATCCCAAAATGTGCATGAAAGCAGATGTAGGCACCTAATAATGAGTGGTGGTTCTAGGTCTGAACCACAGTTTTACAGAGGTGCTAATGCGGCAGTATCAATTACATACATAGACTTAAAATATTTTCAGAGACAAACCTCTCTGTGATTGTTTATCTGCTCAGCATAGCGAGTATGGCAAAAGCCACTGGGGGTTGTAAACAAACTCTGGTACCTACATCAGCATTGTTTACTTCCACACCCTGTCCTTAATGCTACCATGAGCTCATTCATAATGTAAATTGTTCTAAAGCAATTTGAAACTGCCCAGCCTTTTCCTAGGTCCCATGACATTGAAGTGATTGGTCATGTCATGGTTTGAACTTTTGAAGAGCTCAATAAACGCCAATAAATGTCAAAACCCACTTTAAAAGCTCTAGGAGCAAAAGATGAGTACTGAAAATCAGAGAATATATACAAAGTTTTGATTTTGAATCAAGCCAAGCCTCAATTCCCAGGCTTCAAAAGCAAAAACCATCCCTGTAACAACAATGTGTAGCAAATACAGAAGGCAAGAGTCAGACTCCCCATCATTATCTGCCAGGGAATAACCAATCCCAAATTCTCTCCAAGACTTGGGTGCTGCATAGAGAGTAAAATGGGTGGCTATACAGTGAGTCACAAGGATGAAGGGAAAGCTGCCTTCCAATATCCATCATTTATCTTCTTCACCAAATAATGCAGGGATCCAGCTGAAATGCAGCCAGCAAGGAGGTGATGAAGGATATGCATCCATATAAGGAAATGAACTGAGATTTCAATATCTTCTGTCTCCAGGGAAGTTTCAATTTTAGTATTTATTAACAACTGATTTTTCAAATTAAAATTAAAGTAGATTTCCACTGTGCATAATTATGTATTTGAAGAAGTGGCCCTTCTCAGTGAGCTATGCATGGAGTAAATATACCAAGCAGTGGTCATAAAGGCCAATATGAGAACTGCCAAATTTAGCTACTTAGTAAATTCTAATATATGAATTTTTTAATCCATTTAAATAAATATATTTGACAGTAAGCATCAGTAAGCATGCTTCTGAGAGATCCTGCTGTCACACTGGCTTTAATTACGATATAATTATGATATGGCATTTTCTCAGTTCTATTTAGTATTATGAAAATGATCCTTCTTGTGGGAGCTGTTGGACATTCATCACACTTGAAAAACAGGTACTTATGGAAGGATATATGAGAGCTAATTGTAGACTCTTTTTTCTTAAGTGTTCTTAGATAGCTAGTACACAGATTTTTGCTATCAGATAGGCATTATAAACATCATGAAATCAAATGCATCCAAAAAGAAAGTCTACTATGTGAATGCTCTGCACGTTTCATAACAAATTCTGATTCTATTTAAAATAGTTACAGAAGGGGAGGACACAAGGAGGAAAATGTTCCTTTTTGTGCCATCTCTTCTGTTCAGTTTTTAAAGTTCTCCTGAAATAACTGCTTAAGAAAAGTAGGAAGTGAAGCGTTGTTCTGTTCCAAATGCCTTTGAAGTAACTTTAACTGTTGAAAATAGTGACCGATAGCCTACCAAGACCTGGTTTTAGCACAAGGCACTCTGAGCTGGAGGGTTTTCTGAATAAGACAGGAACCTTTAAAATGTGATCTCTTTGTAAACACAACAGAAAATGGTAGATGTTCAACTGCACCTAGCTGGAGACACTAGGAAAAAAAAATCCTTTCCAACAACTTAAGTTATCTTTTGTCTGTAGCAATTAAGAGGAACATACTTTCATTTTACCCAAGTCATCTATTTATGAAGGAAGGGAATTCAGGTTCATAGAATGAAGTAAAGTAACAATAGTACCAACTTTATTCTACTCTCTCAAACCCCAAAAGATCTGGCACTAGTGGGAAAACCAAAGAGAGAAAACGGATACAGACATGCTCCCCTGGAAACAAATACCCAGTTGCTGTAAGTCAGGTATTCCCAGAAGTGTGTAGAGAGCACACAGGTAAGAACCCTTAGCTATGTCTTCAAGTATGACCACACAACTCCAAGCACTCTGAAGAAGACACTGAATTCAGACAAACACACCATTTGGTTTGTTACTCACCAGATCTGTGTGAACTTTAAGGTGTGCCTGGAGCTTGTATTTATCTGGAGTGGAGTAGTCACAATGTTCTGTGGGACATTTCAGCAAAATATTACTGTGTTTCTGAATGACATGACGCTTAAGGCAGTTCTTGGTGATGGAAGAATAATTGCACTGGGAGCAGTAATATAAATGTTCTCGAGTGTGCGTACGGACATGCATGTCATAGTGCACCTGGTACCAAAACAACTTGCCTGAAAATTAAATAAGACATGAAGAAAGTGATTCCTAAACAATTTTAAGTGAAAAATTAAAAAAAATAACCAATTTTCTTTCAGGGCAAAACACACTGCTTGAATCCCGTCCCTTTTGTCTTTAATGAAAACTTGTCTAAAGACCCTTCGCTACTGAAAATATATTTACAAAATCAACCTTTGTCTAAAAAGACTATGTTATACGTCCTGAAACAGCCTAACAAGGGCAACTTTAATACATATCAATGTATTTCTTTTCCTAAAGAGAAAGTCCTTTACATCTGATCTCCTATGCAAAGAATCTGAATGCAACTGTACACTAAAAGAGACTGTCAAAATATTTTTCGTGACTTTCTTTCATGTTACTCCTTCTTAAAAGCCTTTGTGGCATAATGGCACCAAAAAGCTCAGAGCAATTAATCTAAAGTACATTGTTATAGTGTTTCAAAAACTTGTCTTTTCAGACTTCGATTCCTTTCCCTTTTCAAGAACGAAAGCTACAAAATAAATCCCAAATTGCTTCCTTTCCAGTTATGTAAACACAAACATTTTCAGTTAGAATAAGTGGGAATGGTATGTTACTCCCACTTCCATAAATTAAAAAACCCGAACAATTACAATCAGTATAGTCTTGATCTGATACCATGTAATTAAAATTTTCATCTCAAAGAACCTGGTTCAAAACAAGACACAAAATTATGCCTGTATATATGCACATATTGTACAGAAAGTGTATTACCATACATCCTCCTACACTATATGAAAAATACTCTGAATTTTATACTAAGCTGATAATGAAGCTCAAGCATTAAAGCATGGACTGAACTAATGCTGATCACATGCCTAAATCTGCTGTGCTTGGCCCCAGTGAAAGTTATGACTTGGGGAGAGGCATTTGTACAGAAATAATCAAATTTCACATCAACAGAAAATTGAGCCTTGCAAAGCACTGCTTTGCTATATTCCACTAGTGGTTTTTTTTTAGGAGATTTGACACATTTCACACTATTTGTACAGCAAAAAGTAAATCTTACTGGACCCCAGAATCCATACTGAACTACAAAATTAATGCTGCTGCAAAGAAACACAAATATATCAAACATTGTAAACCAGAGGAGCAGGATGGCTCACTGCATAAACTTAAAAAACCCCAAACATAACTCTACTGCTTCTTACCACAGTATTCACATTCCAACTCTCCATAAACCTTCCTTATCCTCTCACGCAACTCTGTGTTCATTTGTCTCTTCTGCAAGCTGTCCAAGATCTGCATGAAGGCGATGGATCCAGTCCCCCCGTTGGCTGTAGCTGTGTTAAAAGAGGCTGCCTGTGGGCTGGTGGCTGCACCAGCTTCTGCTGCTGCCAAAGGGTCTGTGGGTTCTGCTGAATTTTGAATGGGTGGATTGCTTGTTTCTGATTCACTAGGAGGAACAGACTGGATCCTCTCTTCAGGGACTGGAAGGTTCTCAGTCATTGTGTTGTTCTGACTCAGACTTAAACTTCTGTCTTCAGACAGTAAAAGATGAATTTCTTCACCCTGCTCATTTACAGAACTGCATTGATTAACTTCCTCTTCATTTGGAGGAGAACCTCTTAACTCCTCAGGGCCAGCAGTACCATTTTTCAGTAGGAAGCAATCTGATGCTACACAGGGCTGAATGTCTGGGACTGCTGCATCTGTTGTCTGACACAGCGTCTCTGCTACATTCTTCACCATAGGATTTTCAAGTTCTAAGGAAAGGACTGCATCAATTTTTACATCACCATTCTGTTGACCATTATGGTTTACATCTGCAGCTGCTGATTCGCCTTTAGAAGCAGATGGCTGTGGACTGTTAACAGCATCAGTACTCGTGACAGTCGATTCATCTGCAGTTTGTGTCTGCTGTTCACCAAGGGCTTCTGGCTGGATGTCACCTCCCGGCTCAAGCAGGCAGAAGCTTTGGTTGATAGAACTGTTAAAAACAGAATCCTCCTGCAGATCTGCATGCACGTCTTTGATGTGAGCACGGAGCCTCACCGAACTGACAAACTTCTTCAGGCACACAGAACACACATATACAAAAGGGTGCTTCCGAACATGAAGCTCAAGGGCTTGGTATTTAGTGGCTCCATGACCACAGAGCTCGCAAGCAAAGGGTCTTTCATCACCATGAACGAGCATGTGACGGTCGCGATCCAGTTCGTTTTTGAATTTGCGCTCACAAATATGGCAGTCATACAGAAGTTGTCTTTTGCCCTCCCGTGTCATCAAGCGAAGCTCATCAAAAACATCTTTCACCTTTTTATCTTGAAGGTCATGAGTTTCCTTCATATGCTTGATCAAATTTTTAACATCTGAGTATTTCTTCTTGCAGAAACGACAGTGCTGCTTAATTTTCTTATGAACCCTTTCGATATGGACTTTGAGATGGCCTTTGCTGAGACAAGTGAAGGTACAATAATCGCAGCTGAACTTCTCCCCGGTGTGCTTCCGCAGGTGAACATTCAGGTTGGCTTTGATTGCACTGGCATAACTGCAGTAGGAACACTTGTATGGTTTCTCATTTGTATGAATTCTCAGATGTGCTTGGAGGGAGTGTTTAAATTTGAACACCTTGTTACAGTATTCACATGTAAAAATCTTCAGTTGAGTTGGACCCAACCTGAAAAAACCCAAACAAACAGTATATTTACAGTAGTGAACCTTGGTAACATAATGTGTCAGAATTTCCCTAGATATTCATAATGGACAGAAATGTTTAGTTTTTAAAGAAATGTATTCTCCAAAGGCATTTTAAATTATACAACTTACAGTTTATTTTTAGCTGTTCCTTTATTTAAAGGGCTCAGAAAAATACCCCAGTTTCATGAAAATGGATGGGGAAGCACTTCATTCATATTCTGCATGAACACAAATATAAGTACTTCAAAATTACCTGCTTGTTTTCATTGCCTGTTCATATGGGGTTTGCTGAATGGCATATTCTTGATATCCTTTTCGTTGTGATGGGTCTTGGACTGTCGTGTCTGGAGCTGTGGGTTCACTTTCATGAGGAGAAGCCTCAAGAGGAACAATTTTTCTAGCTCCTAAAGGAAGAATGATAAAAATGCTCATTAAAAATCTCATACTAAAAACATGCATTGTCTATAACATACAAGCGTAAATTAAACAATAAACTCTGTAACCATTAGGTTGTCTATTTCAGTTTCTGTTGTTAGATTCCTTTGCATAAAATGATGGACACACTTCCAGAAACCATCAGTATTTACACCATAGTTCTGCTCAAGTAATTCCAGGACCAATGGTTCAGAGCGTTATTCATGGTGCTTGATGCCTGCTACTAAGAGATCCTACATCCAAGTATTTCCACCTTTAAAAGATTGTAACTCTTCTAAATAAAATCTGAATTTTTCTGTTTCTGCTTCATACCACATCCTTTGAAAAATTACGCCAAGCTTAAAAATAAGGCTGGGGAAAAAACCAGTTTCGCCTAAAAGACAGTTTAGTCTATACTTAAAAATCTGTACATAATTTCCTTAAACTCCTTATATTTTGGGGCATATTGCCATCCCTCAGAATAAAAGAACATGTTTGGAACAGGTTCCCCAGGGCAGTGGTCACAGCTCCAAGCCTGACAGAGCTCAAAAAGCATTTGGACAATGCTCTCAGGCACATGGTGTGATTCTTGGGGCTGTCCTATGCTGGGCTGGGAGCTGGATTCCATCTTTGTGGAGCCCTTCCAACTGAGGATATTCTGATTCTACGTTCCAAATGCACTTCTCAATCTCCACTGGGAGCAGAAGTATTGAATGCATTAAGACCAAGTTCCTGAAGATATTATTTATAGAATATAGGCAGCATTAATATAAAGTCTCTGAAACCACAGTGGGGGTTACCCAACAAATGGTGTGAAAGACTTAGGGACATTACATGGAGGAAAGCGGTGCTGTGGGCAACAAGGATGTCTACAGATGGAGATTCTGTGGGTCCTTCAGACTGATTTAAAGTGGGAAATTGAGATATCTTGAAAAGAGGCTATTTGGGAGTATGTAAAGCTATTGAAGCTTTTCCTATCAGATTGGACATCAGCCAACTCTGTAACTAAACAGGGTAACTAAACTGTAATAGCTCTGTTGCTCACTGGTTGCATCTAAAACCAGCTTTTTTGGACTATGTTTTATTAATAATGCTTTCAGTTCTGTACTAAAGATTCTGTAGGTTCCTCAGAACCGATCTTCCAAGTTTTCCCCCTAAATGTTACCAGAACATTAAAACTTTTGTTCTTCCTGTTCCTCCCTCTCCCACAAATGTCAGGCTGTCCACAGGATTGCATCTCCCACATTGCACTGTGGTAGGCCAGTGAGATGGGACCTTGTCATTACAGCACAGGAGCCATGGTTCAATCAGTGGGTTCAGTATAAAGGTGATAGAATAGACATTACACACCAGACAAGTGTTCCAATACTTCAGTACTTAAAACAGAAGCAAATTCTATATTTAGAATGACTCAGTTAGAAGAAAATAGGTCTTAAACTGCTTTATATGCATGGTTGCCTCTTCTAGGCCTCCCATCTCCTGACTGTGAGACAAAGATCCTCATTAAATGCTCCACACTAACTCTCCTCTGTGCCCTTCTGCATTTCAGGATGTTTGAGCATTTCCTGAAAGGACTGCTGAACTGTTTTAATAGACTTTCATACTACCACTATAAAAATTTAATCATCTAAATCAGGTGAACTAAATATATACTCACTAGATAAATACTAACTCACCAGTATTTTGCATACTTTGAGTGGGCAGAATGCTCCAAGGTTATCCTCATGTTACTGCTTCTGAATTATCTATGCAGCTCACAGAGAGACAAATGTCTTTAAAAGACTAAAGAGGGAGATCTAGATTTTCAGACATGCTGATGAAGTAGCTGCTCACAGAAGGCAATCATGTCCCCTAGTGGGAGGTTGCTACTTCCCACCCTTAGAAGATAAAGAAGCATTAAGAAACATTAGATGTCTCCATCCACTTGGGATGCTGTCTGAGGGTACCAATGGACCAGCAGCCACAGCAATCACCACTAGATCACAAACTAATGACTACGGCATATGCCCAGGAAGTGAGAAAACTGGCTTCTAGGCTCTACACCCAGCTTAGTCCCCCCATGTCCCAAATCCCAAAAGAACGCCCTCAATATTCAGGCTAGGGAAATGCATAAGAACAAGGCAAACAGATACAAGGCCTTATTTTTCATTAGAATTGTCATATGCCAATAAGGAAGATAAAGGTTTTCCTACATGTTTCCCTAGACAATCTTTTCAAGAAGTGAGAGCATATAAATACCAGGGGAAAAAAAAAAAAAGAAGTTAACTGTACTGATCATTTGTTTCAGAAAAATCCTTCCTCCAGCACCATCATATCTCTATTTTAAAGGCAGAATCGACTTTAGTTCACTAGACTTTATTCATGCCTTTTGCTTTCCTCTTTTCAGTCCATATCATCTAAGTAAATCTGCCTTCAGAAGAATAAGATTTAGAGTTCCTCATGACATTCCTCATGACAGCAGCTTCTACAGATAAGCATTACCCAGTGAGCGTCATCTCTGGCTCAAACTCAGAGACAGCTTCTGATCTCTCACAGTCTGTCCCTTAGCAGAGCAGCTTGTCCTTCACTACAGAGTTCTCCAACACTTATCAACAGTCTAAAAGGTAACAGAATTATTAGGAATGGATCAGAAATACACCAGGAAAGAACATCAATCAAATTCCTACTAATTCAACTAAATTCTGCAAACCTCCTGAAGCTTCAAGTATGGATCACAAGAAAGGATAAAGAAGAACCAGAAAACGGTAACTAAGACCATTAGAGAGATTTTGTTTGGGAAAGGGATACAGATCTTGGCGACCTTCAGCTTGGAAAAGAGAGAACTGCAAGTGAAATATCAGAAAAACCTCTAAAATTAGCAATACTGTGAAAAAAAGTGTGAATAATCATTATCTCACAACCCATAAAAGAACAGTTCAGTAAGAAGTCAGCAGACTTAAAATAGAGAAATATGCCCTTTCACCCCACGTGTAATTAAATTATGGAACAATTACCACATAATGTCACAGAGACTGGAAATATAAATGCATTCAAGATGGGATTTAGACAAATTAATTGTTATATATTAAATATGATCATCTAAATGCAAACACCAGCTCAATAACTGTCAGAATCCATGAGACTTTACACGATAAGCGTCTTATTTCTTTCCTGTACAGATGCTGCAAGCTGACTTTAGAGACAACTGATCTAACTAGACCAACTGTTTTTGTTTCAAAAAACGACTTTAGCTGAAGTTTAAAAAAAAATCTTCACAATGTAGGTACTCAGGTTTGTAAAATTAAAATAATGTGCTATGGGTGTGAAGTGAATATTTGTATCTTACAATCTCTTTTTGAAGGAATGTATTTTTCCAGCTTCTACAACATCCTGAGGAATGTGGTACAAACATGTATGATCCATGGCAAGACAGCTCTGAAAGTCAAATCACCAGAAACCAACCCTACCCATAATCCCCAAAGCTCTCCATGCAAACCTATCCCTAACCCCCAAAATAAAGCTGAAAAAAAGCAAAAAGACCATTTAATAGGTTAGGTCACCATGATGTTGAACACATTTTAATTCAGACAAAAATAGAAACTCAGACCTGTGTATGAGGGGATGAAGATTCCTACCCCTTTCAACAGAGCTGGACATTAGGTTGGCTGAGCTAAATCAATCTGTAAAACCATGATAACATAAACACCTGCTCACATTCAGAGGGGAAAGCTTTAATTTTCCTAACCTTGCCTAATTCAACATTCGCTTTCAGTCAGCATAAGGACAGCATCTTTTCTCTAGCCTCCATTCAACTACATGTGGGTGATGCCTGAAAAGTACCAGCACAGGAGTTCATGAAGATGAAGAGGATTAGAGAGGGGATCTGCCTAAAATCTAGACCATCTCTCTCCTTCTGCAAATACATTATGAGTTTTCTAGTATGTTTTACTACAAAAGTGCATCAACAGGCACAAATCCAAAGGGCAGGAAACTGGGCTTGGAGAACAGCACTTGCTTGTAACAGCAGTCTGTACTTACTGACCAAGACCTGAAAGACTATAAAAAGGGATAGTCCCAATCCTCTTCCTTTCCCTGAGAGGCTCGTTTTGTTTGATATTAAATCCATTCAGATGTGTCATAAACCCACAACCATCATTCCATGAGCTACAGAACAGAAATTATCTTAAAAAAAAAAGACTTTTATCAGTTAAAGAGAACAGACTGCCACCAGTTAAATTAAGACAGCCCCAAAATAGTAAGCAAAATGACATTCTTCCACTTCTTCCCCACTGCCCAAAAATTTCGATGGAAGAAGGAACCAAGTGTTCATAGATTACAGATAGAATCCTCTCACATAGTAGCAGGAGAACTCAGCTGGACTTTTAAGGATGGTGGAAATCAGGGAGAGAAAAACCTTCACAGTGCTGTATAAAGAATTTGTAGTTGTAAAAAATCCAACTCCTTTAGAAAAGAAAAAATAATTATCCTCAAGAAATTCAATACTTCATGATATTTTTGTATTTCTTGAAAAAAAAATACAAAACCAAAACCAAAACTAAAACTACCACTGACCATCTTCACAGGCGCCTAAAACAACTCTCCTAGTAACAAGCTGAGTCTTTAAAATATTACAGAATTTACATAAAACAATAATTTAAATGTTCAAATCTCTCCTGAATCAAACTAATTGAGCATGAATTATAAATTGGTTTTAGAAACCTCGATAATTTACAGAATTTAAACATGGGAAATGAAATACATTAAAAAACCCCGAAGATGGAATATTTGGCTGAATTTACTCACTTGTTCTTAAAAACAGACCATGAAAAAAAGTGTCTGCCATTCAAAACAATTTTCAGAAGTCCGTACAATTGCAGTTATTCACTTGCTTAATTGTGATGCTTACAAAAAACTGTCCTATGTTTGATCTGATACCTTGGTGTGCTTGTGAACTCAGTACTCCTTCTCTTGAAGGTCTCCACATCCCTCCAGTTATAGAACCATGGGATGGTTTGGGTTGGAATAGACTTTAAAGGTTGTCTAATTCCAACTTGTCTGCTGTGAGCAGAGACACCTTCCACTATCCCACGTTGCTCAGAGCCCCATCCAGCTTGGCCTTGAACACTTCCAGGGACGGGGCATCCACAAATTCTCTGAGCAAACTCTGCCACGCCTCACCAGCCTCACAGTGAAGAAATTCTTCCTACAATCTAATCTAAAACTACCCTTTTTCAGTTTGAAGCTATTTCCCCTCATCCTGGTGCAGGACCCTCCGCTTGGCCTTGAACTGCAAGAGCTTTTCCCAGGCTCACCTCTCAAGCCTGTCAAGGAACTTCAGCACCTGCACAGAAAAAAATCTACAACTTTTATTCAAACTATATTTACTCTGTGGGTTAATGCCAGCTTTCAGACTTCTAAAGCTGTAAATCTATTACCTTTCATATGCCTCCCAAGGAAACATTACAGAAGAGGAACACTGGGGAAAATCAATGTTGCCCAAATGTCCTTTCTGGGAAGTTAAAAACTGACTGATCCTGTTTGTTCAAAGGGATTTTGAAGACATCAATACAGTCATAATCTACCAAACACATGATACAAAGCGTTGTCCCAAACCTCATGAGTGAATAACAAAATAACAGCAAAGTGTTACTACAATACTTCTAAAGAATCTTAAATACAGTCTAAGTAGTTCCTGATTACTGGGAATAAAATACAGCTAATTCTTAAAGCCTTCTCTATTTTTCTAATTGTCATCTGAAATCAAATCTTCAATCAGAATTTTACTGTAGTGGACACAAAAAGGGATATTTCCATGCAGCTTTAAAACTAGGTAACAGGTGGGTACAGATTGTTAATGCTTGCAGAGAAATACTAAGTTTAGATAGTGCTTAAGCACCTTTAAACTTCATTTTCAACTTAACTTTACAGATGGTCTAGCACACAGAAAGCAGAAAAGAAGGGAGAATTGTTTTATCTATTTATATTCGTCTACAGCAGTAACTCATCTCTTCAGCACATGACAAATCTCCAGAAAAATGACTATGAAAAAGACTGTGAAAGATCTTTATCAAAAACTCCAGACTTTAAAGTATTACTGAGAAAGGGGAACTGTCTAAGAATTGCTAGTGACATTAAGATATAGTTAGATCATGGAAATTAATGGAAAAAAATAGAAGGAAAATCAATGAAAAATAAATTAAACCATAATTGCATTAAATGAAATATTTTTCTTTCGAATCTTCAGAGTTAACCACTTATATCGTATCTCTAGAATTTCTAAATTCTGAAAAGTTGGGTGACAATTCAAAACTTTTTGAAGAGTACTGACTTTTTTATTACACATAATTTAGCTGGGAACTTGAATGTAATAAGATTATTAATTATCAGTCAAATAGATGAGAGGACCTTCAAAAACTGCTGCAGGTTCACAATACACCATAAATCCTTTTGGTTCATTAAAGCCTTCTGAATGCTTGATGTACTATGCTCAAGTATCTCCGAAGTTTAAGTTGTTTTACTATTTTGAGTACCTCAAAAAGCGTATGTGCAAAGAAAATCCAAACTTTTGGTTGTCCAAAGAAAAATTTCACTAGGTAGTAATTAAGGCACCAATTTCCTCTCCTGCATCACATGCTTCCTGCATTTGCTTCATTACCTGTATTTACTATTATTTCATTTGCCTTTTTAGGCCAGTTTTATAAGGAAATGGATCTTTGATTGCACTATCCACCATGTCTTTCCTTCCCCTCTTGGAAATTCTTCTAGTTCTTGCCAGAAAGGCCTAAGATAAAAACTCTTGTAAGATGCATAAAATTTAGCACCAGGAGAGGGCAATCCCCAGTTATGGCTCTTTCCAAAAGCCCTGAGGAAGAGAGGTTTTTATATATTCATAGACTAACCCCTACAGGAACACACTTTCTAACACCTCCATGAGCCCCTGAACCAGCATATCACAGATCTTAACATCAAAAGATACTAACAACACAGCAAATCCTGCTAACTTCCAACCCACAACAACAAAATAAAGACCTTCGAGTTGTTCTGATAGTAAAAAGGAAAACAAATACTCAGAAATGTTAACAATAACAAAAAGGAGAACAATAAAACTATGAAGCTGAAAATAATGCACAAAACTATTAAAAAGGGGTTCTGACAGTCAGTCAGAATGGTTAATGGTTTATAACCAGCTAATGGTTTACCTAAACAGTCAAATGCAAGTCTAGTTTTAAATAAACTGTTTGAAACCTGTAATCGTTATGTAGAACTTGATTTTCAAATACATATACACTTTTCTGTTCTCTGGTCAATGTTTTATCATTTTCTTCTTTAAAGCTATTCACAGACTAAACATAACTGATGCTAATGCAGTAGCTGATGTTAACTTCAGCCAGGGCCAGCATTTCTTGTACCTATGAAGAAATGTGACTGAAGCTCTAAAATTATGTATCTGCCAGATGGGGAGGCTCTGTATCAAGATAATCAAATAATGCTAAATATTTTTCACACAATAAATATCCTAAGCAATTTGGTCTTAAATCAATGAATATTTTATACAGTGTCAGTATAATAAAAAAAAAAAAAATCTGTATAATTGGTGATTTTGTTTACCTGGAATAGTTTCATGGGCTGTCAGAACCACACTTACAATAGGATTTTTAGCTCCTGAAACCTGTTCAGTCTCCTTAGTTGATGCTGTTTTCTCTGTTTTCTGAACTCTGGGCCTCTTTGGAGTTTTTTCTCGCTCATCTTCCTTCCTGTCAAGGTCAACGTCAGAATCATTACCTGAAGAGCAAACATCAAAAAGAGGGTAACTATGTACAAAAGCAATGCAGGTAACACAGTCACTAACACTGCACAAACAAACGGGGGGACAACTAATGCTACTGTAGAAAGAAAGACGTTATCTAAACAAGATCTGCTGCATGATCCCTAAAGGGGAACTTTTTTTCGTCTGTTTAATAAAACTGGTACGATCCTTAAACACACAAAGAAAGTAAGAGAGAAAAAAAATCAAAAATTGCAAAATGAACTCTCAGAAACATGTTTCTAAATTCATTCACATTATTGTGGATTTCTGTGAAAATTCTACAAACTTCGTCACAGTTCTCATGATTTTCCAATTAATGAACAATTTATTTTTCTATTTTCCATATTTAATTGTTCTGACAAACTTAGGATTATTTCTTTTAGTACTGGCTTCATTATCAATCTTATTTAATGGAAAGTCTTTTGACAGTCTCTTTGGATTAGACCTTTTTCTTCTCCTATTATTGTAAATCAACAGCCAGAAACATAATTATCATTTTAGTGTTGATTCAAGAAGAATTAGGGTTCAAAACAGGTCTTTGGTTCAACCTAACTTTCGATACGTAACTCCTCATTTTGAAGGCTACACTTCCAAATCATCCCCTGTTGCTGTTCAGAATGCCTTCAGCCTCTTCAACTGGATAAGTTTTGAACCTGTTAACTAGAAAGCCACACAATAGCTGTATACAAAACACTCTTCTGAAATAAAAATGAATAGCCAGTAACCAGCTGAGTTACTCCTTGAAGCTATTTCTTTCTTAAAGCAAATGAGGAATTCCTTACTGAAATTCTAAAAAATAAAAAGTAAACTTAAAAACAATCCCAAAGGTCCTTATATATTAGTAATTAGCAGCATAGATAAAAACAGAGAACTCTTAAGTTTATACCAATCAAACTTCTTATATTAGATGAAGCGGTAGAAAATGCAGACAAGAGAAAACAAAGTCGGCAAATTAAGGCATTACGCAAATGTTCCACAGGTAATAAACGAGGGAAGAAGAAACTAATGGAAGAAGATTATAAATAAACCCAGTGAATGTTTCTTTTTTTTTTCCTCTCTCAATCTACATCAGTTGATTCTATCTCCACAGCAAGTAATTCCACGTAAATTCAAAGTGTGCTGTAGCTGCTCTGCTGAGATAGGAAAACAAAATATAAATAAAATACCAGTAAGAGCAAAGCTGTAGTGTGTCCAGACTTGTTTCTGACATGCAGACAGCAGAAGCAGTGAAAACAGTGAAAAGATCTACAACATGGAAACTGCTGTTTTCATTCCAGTAATATTTTGTAAATACTCAGCTGAGACTGAAACAAAGTCTGTCTCTGTGGTCTGACCGTAATGAACAAAGGTTTGAAATGTGCTGGCTGTTCCTTACAAAACTGAAGGACAGAAGCAGAAGCTAAAGCAGCACAGGTAGGGCTGGTCATGTAACTACCACATGTATAAACCACAATTTCTTTACTAGACACAGAACCAGAATGGAACAAGGACTGTAGGAACAAGTTTAGCTTTCTCAGGCATACTGAGACAGAAATCTGTATACTGACAACTGGCAATGATTTAGGAGAACTAATCTGTAAGACTGAAATTCATATTTAGAATCTCCAGAATGAGGAACAACCACAAAGCAAACTGAACTCAGACACAGCCAGCCATGATTCTGCCCAGCTTCCAGCTCCTCTGCCTGGAGACCCCCAAGCTCCTCAGCACCTGCTAATGATTTCTTCAATTTCATTACATAAATTCCTTGATCTATGCCTCTTCTCAATTACCTTTTTCTCTGTGGACCTGTATGATTTTGGAAAATATTGCTGCTTTATAGGTATAAAGAGTTTCATAATGTCCCCATTTAACTCCTTAATATAGTTGTAAATTATTCATTTATATTGAAAGCACATAATTCTAAAACTGGTATTTTTCTGCAATACTTGAAAGGTATATCTGAAGATAAAGAAAAATCCCCTTCTAACAGAACCTGCTTGTGCAGTGGTTTCTTTTGGTCTGCTGAGCAGGGGTGGAAGGAAGCAGTTGGTCTCTATCTAACAGGTCTTTTCCAGCCTTAGTGATTCTATGAAACAAACACATATTTTCACATTTTCTTCATTAAACAGCCTGTGTTAGTTTATTACCAAGAATAAAATGAATCATCACTAATTTCTTAGCAGGATCAGGTTACCAACACAAGAAAGTCTTCTCAAAGAATCAGAATACACAGAATCACAGAATAAGCTGAGTTGGAAAGGACCCACAAGGATCAAGGAGTCCAACTCCTGGCCCTGCACAGTACCGTCCCCAAGAGTCACACCATGTGCCCGACAACGCAATCTGCTTATTGAATTGTTTCCCTGAGGGTACTTCACACACAGGGTTAATTACTCTGCTTTTGTTCAGTGGACAGTAGACAAAACTGAAAAGACCCAAAAGATTTTATATACCTATGGACAAAACATGCCTTAGCTAAAAGAAATCCAGAACCATAGATGGGAATGAAAGCTCTGATGAGGAGAACAGAATTTTCTCCACTTTGCTTGGGATCATGTAATTTCTAGTAGTTATATGAACAGAATCCAAGCACCTTATTTCTAAACCCTCCTTCCTAACCATTAGAAAGATTCTAATCATTAATCAGTTTAATGAGGAAATAAAGCAGCTGAAGAGAAATAACAAAACCATTTATTACCTTCTCTTGTTAACATGCAACTCTATTAACTTTTGAGTATTGGAATTCTACTAAAAATAGGATGAACCACAGATTTGAGTTTGTTTGTGATCCATACTAGTGAATAACTATGACCACAGTAACAGGCCAATGAATATTTCACACTGGTTTTCTTTCCTAATACGCCTCTGTCAGACAGAGTAGTTTGCCAGTTCTTTCAGTCCGACCAAGGGTCAAAGCTGTGAAGAGATGCGTTAAAATAAACATTGCTGACTGTCTCCTTGCTTTCAAAACAGAACACCAGAAATACTATTTAAAAAGACTTAAAAACAACATGCAGAATTGCGATATAAAAATATTTCGTTGTTAAAATGGTGCTGTTTCAAATGTGTAGAAAATCTGTGGATGTAGGCTAAGCACTAAAAATTATGGCCATGCAAAAAAACGTTCATACAAAACCCAAAGCTGGTAAGTACTTCAAACAAAGAACTGAATTTCAACTTTCAGTATGACTCAATTTTCTCAATATGAGCTGAGAACACCCAGCCTCTAACAGGAGGACTACACTCAGTATGAACAAAGGTGTGAGGAAGCTACAGAGTGCCGTGCAATCTCAGTTAACACAAAAAAAGCCCACACATAGATCAGTGAGAAACAGAAGTGAGAAAACTCCACTGATTTGCTGATCATACATCTGCTACTTGTGCTGAGTATCTGTATGAACATTCTCACCCCAACATGACACCTGATCAAAAATAATCATCTCTCTACAATGATCTTTCTGATACCTAAACAGTAAAAATTATTCCCTAATCCAATGCCTGTTGACAGCAGTAGCCTCATTCTACCCCTGTCTGAGAGGAACAAACATCTTCCAGAAACAATTTGTTGATAAGGAGCTGGGGTGCACACATTGCCAACACTTTTTGCTACAAACAGAACTACTTCATGGTCTGTTTGTAACCTGAGACTTAAAAATCCAACACTCCCTATCAAACCACCAAACCAACAAAAACCTTAACTTTCAGTGGTAGCTGCTTTGCTCCTGAACTCTCTCTACACCAAAAAAAAAAACCCGAAGTAGAAGGTGTGCTTTAGGAAAGGATTAAAACGGAGACAAAAGTATGTTTTAATGAAAAAGAGCTTCAACTTTGACCACAGGGCTCAGACAGCATTTTTATAGCATAGGGCCATCTCATCAGTACTTACTCGCCTTCCTGGAAAAAATTCCTTCAGTGTTAGCATCATGGATTAGAGTGTCAAAGTAAGTGCTTTGTCCATCACAACTAGGAGAGTTCTGCTGTATAAGAACTACCATGGGTTATAAAAGAACACCCTTGGGTGATTTTAAGATTATTTATGAGAAAATGGAGTATATGCCAGTTGAATAGGCTGAGTTTCTCCAGGAAGGAAAGGCCTTGGCTTGCTCCTGAACAGGTTTGTTTGGACAAACTGTCTCACTCTGCACCTCCCTCAGCTCAGCTGGCAGCTGAGGATCCAACAGACAGACGAAGTGACCTCCCCTCCCCAGCGTCAGGCGTTTCAAATGCCGGCTTGTGTTTGTGCAAGAAACACAGCGCTGAGCTGTGCCGTCTAACACAATTAAGAAATGGTCACGTCTGTTGATCAGCAAAGCTGCTGCCAGCTCTGAATTTATCAGTTCTTCCAGAGTCCCATCGAACTGGATTATTCATCTGTCCCATGATTCTGTTGGAATCTAACTGAAGGGACTGCTCTCAACATTTGTAATTGGATGCACGACATTTCGCAGGCATAGCTACACAGCCTTAATTGGCATGTTTTTAAACTACTCTTCATTCAAAGTACTATTTTTTAACCTCTAAAAAGTGATATTTCATAGCAGTAGTAGAGCAGCTTGGAAAAAAGAAAGTGAACTGGCCATTTAAAATTAACACAGGCAATTGTGTCTCCTGCAGAGAATGACATCCTACTTGCAGGAAAAATTAATTTAAATCAGAATCCAGCTGATGGTAAAACCATTTTAAACTAAGGCCAAAAGTGACATCTTTAAGAATTATGCAGGCTCCCACTTCAGTAGGATTGAATGGTTCACGCCAGAGAAGGGATTGTAATCTGTCTTCCACCCAAATGCCATTCCCCAGCCATTAAATGACCTCTCTTGTATTTTGCCAGCCAGATCCAAATCATCAGCCAGAACTGTTAACTTGTTTTAACCAAAAAGAAACAGAAATAGGTGTACACACAGCTTGGCTTACAAAACAGCAACTTGCTTAGGCAAACAAGCCCCCTATGAAAAAATGCATTTACTAAGCATGTACATGGGGAAATTGGAAGCACAATGGACATTTTTCTAATCCCATGCTGTATTTGCTTTGTGTGGTCAGGTTTTGGTGGCAAGGGGGCTACAGTTTGGCTTCTCTGATGCAGATTTGGATCATTATCCTGCTCTGATTTGATTGGTAGTAAACTGATTTCTCCAGGTTGTGTCTGTTTTGCCTGTGATGGTAACTGGTGAGTGACCTCTCCTCACAAGCTTTTTGTTATATTTTCTCTTTCCAGTCCAGCTGAGGAGCTGCTTTCTGGGCACCCTGGAGTCCAGGCAGGGTCAACCTGCCAGATTTGAAAAAAAAAGTCACTTTTTTTTTTGCTGTTTTAGTGAATGGGCCCACAAGGGGAAGGCAATCATTATGCATCAAAGGATCAAATTAGATGCACAGAGGATGTCAGTAACCAGTAAGGCCTGGTGACTCTGGAAAGAGCAGAACACTGATCTCAGAGATCAATGCAGGTCACTAATTACAGAAGCAAAGAACTGCAGAGGCCCATTGCATCTAGGAGTTATTCCTCTGACCAATACATGTGCAGTTTCAATAGAGTTTTCTAGTGATTTATTTATTTTAAATGTCCATTATGTTAGGGATTTCAACATTTTTCTTGTCAACATATAAAAGACAGCAAAACATTTTATTACTTGGAAACCTCTATGAATATTTGAGCTCCAGCTCAAAAGTTACATTATGTTTTTCTCTATATAGAATATCACATGGAATAACTATATCTATCTATCTATATATAGTCTTTTCAATATTTGCATGCTTAGCATATTTTAGCAATAGCCAAAACATTATTTTGGTCAAAAATATAAAACACTGTATCATATGAGCTGCTATGAAGAAAGTTAACTCCATTACAGCCAGACATAGTGCAAAGTGAAAACATCTGATTATTAACCAGAGGTCCAGAGAGCTAAGCTTTACAAGAAATTAAAAACGTGATAAAGTGGTAAAAAAAAACCCAAACCAAAAAACTATAGAAACATCTCAGAAGCATTAGAAAAACAGATAAAAGTAATTTCAAGCTGGAAAACACACGGATAAAAGGAAAAAAATCCCAGCCTGGATGTACTAGGTGAAATGTCAAAGACTAAGAGAGAAGAACCTGTAGCCAAAGCTCCTTGTGAATTTTAGCCATCTATTTTGAACTGTGTCTGAAATGAAGGAGTAGATAATATAGTTCTGGAAGATTCAAAGACCTTCAATAAAATCTTCCCATCCAGCTCTAAGAAAATTGGCAACAGAGGATTCAAGAAAAAAAAAAATTACTGCTAAAACGATCGGTTCTAAATTGACTCTTAGAGTACAAAAAAGATCTGGCTGCATTTCTAAATACTTCCTGAAAACATAAGTTTAATAGTAAGCAGGAGTCAGAAAAATCAACCATAATCTAAAGGAAGCATTCAGAAAAGAGCAGAACAGAAAAAAAGCACCTCATGCCATGGCATGAACCAGGAGAGCTCTGCAGAGGGATCCAGACAGGCTGGATCAATGGACTGAGGCCAACTGTGTGAGGTTCAATAAGGCAAAGTGCCAGCTCCCACCCTTGGGTCACAACTGCTCCATGCAGTGCTCCAGGCTGGGGACAGAGTGTCTGGAGAACTGCCTGGCAGAGAAGGATCTGGGGGTGTGGGTCAACAACAGCTGAACATGAGCCAGCATGTGGCCAGGAGGGCAAGAAGGCCAATGGCACATGGCTTGTATCAAATTAATGTGGCCAGCAGGACCAGGGCAGAGATTATCCCACTGCGCTGGGCACTGGTGAGGCTGCATCCCAAATCCTGTGCTCAGTTTTGGGCCCTTCGCTACAAGAAAGACACTGAGGTGCTGGAGCGTGTCCAGAGAAGGACAACAGAGCTGGTGAAGGGTCTGGAGCACAAGTCTGATGAGGAACAGCTGAGGGAGCTGGGGGTGTTCAGTCTGGAGAAAAGGAAGCTCAGGGAAGACGTTATCATTCTCTACAGTTCCTTGAAAGGAGGCTGTAGCCAGGTGGGGGACGGCCTCTTCTCCCAAATAACAAGTGACACTATGAGAGGACATGGCTGTAAGTCGTGCCAGGGGAGGTTTAGATTGGATATTAGGAAACATTTCTTCATTGAAAAGGTGGTCAGCCATCAGAACAGGCTGTGCAAGGGAAGTAGTGGACTCAGCACCCCTGGAAGGGTTCACAAGGTCTGTGGATGTGACACCTGGGGGACGTGGTTTAGTGGTGACCATGGCAGTGCTGAGTTAACAGTTGGACTCAATGATCTCGGGTGTCTTTTCCAAACTTAGTGACACTGTGATTATGCAAAAGGTTATAGGGAGTATTATAGAGACCCCTAGACAGAGAACACGACAGAGAACATGACAGAGAACTGTTCTTGCTCATTCCACAAAATTTTGAGCTACTGACTGTATTCACACTTTCTTAGAGGATAATAATAATGCACATGCTACTTTCATCTACATATTCAGAAACTGAAAAGCTGTCGCAAAGCAGTTCATATGGTAAAGCCAGAAGTGAAAAGTTTCCCTGTGATGGGACAGTAACCAGAAGACAGCTGAAGACTGAATTTCCCAGATGTATTACAAGGAAGAATTATGTCTTCAGGATAAAACCAGCCCCCAACACCTTCACAGTTCGTAGTCAAGATAGAAAACTTCCAAAAACTGGAACCCCTTGTTATTTGTTGCTTAGGACTGACTTTGCTTGATTGTTTTGCTTTTACCAGAGAATAAAGAAAAAATGTTTCATCTGCCCAAAACTGAGGCTATTTTCTTTACAAAGAAAGAAAAGGATGAACAGTTTAGTTTGGAAAATTTGCCAGGATGTTTTGCAGAGAAACAAATGAAGATAAGATTTAGGAGCTCTAATGAGCTAACAGGTCAAGAACAGGTGATTTGAGTTTATGCTTTGACCTGAGAGTTTATTTTAAGAGGACATTAGAAAAGGCAACATTGCTAAATTAATGCAAATGTTGACACTGGACCTAGCACATACAAACAGCAAAGGGCATGGACACTTAGAATGTCAGAGGTGAGACAGCTGGAGTAACTGTCATTATGTGTAGTTGAAAAGTTGTACCACTGATGACAATAAAATATAACCAGGTACTTTATCAAAGCAAGAGTTTCACTGCTCTGTCATTTTATTCTAAGCTTATTTTCATTAAGCTTTGCCACAGAAGTTAAACTCTACATATTAGTGAAAGTAAAATAGCCATACTAGTTGTGTATAATAATAGACTGGACACAAAAGGGTAACAAAAAACTGGGAAAAAAAAATCAACAGCAAATTTTATCTACAAGCAGAATCCACAATATCATACTGAGCGACCGTAGCAAAAGCAAAACCTGAATTTTACCATCAACACAAAACTCACATAAAGCTAAGGTAATATGGGCTAAGTCATTGCTTTGTATGCACGTGACATTCACCTTAGAGAAAAGTTAGACAGGCAGACGAGATGATTCTTGTACGTCCCTTCAACTACTCTATTCTGAGCGAATATTCACTGTTGTCTTTTTAAACAGACTGGGGTTCGATGCCCCAGGCCTGTGAGTGTTTAAGAACCCATTTGGACAACACCCTTAGCAACAGCTTTAACTGTTGGTCAGCCCTGAATTGGTCAGGGATTGGACAAGCTGGTTGTTGTAGGTTCCTTACAACTGAAAATAACTCCATCCTGCTCTGCTCCATACTAAAAATTTGAGAGTTTGAATATATCCAAATCAATCCTACAGCTAAATTTAAACACTGAAATCTCATATGCCAAAGACAATCATTCAAATAAAGCTGTGTGAAAAAGAAGAGGTGAGTTTGACATTATTTTTTATACAGTAAAAGAAGCCACCCAGAAAAGCAGACTCTAAATCTATCAAAAGAAGAGAACAAAATTCAGGTTTCCCAAGCCACAAGATAGAAACACCTGTACAGGACCATCCTTCCTCACCCTTGTGTGATACTCACCTGCATGGCCTATACCACTTCTCACTGAAAATCTGCAATCCCCTTTGTGAGAAACAGAACAGTTGCTAATGCAAAACAAGCATTTCAGGGATTTGTAAGACAATCATTAGTGTAATGAACATTTTGACCACTTTGAAAGAAGGCTAAATACCTTGTCTAAGCTCAGCTTTGCTTCAACATGCTTTTTGTGCTACAAGAAACAGACAACTCCACTCCATTTAAAACCAGCCCTGGGGATTCCGAGTCAGGTCTCACGGTGGGAACACACAGTTCCACAACCTGCTTCGAATATTTTTGCTGGATGTTTTCCTACCTCCATCTCCTTCTTCTTCTCCATCATTTAGAACAATGATGCAGATGTGTTTAGTCAGCTGACGCGTGTTGGAGAACTTCCGATTGCATTTCCTGCATTCCAGGCTGCCTGGTGAGACTTCAGATGGTTGCGGGCCTTCTTCTGTCCCAGCTGGAGTTTCTTTGCTTGGAACAGGGTTATTTTCTGCCATGTCTTCATCCACACAAAACTTCTTTGTGGATCCTTTTGGTCTGCCCCTTTTCCTCTTCGCTACGAGAAGCTCTAGAAAAGAAAGTTAAAGTTTAAAGTAAACTATAATTAAATTCCACAGCTAATTAGCTAATATCCCTCTGATCTTTGAAAAATAGGTGCCTTAAATGAAGTTTGAGAGGCGTTATCACAAAAGCTTAAAAAAAGGTTAGCATCACACAAACTTATTTCAAGCAGTGGTATTTGCTGGCATTTCTGGTAGCAGCAAAGCAATAACATTTGTGTTATTGAGATCGGCAGATGTCAAAGTGCCACAGTTTTACATAAATTATACTGCAAGCACTCTCCTAGACTACTGTATAACTCTATCAGCACATGTATTCTACAAAATTGCTCTACTGTGTTTCAACAGTCCACAAAAAGCTTTTTAATTTAAATCATTTTCAAAGAAATTATCCAGGTATTGAGATGTAATCAGAGAAAAGCAATTTATATTTTAGAACCAAAAGCTCATTGTCCTTTTAACACAGTGAACAATTACTCCTTAATATTTTCTGTGGTTCTTGATTGTCAGTACTTTCTAGACAAAAGCTGGCATAAAAGATTGTTGGTAACAAATAAATTGCAGAAATCATGCAAAAAAATGTTTCCTCAATTAAAATCAGAAGTCATCCACAATTCCTAATAAGTACAATATAATTTTACATTTCCATATTTGTGTAGAGGAAACATCGATGAAATCCATGAGATGCAGGGCACAGAAATGCCTGACAATATAAATTCTATTTCCTGCTTAACATTTCTCTCATCACTGCTGTAGGATCACAGATACTGATAAATTGAGATTGACAACATAGAAGTCTGAAAAACCACAAAAAGAGAGAATATAAAAAAAACCCTCTAAAACATAAAAATTTTTCAAGCACAGGTGCTGAAAGACTTTATTGAATTGGTTGATTTAGAGCATATAGAAAAATAAACAACTTAAGGAATCTTCAAGGAAGATGATTAAGGAGAACAGGAGAAGGTAGCATCATATTATTCATAACCTATTCAGCACTTCCCTTAAATATAAGAAGCAAACAAAAAGCCACATTCAGAGACCACAGCTTTGAGTTAATCATGTAATTACTGTCAAATGAAAAAGAAAGTATTCTGTCTTCTTACAGAAGACACTGAATATCTGCCTGCTTAAATAAATGCAATAAAACTGACAAAAACCTTACTATGAATAGAAGAAAAACAACTGTTTCCTATAACTTTTTGCAACCCTCCACCAGCATCCTGAACTTCTTTGCTACTCTAGCAAAAGTAGTCAATTATCAGCCAGAAAGAAAGGGGTGATTTCAGTGCTCTCAAAACTTCTCTTTGCTACCATTCCTGTTATTTTGATATCCATCCATCACAGCAACCAGTATTTGGTGCCTTGAGTTGAAGAAATTAACACACAATTAAAATAAGCCCAACAAGAATTATCTTTACATCAATCCATCAAAAGGTCACAGTTTGCTAAAGTGTCCAACGTGAGGAACACAGATGTGGATGCTGGTCAGACTACTACAAAATAATTAAATCCAAGGGTTGGAAGAGTGACTGCAACCACCATATTCTCTGCATATTATATTATTTTCATTCCTTTACAAAGCAATCATCAGATTGCCCAATAAAAAGAAATGAAGAAAAATCAGGTCAAAGAGATGCTTCTCCCTGACTGTTTAATGCAAACTTAATGAAAAACAGAACAGCATTTTCACATTAAGACAGAAATTGAAACAAAATCTTGCATGCAAGTGGAAATATGAAAACTTCTCCTTTAGATGGCTGGTGATAGAACCTCTGCTATGGCTTACAAAACTGCAGTTTTTATCACTGTGACTGCTAATGGTGTGGCAAATATCCAAAAAACATGCAAATTTTAGAAGTGTTTGTAAATGTGTCCATCAGCAGGAGAATTTAAAGCAGTTCTCAAATATTTTAAAAGGTTTGGTGGCAAGAGGCAGGCAGCAACAAACACAAGAACAGGAGGGCTCATGTGGGCAACTGATATATCACCAGAAGTTCTGAGGCTTATGGCAGTCATTTCTTTTCCTTGCTCCTTGGTTTCCTTTTCCCAGGACAGAACTTATGTCAAGACACTTTGAGTTAACAATGCCAGAATTAAATTTTTAATGAGACACATAACCATAAATTCCAGCTGTCTCTCTACCCAGCTTGCCCCCAGTGAGCTCTTCACACTGCATTATACTAATTCCAGCTCAAAGCACCACCTAAGATCAACAACACACAGTAATTTAATAGTAGAACATTGTCATTCATCTGCCAGTACATAACCAAGCTAATCAAACATTGCTTGTTAGAAAAAAGAATCTGTTTAACTGTTAAAAATAAAGTAGTATATTAAATCAATAATAAAAAAACCCCTATCACTTATTTCAAGGATGCTTAGTCATAAATAGAAGTTTTAAATTGATCATTAAAAAGATTTTTAATTAAGATCCTGTTCCCTCAAGAACAACTTAGTTGTTTCTGGGGTTTTTACACTCATTACAGACTGACTGAAACCAATCTTTATGCTGACTGCTATTGGATGAGCAATGGCAATATCCAGAAAAGACATTCTGTGCTATGCTGTATAATTATGTACTCCAAGACATAAAAAAGACACTTCAAACAGAGAGTAATGAAATAAACTATATGTCTATTTTTATACTGTTGCTTCACAAGAATTGTTCACGTAAGTTTCTCCAATTCAATCAATTTAATATAAAAAGTTTGTCAGCAGTCACAAAACACATGTGCAGTGTTCACTTAAACATCCTGACCAGATTTTAACAGGCTGATGCATTGTGCAACATGAATCTTTCCCCAAATGTCAGTATTAAAAGCTTACATTTCATCAGTTACAACAGCACATGGCCATATTTAGAATCTTCTGCACAAGGTGCCACACAAATGCATGCAAATAAATCTCATCCCCAGATGCATTTTGTTACTGTTCGGTGTTTGTATCACGGCACCTGCAACACCTCCTACCCCTCAGGTGTGAATGCAGGCTCTGGCTGCATCCTATGTTCAGGCAAGGGTGAGGCTGATGCACAGGCCATAGTTTTAAGTGACCTGAATGACCTAAACTCCTTGGAGGAAATT
This sequence comes from Struthidea cinerea, assembly GCA_013397865.1. NCBI lineage: Eukaryota > Metazoa > Chordata > Aves > Passeriformes > Corcoracidae > Struthidea > Struthidea cinerea. Next base: position 130,254 of record VZTI01004812.1, read on the forward strand.
ATGACACTCAGACTGTAACTTTCTTCAAGGTTTCAGAACCAACAGAGCCATGTATCCCATAATCCAGATACAGCCCAAAACAAACAAGAATCCATCAGGGAATAACAGTATGAATAGATGAAGCCAGGGCCATTGATGCTGTCCCTCAAATCCTCACCAATCGGACTAAGCAGAAGCAAAAGAAAGCTGGGTTTTTGCACTTTGAAGGAAATGGAGATCATTGTGAACACTCATGGAAGGAAGCCCTAGGCTACACTGGAGTATGAATGACGACAGTTACCAGGTAAATACCTGTCATTTCCCAAACAAAGATGTCACACTCCAGTGCTGGAGGAAATGTAACTTGTGCATAGATGCCCAACAGCAACATCTCCCTGGTACCCTTGGTCCCACTTAATAAAAAAATGTTAACATCATTGTGCCAAAATGTCTAGGACAAATCAACTCTAAACAGGTCATGGCTTAGAGGTGGGAAAGTGGTGTGGCTAAACAAAATTCAGCAGAGAGCACTGTAAATAAAATAACATTAGAGTAATAAACATATATCACATGCCTAGCACTTTACTTGCATCCAGTACTTATAAAATCATTAATTTATTACTCAGGCAGAACACAGAGCTCCATTAGCAACTCAGCATTCACTCTTCTATCCCAACTCTGGGACAGCTGCAGCATTTACCAATACTTGGAATAGAAATTACACTTTCAAAGGACAAAAAGATGTTCATCTATTAGTCACCAAGTACTAAAAGTTGTAATTTCTCAGACTGTCATTCACCCATTACTTCTCCTTTCAGTGACAATACTGAATTACTAACAAAGACTGGTTCACTGACAAATAATTGTATACCATAAACTTTTTAAGTTTCATCTGCTGCAGATTCCATAGCAGGAGGGTAAAACTGATGCTTTGAGAGAACTCTTTCCAAATCCAGTTCATCTGTAGAATGCCCTATTTTTTTTTTAAACAGAACACAGAAAATAATTCAATGGGACTTCAGAACCCTCTTCTCCAATCAATCTGTCTGGTGGGAAAGGAGAAATGCTAAAGTATGCCTAGAATATGACTTGAAATCTATGCAAAAGTAATTTACCTTGACATTCTTACTGACAGCAGATGGCAAAGAGTTGAGCTACATACCCTGAAAAAGGTGGCACCGTATGAGCACATCAGATGAATAAAATTATTCACCAAGAATAATGAGAAAGACAAATTATGAATACATAACATAAGAATGTCATATTTTACATAAGATTTGCAGAGTTATTTTCTTAAAAGCTATTTATGTCTAATTTCTGTTGCTTCAGATCATAGTGGTAATTACAAACTATCCTCATAAATGTACAATGCATGCTGAACACATACAATACAGAAAGTGCAGATACTCCTGACACAAATGCAAAGAGAAGTTTACAGAAGAGCCTTTTTACTAAAATGAATAAGAATATATTACAAGGTACCAGTCTCACTGTGCTCAGAAACATACGTAGTGAAGGGATAAAAGGAAAGAGAAATTTGAGAAAGGAAAACGCATTTTGCATGTCTGAGGAATTAATTCTGTGCAATTAAAATAAAATTAGAATGGCATTTTGAAACCCGATTTGAAATTTATTCATCATCTTCTGATACACTGGTAATTTTGGGCACTGTGTGAAATAATAACCTGGTGTGATTTCTCCTCACCAGCCACTCGAGGAGACAGCAGCTCTAGTGAAATACTGTATGACCATCATTAGAAATATCTTCTTACATTGATGAAGTTAGTATAACTACTGAATTACTGCTGGTAAATAAGTGAAGAAACATCACATGCATATGTTAACACCAAAAAAATTCTTTAAGATATGATATTAGAGTAGGTTTGATCCATAAGCACATAGTTTTTAAAATCTGGAAGTCATAATGATTGAAAAATCCTAGTATTTGTGTTAAATAAGAGGTTTGCCAACAATATAAATCCATTATTCAGTGAGGGCATAAAAAAAGATAAAAAGTCTGATTTTGAACCCATTGCTAATATTCCAAAGGATGGCAGTTATAACCAGTTAAAAATGGAATGAATGTAACTTCTTCCACTGCAGAGTAGAATTTTTATGTGTAACTAATTCAACCTCTGATTGCTTTATTCAGCAGCATCAATAACAAAACACAGTTATAAATTATGAATCGTGCCACTTCCTTTTTGGAATAGAACAATTAACATTATCTGAATCACAACAAACAAGTTAGACAACTCAAAAAGGACACCTAAGCCTCAAGACACACTCTTACCCATGGTGTCCTGATTGCTTTCCACTGCTGTTAGACAATCTTCCCACTGCTACTGCAGAGCTCAAATTAAAGCTGTAGGAAGCAAACTTTGCTATACTTGACACTGAAAATTAATGAACCAATGTCATCATTCCCTAAGACATGTTCAGTTTATCCATACCTGTCATATGGTCTATTCTGTGCTGAATGAAATTCAGGATGGCAGTTGTACAGTGATTATTATAAAAACAAACTTTGTAAACCATTCTATGCACAATGCAGAGTCATCACACCACAGGTTTTATTAAAGAAATACATAACACTGAAAATCACATTCCTCTCAATTTATGAATGTACCTTCTCCATCTTTGCTTGTGTTTGTGGGTACTGTTAGAGGTTGGAGAGGAATAATGATGTCATCCACACTGGTCCCTTCTTCTGTGTGTTTCTCGGAGACATGAGACAAAAGTTCAGACTTATTTGGTGAAAATAAGTTACACAGCTTACACATGAAGATGGAATTGATCCCTGAAAAACAAGTTTAGAAACATGGAGTTAATATTTTAAAATGTAAGTTATTTATGTTACCATGAGTTACTGGGATTTTGGTTCAGTCAACATAGTAACTATAATTTACTTAATACACGTAACAGACAGCAATAAGGTGAAATGACAAATGTTGTATCAGTAATGAACACATTCGTAATACATCCCAAAACAAATTAATTTAAGAAATGGGTAAACTCCTAGCTAGATCACCACAGGACAAAAAATTTCTTCTGGCTGAAATCTTAGAAATGTTCTAACATGACACAAAAGGAAGCAGAACAGATTAAGAATTTAATTAATTAATAATTTCTCCCCTTCCAGCCTCAAACATCATTATAATTTTATATATTTTTAAACACATGGTAAAATTGTATGTAACACATGACATCCTCATCAAGTTCCATTAAAAGTTCCTGTTGATTTAAGAAAAACAAACAAAAAAAACCCAAAACCAAACTAAAAACCTTCAAAGCAGCAGCAAACGAAGAATGTCACTAAAACTCCCCGTGGTCAATGCTTTAAACAGAAATTTGACACAACTTTTTAGGCAAAACTTTATGGGCTTTTTTTTTTTTTAATTCACAGGTACTTGAAGCATGATGTGAAATCAAAGCCTCAAGAAAGTATGTAACAATAAAGAAGGGTTAATATAGTCCCAGATAAAAAAAGCTCAAACATTTTGGCCAGAGAAATTCAGAGAACTTTGTTTTCTAACACTTCAGTCTTTTGGTTTAATGGTTTGATTTTTCAAGAGTCCCTACACCCTTCTGGGTCCAATGAAACCTAAGAACAACCAAGAACCAATTTTAACAGCACACTTATTCTCCAGCCTCATGTAAAAAGTTCTGGCCCAGAGACTGGTTTCAATTACTACTCTCCCTCCACCCCCCTTAAAAATTAGGGACATACACCCATCTGAAATCTAACTAGAACAAGCAGCACTTTTGAGGTACAAGTCAAACCACAGATCACTGGATAAGTACAAAAATAAAGTGATAGTTTGTGAACTTTGGGATGAATCTGGGGATAAGAGAACAGGGAAGCTATATTTTGGGACCTATTTTCAAAGCACTACCTTACTCAACATTATTCCATTTCCTTCATGACACACAATTGTACAGTTCACCCCACTCAAAAAAATCCTTCTTTAAGGTGTCCTGAAAGTTGAGAGCAGCAGAGGTCTCTTTTACAGGTATTTGCACTTAAAATGTAACAGAAGCACAGCTCAAAACTAACAGGCAGATTATACCTTCATCTCTTTCAAAACATCTCTGAAAAAACAACTCCAGTACTGCTCCTGTTGTTTGAAATTTCCTCTGTATTACGCACAAGGAGCTATGTAAGTGTATGGTACAACCAACGTGTTCTTAGGAGCTTGGCTGGGTCCTTCTCAGGCATTCTGCTGTCTTGAGGACACAGATATCTCTGTTTTGATTGCACTATGTTGAAATGTATCTTTGAACTAGTTCTGCTCTAGTTAGCATTATTTTTTTTTTTTTAAGGGAATGAAGCCTGTTATTGACCCAGTGGATGATAACTGTTCTCTTTAAATGTAAATGCACCATAAAACCTATGAACATTTATCTAAACGTTTAACTAACTGAAATTCCATGATTTAGCTGACATTTCCATTTTGAGGTTTTATTTGTCACTGTTTCTGCTTCCTGCCCTGCTGGCTGTTTTCCCTAGAAGTTCGGGCTCAGTGTTTTGTCTCCTGTCTCCTCCTTCAACAGCTGCAATCAGTTCTCACACACCACTTTATCACTCACTCCTCCCAGTGAGGACTTGAGGAGGGGCAGAAGAGCAAGAAGAATCCCCAGAAGCCTCTGTGGGTATTTAAAGTGCTTGATTACCAACACCATCAAACAGAAGTAAAGCTGGACCAAACCCAGAAATGAACAGCCCAGGTGGCAGAGGACAGCGAGCATCAGTGAATGTGCAGGAAGCACGAGATCACACAGAAGATGCACGAGCTTTACTCAGAGGTGACATGGAAACCAAAGAGAGTAAAGGAATCATTTCAGGAAGAATTATTTGAAAAGGAGGTCAGAGAGCAGAGAAAAAAACTCTGCTGATCACCAGACTAAACAAGTATGGAATAAGCAAACAATAATTGATTACCCAGTTGCTAATTAGGCAGTGTAGCAATAAAGCAATGAATTACAGTCAATTAAGTGTAAAAATCAAATAAGGAGTAAGTTAATTAACTATGCATGGAATCAATGACTAATTAGTGAATAATTAATTATGGAGGAAATCAACAGAGCAATTAATTAGGCAGCAATTAAATATGTGGAGAAAGAAAGGAACAGTAATCAAGTATGCAGGTACATAAACATGAGGAAATTCAGCCAAAACCAATCTGGGACATTCTGTTCACTAAACATGCTTTGTGGTAATTCATTATCTTCAGTTTACCCCTATAAACTGTGCTAAATATATACTGAAATAAATAATACCAATAATTTTCTTCTTAATTGACCACATGGAAAATACAGCTACAACATAAGCAAAGCCTTTTTTTTTAATTCTTCCAAAACCCTTAGCATATTGCTTAATTAGTAGGGTTTTTTTTCTTCACACTAAGCATATCTACAGCAAAGGGAGTTTAACAAATGGATTACTAAAAACAAAGAACAAGCTGCAGACTAGGAAGCAGATTCCCTGATTCCCAATCCCCTTCACAAAGCATAAACCAGTATCTGTCCTGTTCTGCTTTAAAGCTGGAGTGGGGAAGAGGGAAGAAAGAAACATTTATCTTGGAAAGATCACTGAAATTAACAGTACTTAAGTGAATCAAGGAATATATTATTGTCATATATACTTTTAAACATTGTATGACAAAACCTAGTCCAGAGTCAATTTTAACTAACCAAAAACTTTCATTTTGCATATAAGGAAGGCTCAGTGTTGGGTAGTGTTTTATTTTTAATAACTACTTTTACAAGACACACAGAGCAAGGACACAAATCTGTATTTATATGCCCTAAATCATTCTAATAGACCCAAAACTTTTCTCCTCTCCTTTCAAAGTAGACAACAGTTACCAATTTCTGTAAGTGCCTTTGAAGTTCTGCAGCTGTTAAAAGGAACTAGAACGCCACAATTAAATATGAAATAAAAAGTCACTGGATATTTGTTGGCCTGTGGAAAAAGTTGATAGGATGCATAACTATGCATCTGGTCAACTTTCATAAAATAGACAGCAATGAAATCCAGAATATGAATAATTACTTATTTCCTTCTAAACTTATTACAGAGCTGAGACAAACTTTGTTGCCTCACCACCATCAAATTCTTAACAGGAACTTTCTGCAATTAAAAATCTTATTCATCAGACTAGGACTTGGTCTTGTTGGGCTTTTTTTTTTTCCTCTTTCTGCTGTTTCAGTACAGATATCAAATACAATAAAAAGTGGGCACAACTATTCCAATCAAATTATTTGTTTTGTGAAAGAACTTTTCACACACAAATGTTGAGTATTGAAGTGTCTAAGAACAATAAACAAGACTTTTTCTATTCAGGAAAAAGCATTGAAATGTGAGGTAGCAGTTAATATGAAAGCAGCATCTAAAAAGCCAATAACTTGTTTAACACAAGCAATACTATTTCTTAGTAATAAAACAATTTGAACTGAACATAAAAGAATGGGCAAATACAGTAGAAGGAATTATGACATCCTGTACTACTGTCAAATACTTTAAAAATATTTTACTTATCAGATCTTACTCCTCTGAGCATGGTAGAGGCTTTTCATCTCCAAAGCCACTTCAAACATCCAAAATTTTCACAAACATGTTACAATGCACCTCTGACTTTTATTGCTTCACCTCCAGGACACTTGTTTGTTGGTTTTGCAGTTTTTTGTAGGTTTTTTTTTGGTTGCTGTTGTTGCTGTTTTACTTAAAATCTACTTTTTATGGACCTCATAACATTTTAATCATTATTTTAGTAAAGATGCTGGTATAAACTAATTTTATTTCTCTTCACTAAAGAAAAAAATTAAATAAATCAATACTGGTTTCTAGCTATTTTCTCTATTTTGTTTCATCAAGAAATTAATATCCAGTATTACAGGACATCTCTGAATCAAAAGCATTATCCTTGGTAAGTGTTAAATAAAAAATAAGTATATAAAGTCTATAAAACACACTATTTGCTACCATTAGAACAGCAGCACCACAAGAACCCTGTGCTCAAAACTAACAAATTAACCGTATTACAAGTGGCAGGTGGAAAATCAAAAGCTATTTTAGGGCTTCCTTCATCTGAATTTGGCCAATTCTAAACAGTAAGCGACAGTTTCTTAATTCACCAGCACAAAATGACTGCTGAGACAAAACCAGCAGTGCAGAAAGCATTCAATCAAAGAAAAGGAGCCCCTGACCATGACTGTTCTTGCTCTTAGTTGCTAACATAACTCAGGGCAATTTAATTATCTTTAGTTAAGTGCCACAACCTTTATTTTAACAGAAAGGAAGAATGCTACAGCAATGTTGGTACACGATACATTCCTGCAAAACTAAAAGATGATGGTAAAATCAATACCACTTAATATGGTTTTATGGAAAACCCAGTCATATACATTCACCATTTTTCCTAGCCAGGCCATAAGTGAAGTTTACTCAAACTACATCTGTAGAGGCTCTCAGACATTGCATACAAGACTAAATTACACTGAAGTTTGTGAATGTTTATGATTAGGAAATAATATATGTGGATGCTGAAAAGCTTTAGCAGAGGGATTTTCCAGTTTTCTGCAGCATTCTGTGAGAGCTCTGAGTTTCTCATGAAAGCTATGAAAAACACTGCTATGGGTTTTTGTCAACTAACTCTATCTTGCACCTGGGTTTGTAATGCAGGATTGTTATGGTTCTAGCCTTCTGATATTTTGGAATATGTATCTTAGAGCTTGACAAATCCCCTCAAGGGTTGGATGGCCGAGCACCCAATTGTCTTATGCCATTCAACACACCCTTTGCGAACCATGTTATAAAAGGTTGATTTAATTAATTAATACGAAGCTTTTCTCTCCTGAATCCTGGCTTCGTGTCATTATTTCTCACTGTTACAGTGACAAATATATTTTAAAATCCCTACCTTTCCTGAGAGGGTGGTGAGGCACTAGCACAGGTTGCCCAGAGAACTTGTGGATGCCCCATCCCTGGAAGTGTTCAAGGCCAGGCTGGATGGGGCCCTGAGCAATCTGGTCTAGTGGAAGGTGTCCCTGCCCAGGGCAGGGGGGTGGAATTGGGTGATCTTTAAGGTCCCTCCCAACACAAACCATTCTGTGATTCTATGATCTATACAATACAAATATACTAGGACTGAAAAAAAGAAGAAATGTGCACTAGTTAAGGTGCCTGAGATATGAATTCATGATGGTGCTGTTGTGAGGAGAACTAAGTTAGCAGCTCTGTATATATATAAGAGAAAATTACAATTTGAGAAATAAAAACAGAGGAGCATCAGGCTTTACCCAAGCAAAACTTCAAGGGAGTACGAGAGTGGTTTTAAATTAAGACTGGAGGGTAGGTGACAAGTGCAAAAGACCACAAAGATGAAGGAGATTCACCTTGCAGCAGCAAAAATCAGAGACTACTTTCAAATGAAGGCTGATACAGAAATTAGTAAAATTTTTACAGGAAAGAACAAAACAATTTCTTAGGTTTGCTTTTGTAGTTGCTTTTAAAAAAATAAACCTACATACTACTACAATAATGCAAGAACCCTAATAAAGTGGCAAAGTTGGAATGCCTGGCTGCAGACAAGGATTACTGACATTCATGCATTCAAATAAGCTTCTGATAAACATTGTTGTAATGCCAGTGGGTCACTACCACTACCAAAATATCGAGGACAAATTAGGATGTATTACTTTAAAGAAATAAGGCCTGTTAGAAGCAGCTTAGGGTCAAATCTGATTAACATGCTATTTTAACAAGTAACAGAACTCCTGAGGAATTTAAACACAGTGCACAGAAAAGCACAGTGTAAGGACTACACATGAGCAACAATCTGACCACAGGGGTACGAATGACTGTGGCACACTGGAGGGGATAGAGGAGGTTACAAAGACAGAAGCAATATATTGTAGGTTTTAATTAGCCTTATGAAGAGTGGTTAAATGTCAGGTCAGGACAGGACGTCAAGGTTAAACGTTTAGACACCATTAGTGACTGCTTCACCCAGCAAGCAGTCAGGGAAACCACATGAGGAGAAACAGTTCTTGACTTTATCAGAATTAAAACGCAGGGCCCAATTCAAAGCGGTATTATTTGAGAGTTACTCTGTAACCATGATTAAAGTACTGCTCAAAAGCCCTCTTAAAAGAGTGATAAAGAGCCAAAAGTTTGTGTTTCACTTCAACAATGCGAACTATATAAAGATAAAAAGCATCTTTAACAAAACAAACCACAAAAAGGACTAAAAAAGTTCCAAGACAAGTTAAATCCTTGAAAGCAGCATGAAGGCTATTTAAAAGCATCATATTTGATGCTAATCATCAAAGAAGGTTTTAGAAACGGGAAGGAAAAATCTAGCACAGCTAAATAGCAGTGAAATGAACTTTCAGTAGAAGAAAACATCTTTACAGAAGTTTTGTAAAATGAGGAAAGCAAAAGAAGATTTAAATTGTGTCAAATTTAATGTAAAAACACAGTGAGGCAGGTCATTAAGGGCAATTCTATCAACTTAAAAAATAAAAAGCAGAGTGCAGCAACACTTTAAAAATACCTCAATAGTAACAGGCCTGCCCAAGAGCCTGTGCAATGAAAAGTAATCTGTATAGGAAAAAGACTCTTCAAAGAAAGTGACCCTGTAGCAAAACAAGTGTTTCAATTTGCTGTCATTTTATAATGGTTTGGAGAGGTTTTCTGTGAAAGATCTCTCAATTATAGCAAACACTTTAAAGACAGCCTCAAAACAAGGCTAGGAACTGCACTCCTCAGAATCAAAACCTTACAGTTAAAACAGGCAGACCTATAAAACAGATGGTCCTATAAAACAGATGGATCTATAAAACAGGTCCTATAATACAAAGACCTATTAAAAAAAAAAAAAATCTTTACTGGGCTTACATCTTTGGATATTGCTCCTCTACCAGAATAATCATAATCATCATCCTTAAAAGGTGCAGAAATAAGGAAGATCAACAACACAGCATAGTAAGCAGTTAAATAAATGAGATTTTTTTTTTTTTTTTTTTTTTTTTTTTTTGCCTGAGAAGGATGGACTTGAGGACTGGAGAAAAGGCAAAGTGTAAAATGAAGAACTACAAAACCATGTGTCAGGAAGGACATGATCCCTCTGATACTGCCTGTCTTGCAGCTGATCTCTCCCTGCTACTGCAACTCTAAGGCAGGTACACATTCACTTGGTGTCCACAATTCTTAGAAGTGGACCAGGAAGCACCAAGTTGAAGGAGAGTGGTCGGGGCTCAGCAAAGCCCGTAAGAAGGTCTAAGACCATATTCTAGACAAGCATCACTGCGTGCATGCCCTGTTCTTACACTTTTCTATTTAAACATGCATCGTGAGTGGCTGTTAGGCACATGAAATGTCAGGAGTGAAACAAAATTAAGATCCAAATCTTTCAATACTTTCTGACACTGTATTTTTTACAGCGCAGTAAGAATACTGCATAACATAGACCTTAACGTAGCTCAGTTATTCCATCATTCAAACGGGATCCTTCCTATGTTTGAGGTCCCAGAGCTGGACACAGCACTGCAGGTGGGGTCTCACGAGAGCAGAGCAGAGGAGCAGAATCCCCTCCCTCAACCTGCTCTGGGTCCAGCCCAGAACACGTTTGGTTTCTGGGCTGCCAGAGCACATTGCTGGGTCATGCCCAGCTTCTCATCCACCAACACCCCAAGTCCTTCTCCTCAGGGCTGCTCTCAATCCACTCCCTGCCCAGTCTGTGTTTGTGCTTGGGATTGCCCAAAACCAGGTGCAGGACCTTGCACTTGGCCTTACTGAGCTCCACAAGGTTCACCCAGACCTCTCACACTCTCACCTAAACCAAACACATTGTATTTAACCAGTCTGATACTGTATTTTTGAAAAGAAACTTGCATTTGAAACTAGGAGTTTAACTGATGACGGCAAATAAAAGCACATGTATTTTTCTGTCTTACACACCCTATCTTTACAAATGCTCCTGGAAAAAAGTTAAATAAAGTTCTTTAAAAGACGACAACTGTCTCTACACATTTATGTTGGCTGAAATATATAAAATTCAGGACTTGGATATAACATGGATTTAATAGGATATTCAAATAACTAGGAAATTAAATTATTTTCCGTTTAGAATAATCACTTTATCAAACATATAAACAAGACAGCTTTTCCATCATTAAGGGAAAAAAAAGCCAAAGTAGATATGTTTACAGCAAGACATTTTTATTTTCATGTTCTAAGATCTCCCTCATGTGGCTAAACACAACACTGCTGAAGGTTCCACTGAAATACACTAATGCACAATATCAAGATGTGTAAGGTGCACTACCAGACACCAAAACCACTCAGAACCCCTCAAAGAATAAGCACAAATTACGTGATCAGCCATCGACTTCAGGATGCACGTCAGGAAACACCCTGAACCTGATTTTTGAAAGCACCCATAATGGAAATGCATCTGAAGTCAAATACACCTCAGTAGCAATATCAAAAATACTGAACACTCACGACAGTTCTGGGTTCAACCACACTCAGAACTTTTTTTATTGAGACAAATGTGCTTGAATAAATATGAATTTATTGGTAGCACTAGTAATAAGAGAATTATTTCTCACTGAAAGTTGGATCCCAGAATATAAAGCAGTCCTGGAATGCTTTTACAATAGTCCACAAGTAACACAGCATCTGTTGGCTATTCTGCTACTCAGTTATTGTCCGCATAGTGCAATTCTCATTGGCATACAATACTGTTTCACAGAATCACAGAGTAGATGGGGTTGGAAGGGACCTCTGGAGATCATCTAGCCCAACCCTCCTGCTAAAGCTGGATCACCTAGAGCAGGTGACACATGAATGCATCCAGGTGGGTTCTGAGTATCTCCAGAAAAGGAGACTCCATGACCTCCCTGGGCAGCCTGTCCCACTGCCATCCTCAGCATAAAGAGGTTCTTCTATATGTTGTAGTTGAACTTTCTGAGTTTTAGAGTATGGCTATTGCCCCTTAGTGGTGATTTGAGTTGTAAGCTATCCATCAATACTTCGTAGGACAGGTAGAAATAACTCAGGATTCCAAAAGTTAAGAAGTCAACTCGGGGAATGACAACCAGAAGCCAAATTTGAATATACAGGGTAATTAACAGGCATTCAATTATTGCGACATCACTTCACAAACTTGTACTGCAACAGCACATAGGGATTGTGAAAGGCAGAAAGCACATACACAGCATTCCTAAGGCTGTCACCTCTGTAACTTTTTTCACTGCTGGAATGAAAGCCAGGCCAACACCAGGCACATAAAGGTATGAGATGACAGTGCAGTGGAAACATCTTTAACACGTCTTAAACATTTGCCTTCTGCAGCTGAACTCCGCGGACCTTGAGCTGTTTACACCGTTTACAGCGGCTGCCAGAGGAGCTCACGAGTGTTTCAAACCCAGCTGAGCACAGAATCATGGAATCACAGAATGGAAAGGGATTCGAACGGACCTCAAAGATCATCCAGTCCCAACCCCCCTGCAATGGCCAGGGACACTTCCCACTAGACCGGAATGCTCAGGGCAACCTGGCCTTTGAGCACTGCCAGGGTTGGGGCATCCACAACCTTCCTGGTCAACCTGTTCCAGAGTCTCACCACCCTCACAATACAGAATTTCTTCTTAACATCCAGCCTAAATTTCCCCTCTTTCAGTTTGTACCCATTACTCCCTGTCCTATCGCTACAGTTCCTGACGACGAGTCCCTCTCCGCCTTCCCATCCTGTAAGGTTGCTATGGGGGCTCCACGCATCAATTCGGCACCAACAGCAGCTCCCAGTTGTTCCCGACTGGCTGCTAAGCGGAGCCTCGGGCCGGGCAGCCGAGGCACAGCAGGACTCCCAGGCTCGGGCTGCCCGAGTCCTCCGTCGGCTTCCCGAAGCCCCCACAGCACCCCAGGTCCGCCAGCAGCGCCGGGCGATGGATTCCGGGGCGGCCGCCACTGTGGGAACTACTTGTCGTGCGGAAGGAGTGCCACCACAGCGCCGCC
>VZTI01004812.1:143422-153651 GCA_013397865.1 Struthidea cinerea
GGCGGAGCGGCGCCTGCGCCGTGGCGGCCGCGCGGGGCCGCGTCCCCTGAGGCGCCGCCCGCGGGCTGAGGGAGCAGCGGGAGGAGGATGAGGGACGCGGGGACAGCCGCGACAGGAGACACCCGGGACAGCCGCGACACTCCGCCGTCATCTCCCCGTGCCCTTCTGAGCACCCGCCGCCCGCTCCAGGACCTCGGGAGGCCGGGGCTGCTCAGCTCAGACTGACACAGCTCCGGGATGCCAAAGGCGTTTTAATTCACCACCTGTGGGTAAAATGTGTTTTTATGAGCCTGGTACTTTAGCACGTACGAGGTAGTCATAGAATGTACTGGGTTTGAAGGGACCTTAAAGACCATGTCGTTCCAACCCCTCTGCTGTGGGCAGGGAGACCTTCCACTAAACCAGGTTGTTCCAAGCCACATCCAGCCTGGCCTTGAACATTTCCAAGAATGGGGCATCCACAGCTTCCTTGGGCAATACTGAGTCTGATTGACTCAAGAATCTGCAGAATTTTGCCGCCCTCACAGTAAGGGATTTCTTCCCAATTTAAACCTACCCTCTGAGGTAAGAGCTGTGATCATGGGGACCCAGGGCGTGTGTCCCTTGTCCTCCGTGTCACCGCAGGTAACTCGGGCAGGACTATATGAACAAACACCCTTGGTGTTTATGGGCATGAAAAGGCAAGTGTGAGGAAGCAAGGTCATTTGTGTGTAAAAGTCGCCTCTCCTCGCTGGTGTCACACTTCTACCAGCCTTACACTGAGCTTTGCTCCATCAGTCCCTACAGGTAGGTAGGGCTGGGTCTTAGCCCCCAGCAGACAGACTGGGCAGCTGTACTTTACCAGTGTTCACCCCATCAATGCTTCTCTTACTGAGAATGACTTGGATGAGACAACTCTTACAAAAACATGTTCTTTAGAATTTATGTCAGAGACCCAACCAGAAGGCAGAAGGGAAAGACCAGACCTCTCCAGAGGCTGTCGTTGCTCCTCTGCAAAATTTGCCCCCTCTGACCGATGCAAATAACAGAGCAATATTGTAGCAGTCATCAGTGGGTGTTCTGACCTCATGAGAAACAACATTGGGAACCTGTTTTAGCCTGCTGCCTTGACCTGTCCTCTTCACCTTCTAGACTCCTTGTGCCCCTTTCTGCCGCTCCTCCTACCCACTGCACATATCTTCTGGAGAATGTTTCGTACTTCTAGGAGCAATAAAGATGAAAGCACGCTTATGCTCAGGCACACACTGCCCATGAAAGGAAGGGACTGTGCTCTTTTTTGGACATGAATAATATTCATCCTTACCTTGGCATTGAAAGAACATTCTCTGGTCCTTGAGTCACTGAGCCTCACTACAGCAAGTGGGGCGGATTTTCCTGCCAAGAAAAACACTTGTCTTCACACAGAACCACTGGTTGAGCATCAGCATGCCACGCGGTTTACTTTTTACATACAGATATTGCATAGTTCTGCTTTGCACAACCACAAGCCTGTTTAAAAGGCTACATTAATAAAGGCTTGTTCTTTACCTAAGACAACAAATCAAAGTTGGAATCTCTCAGCTGTGCTGCCTGTCCCAGTCAAAATGTTTGGGAGGTCTGTCTGTTGGATGTCAGAAAAGAGAAAAGCTATCACTGTTGGGGTGCCTGGTCAGGTCACAGAGCCTCATGAAGCAAAGTTTTTGCAGCCTGATCAACAGTTTCACAGCTTAAACAAAAATACCTTCAAGTTCTTCCAAGTGCCATCATATCAGAAGCCACATAACTCATCAGCAGCAGAGTTCAGCTGCACCACACACAGCACAGATCCAGGCACTGGGATAAGCAGCATCAATTGTGAGGCCCTCTCGACACAGACACCAGTGATTCCTTGGGCTGTTCTGTGCAGGACCTGGACTTCAATGATCCTTGATGGTTCCTTCCAACTCAGGATATTCTGTGATTCTATGAACAGTTCCTGTCTCAGGGGAGAACCTGACCCCTGTCTGTTCATCTCATTCTGTCACAGTTTCCTTATTGACAAAATTTAAGGCCCACACTACCGATGCTTTCCCTGTCCCTCCTGCACATTCCCTTGTCTGACCTCTTTTGTTGTTTTTCAGGTCCCAGTCCCAGTTTTCATTCACGGGAATATCTTTCCTGTTTTTCTCAAGTGCTCTTTTCAGATGCTTTCTGCACTTTCTCTCTCACTCTGACGTCTCTCTAGCCACTTGCAGATAAGCTCCTGCACGCACAAGTGTTTATCAAATACAGCTCCCAGTTCCTTCTCTTCAGCCCACTGAGTAGCTCCTTCTCATAGCCTCCATGCCTGGCTGGTATGAGTTGACTTCGCCTGAATCAACTCTTGTAGAATAATAATAATAGTAATAACAATAATAGTAATAATAATAGTAATAATAATAATAATAATAATAATAATAATAATAATAATAATATCTACCAAGTGCTAGAGAATGCAAAGTTCACATATAGAGCAAGTTCAGTATTGCTCAGGGCTTCAGCCTGCGTCTTGAGCTGGAATCCATGAACAGAGTGTGGATGCCCTTACTGAGGCCACACCAGATGCTGACTTCTCCTTTTCCCAGTTACATGGTTTGGCTTTATTCACAAATAGGAAAAGCACTTCACTGAAGATGTGTATTCCCAAGTGTGAAACGAGAGTGCAGCTTGCTTGGCTGTTCCATAACAGCCCCACAGAATTAAGGTGGTAAAATCAATTAAAAATTAGAATTAGTACTGCTTTGTACCACTTTCATTTCCATTTGGTTCTGCAGAAGCTGTTTCTGGGAATCTTTTACATCCCACAGTCATACACTGCATTTGTTCAGAATCTCTGACTCATTCAGCATTGCTGGTGTACCTGACCTAGATATGAACGAGGGCTACACAGCACAGGGGCTCGTCTGTAACACAAGACTCTGCCTCATTTGTTACAGAAGCTGGAAAATGTTGAGAAGTAAACATGAGGTCTTATGAAGGGAAATTAGGAACAGATTTTTCTCACAGAGTTCATTTATGATATAAAACCAGCGTTCATTAATTGCGTCTTTCTCCTTTTCTGCTTCCTCACCGTGGCATTTGCAATGTGCTTTGAAAAGCTTTATGTATTTCTATAGCTGAAAATTTTAGCATCTGTGCTTAAATGTGATAATTAATTTTAAACCCCCTTATCCTAGATGACTTACATTTAAAATACCCAGTTAGGGAAACTTTACCCTAAACTTCAGTACTTCACTTTCCCTTTATTTCCCTGTGAACGTTTTGAGAAAATAAAGTAATTTCTGCTGAAATAGCAAATCAATAAATGTCCCATAAGCACCCAAAACAAAATGAGGCAAAGCTCTGTTGAGGGAAGACACAATAATTGGCTAAATGACGTAGCTGTCCTGTGTGAGAAAACAGTACATTATGTGATTGTGACCTAAGGATCTGCAACAAAAAATACCAACAGAGGATAAAAACAGACATATGCTGACAACCTTGATTTAGACACTTAATGACCTTCCACTGCTTGAATTTCCAACCTGACTGGTTTTTATTATAATACCAATATTTTAAGACAAAAATCCTTTCGCATTTTATGAAGTAGAGTGTATAAAGCATTCTATCAGGAGAGCAGAACTCATAGATATAACAAGCTAAATATTGTGAGAAACAGTGTAAAATAAAAAAAATCTTCAACTTTGTATGCATTTCCTGTAGAATGGAAAAAAACCAAAACATCTGTCTGGGTTTTTTATTAATTACACAGTACACATACACTCTACTTTATCTGAGTTTCCTGTACTTGCTTGCAAACAATTCCCTGGGCACCTTGTTCCAATGCCTGACAACCCTTTCTGTGAATATCCAATAACACCTAACCTACACTTTCCCTGGTGCAACTTGAAGCCATTACCTCCTGTCACTTGTTATTTGGGAGAAGAAGCCAATTCCCATCTGGATACACCCTCCTTTCCGGTAGTTGTGGAGAGCAGTTAGGTGCCCCCTGAGCCTCCTTTTCTCCAGGCTGAACATCCCTGGCTCCCTCAGCTGCTCCTCATCAGACTTGTGCTCCAGGCCCTTCCCAGCTCCACTGCTCTTCTCTGGGTCTGCTCCAGCACCTCAATCTCTTTCTTGTAGTGAGGGACCCAGAACTGAACACAGCACCTGAGGTGTGTCCTCACCAGTGACAAGTACAGGGCGACAGTCAGCGCCCTGGGCCTGCTGGCCACCCTATTGCTGACACAGAATGCCAGGAGGCCACTGGCCTCCTTGCCCAGCTGGGCACATGCTGGCTCATGTTCAGCTGCTGTTGGCCAGCACCCCCAGGGCCTTTCCTGCTGGGAGCTTTACAGCACCTCTGCCCCCAGCCTGGAGCACTGCAAGGGTGCTGTGATCCAGCAGCAGAACCTAGCACTTGGCCTTACTGAACCTCATACAACTGGTCTGGGTCTGTTGATCCAGCCTGTCCAGATCCCTCTGCAGAACCTTCCTACCCTCCAGCAGACCTACACTCCCTCTCAGTTTGGGTCATCTGCAAATTTAATGACAGTACACTCAATCCCCTCATCCAGGTCATCAATAAAGATCTTAATCAGGGCTGGATGGAGTACTGAGCCCTGGGAAATGCCACTAGTGACCAGCAACCAACTGGATGTGTCACCATTCACCATCACTCTCTGGGCTTGGCTATTCAGCCAGTTTTTAACCCAGCAAAGAGTGCACCTGCCCAAGCCATGGGAAGCGAGTTTCTCCAGGAGAATGCTGTGGGAAAAGGTGTCAAAGGCTTTGCTGAAGTCCAGGTAGGCACATCCACAGCCCTTCCCTCACCCACTACATTGTCACCTGATAATAGAAGGAGGTAAGGCTGATCAGGCAGAACCTGCCTTTCATGACCCTGTGCTGGCTGGGACTGATCCCCTGGTTGTTCTGTATCTGGCGACACTCACGATGATTTGCACCACAACTTCCCCTGGCACCATGGTCAGGCTGTCATTCCCCACCTCCTCCTTCCAGCTCTTCACGTAGGCGGATGTTGCATTTGCGAACCTCCAGTCAACTGGGACCTCCCCAGTCAGCCAGGACTGCTGATAAATGATGGAGAGTGGCAGGGTGAGCTCTTCCTCCATTCCGTCACTACCCTGGGGTGGATCCCATCCGGCCTCATGAATATGTTGCATTATTTTTAAAAGAAAAGGGACCATTGTTTAGTGAGAGCAAAGACTAAACTTTGTAAAGTAATTAAGCAGTTCTTCCTGGGTTTTGTAAACTGTTTTTCCACTAAGAAAAAACTTGAGCCATATTTACAGCTGTGGAGGTAATCACCAGTATCCATTTAATATACATTCTGGGGGAGGACATAGAAGTGAGCATTCTCAAAAGATACAAACGTTTAAGAGAATTTTTTAAAGTTAATTAGCACATATATTTTTGTAACATTTTTATTTTCTCATTGATTTCAAAGGGAAAATAATTTGAGCTTATGGTCTGCACTTCTGAAAGTTCTACTTGAGAATGCAAAGATGAATGCTCAGAAATTATATGGGGTTTTTTTGGCAACCAGCTTTATGCTTAAGGAAGAAAAGTTGCCATTGCTTTACTGTAAATGCTACATCACTTTTTTTCCACATTATCTGTCTGCAGTAACTGTACCTGCTTGTTATTTTTATCTGCCATGTTTAATGTTGAGTTCTTGTTTAGGACTGCATAATTGCTATCTTCTTGTTACAGAACATTAACTTTATGCTTCCAGTAACAACTTTATAATGAAAATGCTAATAAAAATGGGGCAGTGCAAACTACACAGTTACAAATCTCTCCAGAGCTTATTATGAGGCTTATCATAATTCTTGACATCTCAGGATTGTATAGTCTACTGATACTGATTACAATGCACAGTTAATTTAAAATTTATCTCCTGCAGGCCTGAGAGAAAGGCAACAATTATAAATAACTTCAGAAAAATATATACATACTGAAAATGCTTCTAATAAACAGATTCTGGTTTTCTCAGTGTAGCAATATAGTCACTGCAGGACTCAGAAACACCCTGTATTAATCACATTTCTGCTTGCAGGTTTATAATGTTTAATCCTATTACAACTGTACAGCATGTTTTTCCTTTGGTAGGTGATGTTGGGCTAGCTGGACACAGCAGCACAGCTGGAACACTGTGCAGGTTTAAATGGTGGTTCTCCTTGTTGTTTTAAGTACTTTTGGATTGGGGTTTTCTTACACAGGGACCTATAAGACAAGAAATTGTATCAGAGAAACGGAAGTTAAGAAATGCTATTATGTGGTGGTTCTTCAGTCTAGTACAAAATGAACACTATGCAGCTGGACTGAGATAGAAATGCATGTCAGAAAGCAAACTTTGCCTGAAGCTTTTCAAAATGTAACACTGTCAAAATACAAAATTATTTATATTTATGATTATGTATGAAAAGTGCAGCACAATATCCAAACGGCACCCTGATTTCATTCACTTCACCTTTACTGTAATTTGGGGCAAGAGGAAATATATATACACACCAAATAAAAAAGGTAAATTCATAGTACAAACAACATATTCTCCACACCACTAAGTGGTACTGAAAAAGGCACAAAGAGAGGTGTAGAAGATAGACATCTCTGTTATCCTATTCCTGCTGGGAAAGTTGCCACTGCTCTCATGGAACAGGGAGCTATTTATAGGATAGTGGAACAGAGAGGAAAAACAGCACCGATCATGCTGGGTTTGATTTATTAACTCTACAGTAGAAATTTGACAACCATGATATGCCCAAACTATACAAATCTGTCAGTTCCTCCATGATTTGTATGATGTTAATTTGATTAGACATTGCATCATATGTTTGACTTTAGCAGATTGCTGTACAGTTCTCAATCTTCATCAATTTTCTGCAAGATTATCATGTCTTTAAATACTTAATACCTTAAGCTCCCTCCCAGGAAAATGAGAACCACCACCACTACCTACTGACATCATCTACCTGAACTTACGGAAAGCATTTGAGACAGTCCCACACAACATCCTTGTCTCCAAATTGGAGAGACATGGATTGGATGGATGGATGGATGGATGGATGGATGGATGGATAAAGAACTGGCTGGATGGTGCACACAAAGAGTTGTGGCCAACAGCGAATTGTCCACATGGAAACCAGTGATGAGTGGGGTCCCGCAGGGGTCAGTACTGGGGCTGATGCTGTTCAACAGCTTTGTCAGTGACGTGGACGGTGGGATCGAGGCACCCTCAGCAAATTCACTGACAACACTGAGGGGTGTGGTGCAGTCACAGGCTGGAGGGAAGGGATGGATCCAGAGGGACCTGGACAGGCTGGAGAGGTGGGGCTGGTCAAACCTCATGAAGTTTGACAAAGCAAAGTGCAAGGTCCTGCACCTGGGTCATGGCAATTCCAGACACATCCACAGGTTGGGTGGAGAAGTGATTGAGACCAGCCCTGGGAGAAGGAGTTGGGGGTGATGGGTGATGGAAAACTCTCCATGAGCCGGCAGTGAGCACTTACAGCCCAGAAAGCTGGGCTGCAGCAAAAGCACCACAGGCAGCAGGCTGAGGGAGGTGATGCTCCCCCTCCACTCAGCTCTTGTGAGACCCCAACTGCATCCAGTTCTGGTGTCCCCAACATAAAAAGGACATGGAACCATGGAGCAAGTCCAGAGGAGGTCACAAAGTTGATAAGAGGACTGGAGTTCCTCCCCCATGAAGACAGACTGAGGAAGTTGGGGTTGTTCAGCCTTGAGCATGTTCCAGGGAGAACTCACAGCAACCTTCCAGTATCTGAAGGGGCTACAGGGAAGCCACAGAGGGACTCTTCATCAGGAACCGTAGTGATAGGACAGAGAGTAATGGGTACAAACTGAAAGAGGGGAAATTTAGGTTAGATATTACGAAGAAATTCTTTACTGTGAGGGTGATGAGACTCTGGACTGGGTTGCCCAGAGATGATGTGGATGCCCCAACCCTGGTAGTGTTCAAAGCCAGGCTGGATAAGGCCTTGAGCAACCTGGTCTAGTGGTAAGTGTCCCCATACATGGCAGGGGGCTTGGAACTAGATGACCTTTAATGTCTCTTCTAACCCAAACCATTCTGTGATTCCATGATCTAGGCCTGTCTGCCTACAGCTTCCAGAGGGCCTCAGAAGCATCTAGAATTCCCCCATGACTATAGAAGGAGATTGATGGGACCACTGTGACCATATAAAAAAGACTAAAGGAGCACATACCTACTTATGAAAAAAAAAGCTAAGGGATCTAATCTGTGTAATGTTGATACTATTGATTTGCTCATTTGTCTTTCCATCCTACATTGCAACTTCCACAATTATCACAGCCCGATACGGCCCTCTTTGACATAATAAAGAGTGATGATAGAACGAAAATCCATTAACAGGGAAAAGCTGTAAATAAGTTCTTTGTCAGAGTAATATTGCTTGACTGACAAGAAGTCTGATCACCACCTATTCGTTCTTTGCTCCTTACAAGGAGGAAAACACGTGCACTGCACAGTGTTTGTGGGTATTTTAACCAACCCGTCTCTCTTACAGAGGAATTTTGAAGGTAGTATAGAGATTACACCACAAAATGTTTTAAGGAAAATTTACAGCTTTACAGTTTTCCTAAAAATCACTAATACTGCTCATCTTTTGAATACTCCAGCTACTGAAATGTGATGACAACACCACTGGATTGTATAGTCTACAGGCAGTCTGTGTAAGAGAAGGTGACTTCACTTTTCTAAACGCCATTTACTAGGGCTGACAGATGCTCCAGTTATACTCCTTAACTGGAATAAGCTGTTTGATTTTCTTTTTTTATTACTCCTCCAGTGTAAGCTCGCATCTTCAGGTTTCATTGGGCAGTATCTCAAACCCAAGCAACTCTGTGCTCTGTCTGGCATTGTTCTCTTGGCCATGCTACAGGGTTTTTCCTCATCCAAGAACGATTTACTATTCCTTTTCCCTTCCTCCTTGATAAAAACATGTTGCGTGTGCCTAATTTGTAACTCTGGTGCTCTAATGAGATAATTGCTCAGATTGGAGAGTAAAAGCATATAAGTTTTGTAGCTTGCATATCTGAATATTTGTGGAGCTTTTGTCAGTCATTTTCTGTGTTCTTTGAACAATGAGTGAAAATTTAAGCATTAAAGGTTTAGCTAGACTTCTTTCTGCCTCACTTCTCTTTCTCTGAACAACAGCACAGTTGCGTAACACGTGCAGTGCAGTCCCTAAAAACCATCTGCTCAGTCTCCTTTCATTAGTACACCATGGCAAGGGTTTGGTTATTTTTGTAACACAGAGACCACTACTTAAACATCCAATAAAACTATATGAGTTCTGCTTTTATGTTCATACAGGGAAACTCTGCTAAGAAATTACTCATCCCTGTCATGGCTCAGCTGTCAATTTTGCAAAACTCATTTATGAATAAACCCAGGTATTTATTGTGGACACTCCATGTGCTTTATGACTGTTTACATTTGCACATATTTATTATCGCCTGATATATTCTGAACCATAACTGAAGCCTGATTATAATCTCATTCATATTAATGAAAGCCAGAAAAAAAACCACCTTAGACATCAGTGGAGTCACTCAGATGTTATGGAATTTAATGGAGTCAGAATCTGGCCTTCAGTCACAACAATTTTAGATAGATTACATGCTCCCACATCAGCAGCACTACTCTGCCATAAAAACAGTCATCAAATATAATTAACAGATGTGAGCTGTCACTGAGATCAAGCCCTTGGAAGTCATTAGTTTAGTGTGACCTTAGTATGACCTCACTTACCTACTTTTCTTGCAGAAATGCTGCAGCTCAAACAAAAATTCAGGGAAGTTTGGTACTCTAGGATTTCCCAATATCCCATCTGGACACACTGGAGGACATCCAGCCAAGGACCAGCAGAACTTTCACATCCCTTGTGGTTCCCAAGCATGCAGGCCATGTCTGCAAGAGCTCCAGAACCAGAGCTGCCAGTGAAAGGTCAGAGCCTGGCACAGTACAAGCCTCCACATGGTCACTGTCACACAGCAGCACACGTGGATGTTTAATTAAAATGGTATCTACACCAAAAAGGATGTTTTTGATGGAAGCAATTGCAGGCTTCATCGTGTATCCCACAATATTAACTACTGCCTCATCAGTTAAAGCATTAATAAGCACACATTCTTATCAGCATTGCCCTATGAAAACCTTCATTAGATCTTGATTTTTCTTATATATA
>VZTI01004813.1:0-102297 GCA_013397865.1 Struthidea cinerea
CAGTGCTGATGAATTCCCTCCACCAGATGGCAGCCTCTCTCGAACGCGGAGAACACCAGCCCACAAGCCCAGGTGAAAACGAGTAGCCCGTTGGACCGTCCCCCTGTGGCCAGGCCTTTTGTTTCTCCCAAGCACCCAGTAATTTGTGGCCCTGTGGGGAAAATTCCTCAGGAGAAAAAAGAAAACAGAAGGGGAACTCCCAAACCCCCAACAGGCGTTTTGATAGAAACAGATAATTAGGAGAAGATGCTTTTCTGACAAAAGCGTAAGGATTTGGCAATGGCTGGTGAGCAACACTGGCTTGGAAACTTGTAACTTGGCTCCTGTGGAAGTGAAGGCAGTGGGCATGGGGCTGGAAGGAGCCCCGTCTCATTTAAAGACTGGACCTTTGCTCTTAAAATAAATAACTCTGCCCAATTCGAGAATTAACAAGTATAAAATTTATTTCGTGTCCGAGAGTTCGTACACGTAATGCCACGATCGAAAAGAGAGACAGTGCCAAGCCCGGGATTGGAACTGGGTGAACCTAGGTCTGACCTCTGTCGCATCAGACCTCCCTCTGTTCACGCCAGCTGCTTCCAGCAGCTTGCTTATATACAGTTTTTCCCAAGAGTCTGGATCCTGGGTATTATTTTTGCCACTCAGCATATTCATGGAGCTTGCCATTCATGAAACTGAGGTGGACAAAGCGCATCCTGCTCTTGATTAATCTCCCATCACCAGAGGATGTTATCTGATGGTTGGTGATGTTCCATATCTCGGTTCTCAATCCGGTTGTTAACGCCTGAGCAGGGAGGAGATTTTCGGAGATGGGAGATCAGCTCTGCCGGGAAGTCCTCCTTGAAGATGCAGATTTCGGGAGCCAGTCCTGATGAGCCATCAGCCTTTTGTGGCTCTGTTTTTGGGATGTAAATCTGTTCCCGGCCGAGATTATGTTTTCCTCTGGGCATAGCTCTGGTTGTCTCTTTTTTAAACTGGTCATAACTTAACTTAACTCTAACATATTTTAATACATTACATATTTGGGCACGAATTCCTTCTTTTATTCATAACACTCTCTTGGACTGGTGGTGATGGAGCAAAGGTATGAAGTGCAAACCTTGGTGGTTTAAAATTAAGAAGGCAGAATAACTGAATTGTTCTACTTTTTATTACTAATGCTTTGAAGCTAATCTCATAAGATTGGGAGCTTGAGACCATAATTTTTATTGTGACAATATTGTAAAAGTAATCCAAAAGGCTGTGTCATAGTTGGAAAAACTATGCTTTCCTAAGATTTAAACCCAAATGTGCTCAGATGTCAGAGAAACAAACCCTGTAAGAGCAGCAGTGGCACCATCTGATGGGTTTTGTAATGCCATAGACAAAAGTAATTATACTGCTTAGAAGAGCTTTTGTCTCCAGATAATGTTGTTAAAAACTTGCAGTGTAGTGTAAATCATAACGGAACAAATCTGGAGGCTGCTCTTATTGCTGCCAGGGGAAATTCTCTTAGATTTTGTTTCCTTTCTGCTCAATATATTGCAAACATTTTCCAAGCTGGTAAATAAATATTACGTGCTGTTTGAAAAATGGCTTGGGTTCGTCTCACCAGTAGTGCCTGTGGCAGCCAAGCCGTTACTGCAAACAGTTGTTCCTCTCTTGGTGAGCTCTGTTGTGTTTTGGGAACACAGGCTATTGTGATGAGGCTGAAGTTGTCTGATTCATTGGAGATACTAAAGAAGCATTTCTTCCTTTTAGAACTCACTCACATGAGGATTCCCCTGGCTTCTTTTGCCACTTCTGAACAGTGCCACAGCAAGAGCCAGCTCAGATAATATTTGGTTGAGCTTACAAACACCCAAACTTTTAGCATTTCTTTGATGAACATTTGAATTCCAATCCATGGACGTTGGTGTACTGTTTTTGAGGGGCTCAGCAGTTTTGGCTTTTAGATGTAAGGGATTTTTAAAGGTTTGGGAACCTTGGGCCTGCAGGAAATGCAGTGATTGCATTAGGAGCAGATTAATGAACTTATGAATTCTCCATGTCCTGCCTGGACATCTATGCTTTTGTCACAGGGTGGGAATGATTCCTGTGGGCTGAGAGATTCCAATGCCAAGCTCTCTCCTGATGTTTTGCCATCAGCAGGGAAGTGCCAGAGATCAGGTGGAGCCAAGACAGGTAAAGTCTGGCCAGACCAGAGGCTCTCCAACCCCTGCAGTTATTGCTGTGCCTTGTGCAGAGAGTTTCAGGCCCTGTGAG
This sequence comes from Struthidea cinerea, assembly GCA_013397865.1. Taxonomy (NCBI): domain Eukaryota; kingdom Metazoa; phylum Chordata; class Aves; order Passeriformes; family Corcoracidae; genus Struthidea; species Struthidea cinerea. The sequence goes on from VZTI01004813.1 coordinate 2,245, forward strand.
CAGGGACCCTCCAGGGACAGGCCTGGGGAGAAACCCAGGGACATGAGGAGAGCCATCAAAGCCTAAAAGAGGGACTTGAGCAAATTCACTGAGCTTCAGGAGCTGGGTCACTTGCTGCCCTGGATCAATTGCATCATAGATGAGATTCATTGTGGGAGGAGGAGCACATTCATACCTAAAAGGCATTTAAAGTGCATTTTGTGGAGCTGGTAAGATTTGAAAATGGTTTCATGTGAAGGACAGGGAATCACTGTGTGCCATGTTTGCAGCCTGTGGTGTGCCCAAGCAGCAGCACCCTGGGGAAGGTGCAGGGAATCACAAAATGCATCATTGTCATCTGTGGAGGGAAATTCAGCTGACTGCCAGTGATCTGTGTTGACCTCAAGGGAGGTTTCTGCTGCATGGAAATCAGTTTCCTGTTAATTTTACAGTTTGGGATAGTGTGTGAGGATTCACCACTCTGCCACAACTCCTGGAGGAGATGGCCCTCGAGCTTTTCTGAGGGCATAGGGAAATGGTGGTGACACCATGACTGTGTCTAGAATTACTTGCCTGGTTTTCTCCCCCCAAAAAACCCTGAGCCTTGCCGTTACTGGCTCTTGGTAGTGGAATAACAAAGGTTGTAGTTCCTCCCCTGTGAAGATATATCTTAGTGGTCAAGATAAGACAAAGTGTGGGGAGGCAAGTTTTTAAGCAAACAATCCTTTGCAAAAGAGCAAATGGGAGTTGTGAGCTCAGCTCCCGAGAGGAAGCAGGAGTAGCCATGGTGGGAGCTTCCCTGCTCAGAGAGAGTTTATGGTTGCAGGATTTATGTGTCTAGATGTCAAGAAACAGGAAAATCAAGGTTGTAGGTGCAGTTTTAATACCTTGGTATTCATGTGCTGAGGGGTGCATGGGTCACACAGTCCTGCACCTCCACCTATCTTGTTCCCTTCCCAGGTGCCCCATGGATGATGAGCTGCTGGTGCAGCAGGTTTTGCTGTGCAGCCCCTTCACCTCTGCTGAGCTGTTGCCAAAGGCAAAGACTTGATTGCTGTGCTGTGTGACACCCAGAGAAGGGCAGCTGTCCATGTTGGAAGCTTGGCTTTACAGCAAAACCAGAGCAGCACATTACTGGAGGGGCAGCATGAAGCCTCTGGCATGTCATGGTACCTGACTGCCACGGTGGATCCTGCTGTCCCTCCTCCCAGTGGTCACAGTGGTGTGTGGAGGTGGCTCCACACAGCTCCTGTGGTGCTGGTCTTTGGTGAGCTGGCATGGGAGGCAAACGGAGGACAGACCTTGTTTCTGGCTGGCAGCACCTTTCCAAACACCTTCAGCTGCTTGTGAAGCAGCACTTGCTGAACTTGGAATTGGAGGTGTCATCTCTGCAGCTACCATCAGATTTTGGCTCTCCCCTCTCTGGTGGGCTGTTGTATGGGAATGGCTCACTGGGGTCACTTATACCGGCTCCTTGTGACTCAGGCAACTGCATCACATAATCTCTTAAATAAACCCATCAAGTGGCAGACTTGGCTGGAGCCTCCTGCCGCCTGGGGCAGCCAGTAGGTTAATCCGGAGCTCCTCTGGCCCCGCCGCCGACCCCTTTGAAGTTGCTGCAGCTTAGGAGCCAGCGCGCTTTCTCAGGAAAGCTGGCATTTTACTAAGCAGCAGACTCTTATTATCTGGGCTGAGAACGCAGTGATTTCCTTCTCCTGCCAGTAATCCCCACTCAGGGCGCTGTTATGCTCTTTTACAACTTATTTTCTCTAATTGCCTGTTTGCAGTGGCCATGTAGCTCTCCCTGGGCTGTGTTCTGGGGAATTTTTGCACTTTGAAAGGAGCTTAGTCCTTCCCTTCTGGCTGCTGGAATCGGGCAGCAATTCCTCTCCAGGTACTTCAGCAAGAGTCCAGCCTGAAAAATAAGTAATAGCCTGTGCTTTTCAGCTAGTGACTGGTACCTGTGGTCTAGAGTAGGTTCAGCTGTTTCATTCATCCTTTTGGAGTCCTGATAAACTGCCCTCGACTGATGCAGTCGACAGATGTACAGTACCAGGGCACCAGTGCTTGGTTGGTGATCACGCTCTGGCTCCCATCCTGCAAATGCTCCCTTGGTTTGTCTTTCCTGGACAGGTGTCTAATCTACAAGCAGACAGTTTCTCCAAGAGAAATGCTGTGGGAAACATTGCCAAAGTCTTCTCTAAAGTCCTAGTAGACAACATCCCCAGCTTTTTGTTGATCCACCAAGCTGGCCACCTTATCATGGAAGGAGATGAGATTGGTCAAGCAGGACTATGAACCCATGTGGGCTGGGCCTGATGCCCTGGTTGTCTTGTACGTGCCACATGATGGCACTCAAGGTGATCTGACCTTCCCAGGTACTGTCACATTTGCCAGTCTCCAGTCACCTGGGACCTTCCTGGGTAACCAGGACTGCTGGTAAATGATGGACAGTGGCCTTGTGAGTTCTTCTGCCCACTCCCTCAGTATCCTTGGGTGGATCCCATCCAGCCCCACTTGTGTGTATCTAAGTGGAGTAGCAGATCCCTGACCATTTTCTCCTGGATTATGGGGGCTTCATTCTGTTGCCCATCCCTGTCTTCCAGCTCAGGGTGCTGGATACATTGAGAAAAACTGGTCTTACTATTAAATACTGAGGCCAAGAAGGCATTATGTACCTTAAGAAGGTACTTATTAAGAAGGCATCTGCCTTTTCCTCATCCTTGGTCACTGTGTTTCTTCCCACATCTGATAAAGGATGGAGATTATCTTGAGCCTTTCTTTTGTTGCGAATGTGTTTAAAGGAGCATTTTTTATACTCTGCTATGCGCATGCATCTGTGTGTATACCCTACAGTGATGGAGATTGTAAAAGGTGAGCCCTGCTCAGCCATGCAGTGCTTCTGCCTGCTGAAGTTGGGGGCAAGTCTGATGCTTTGCTTTGTATTCACACTGCTTCAGCCAGACTTGCAAAACAGCTGCCTTAAATGGCAGCTTTTGAAAATATCCTTGAAATTAAAAAAAAAAAAAATAGAAGAGAGAAAAGATTAAATTATCCTTCAGCAATGAGAGTTTCAATAATGCCATGTCATGAGTGGGGCAGATTTTATCAGCAGCAAATCCAGGCTGTGGGATTTTATGGGGGATTAGAAGCCCATGTTGCTTCTGTAATGCAGTGTCCCCTCTGTGTCCCTGTGAGGTTCCCTCGTGGGAGTGCAGGGGACTGACCCGCTAAGTTTCTCCCACTTTGAAGCGCTTGGAGGTTGGCCGAGGGTCACTGAAGCTGCTGGCAGCTGGGGATTTAGAATTCCTGCAGCCAGCGCTTTCTGAGGAATATTTCAGAATAAGCAACTACTGTGGGAGTTGGGTGGGAGAGATTTTGGATGTGTAAGACTTCTTTTTTACAAAGTTTTATTATTTCTTGCATCTATTAATAGGGCAGCAGGAGTCTTCATATGCTTTTATAGTCCCTGTTGCGCTTTCTAATGGATATATGCAAAAGCTCTGAGGCGCATAAAATAGACACTCTCAGCCAGTTATTACGATAAAAATTATGTGCATGTCATGACCTTTAAAGCAGTGGGACTGTGTGTGCATGCTCTTCTGATACGCCACTGGTCTCCATTCCTTTCTGAAGCCTTTCTTGCCGTAGGAGGTTTGCATAGGAACTTGGAATATTTTTCTAATCAGCGAAGAGTCTTTTGGCTCTGATGAGAACTGGCAAAGCACAGAGGAGCGAGAAAACGGAAGAGTGATGACTTTTTTTAAATGGAGCTAACAGAGAAGAGGGTAAAGGCGAATGGTGAGGCACAGCATGAAAATCCTGGCACTGTCTCCACTGCTGTCAAAAAAACACTGGTCCAAAAAGTTCTTTGTGCTTTTTGAGGCAAAAGCTATTCTGGTGTTCTTGAGAATAAAGAGGGGGAAAAAAAGTTTTGCAATCCGTGTGCTCTCTTTAAAGAGACTTTTTTTTTGTTTTAAAACTTTTAATAATAGTGCAACCAGAGTTTGCTCTGCTTGCACAGCCCAGTCTGTGTCAGACTTGCCGTTGTGCCTGGAGAGCTTTGCCATCCTCTGTATGGGGGTGAGGGGCAGGATGCTGGCTGTCATGGCAAGGGAGGCAGGGAGAGAGGGGCCCCATGTCCTTGCACCACTGCATCCCTCGATCTGTGCTGTGAGGAGGGAAGGATTGCTGTCGCCTGGGAATGCAGATGGTTGTTCTTGGCTTGCCGGGACACTCCTGGTGCGAGTGTCTGGAGCTGTGGACAAAATGCTTCAGCAGCATGCCTGGGAGGTGTGCAGGCACCAGATAGGATGGAGACACTGTTTACAGAAGTATATCAGTACTTTCTGCACTGCTTACACCACAGTCTTCTGTGTGCTGGGGTGGGGTGCAGCAACAGCAGCCTGTCCTTCCAGGCATCCCTGAATAGTGTGCACCCAGGAAGAAAGAGCCAGAAGTCCTGGAGGTGTGATGGTCTTAAAAGCTCTGGAGTAATGCAAGAGGTTATGCAGGGCAAGCAGCAAGGCCTGACATTGCTTGTGATAGTGTTGATACCGAACCCCTGTGGAGATGTGTCAGGCCATGCTCAGCTGCATTCCAGCCTTAACAAATGGGGGAAATAACTCTTACGGCTTTAAAAATTAAACATTCCCTTTAATTATTGAACATGAATAATTTTAATGCAAATTGAGCCAGGATGTGTGTTTCCAGAGTGACAGAGTTGAGAGCAGTTACATTGTGGGATGTTAGTGACCTGTGAACCGAAAGGCTGTTCGTTAATTTTAGCATTTTATGAATAGTACCCTGGACGGTGGGACATGGGCTGGTAGAGCAAGCTGGCCAAAGAAAAAGACTTTAGTTTGCACTGATGGCCTCCCCTTCTAATGCTTCAAGATGCAAACTGGCATGTGTGTAGGTATGTTGTCCTTATATAGTGAGGTCTGGATATTTTGGAAGCCTCCTGATGAGGAGGGCTATAAGTAAAGGAATAACTGTGCAATGACTGTGGGGTCTTCCCTGCTCACCTTGTGGAGGAGGTGTGGGCTTAAAGTCCTAAAGTCTTTGAAGGTAGAGATGGGAAAATGAACAGTGTTTTTTACTAGCAAAATGTCAATCTCTGTCTAAAACTTAAATTTCATGGGACAGTTTGGGACAACCTGATATGTATGAGAGTGTTCCTGGCTGGGCACCCACAGGTGGACATAGCATCACTGTCTCTCAGCAACGCTTTGGACAACGGAGCAGCTCACATCCAGGGCAGATGAAACATTGGATCTGCAGCTGAAGTGAGCCTTGTGCATTTGGGAAAACTGCAGCACTGTGGGGGCTTTTCCAGTGGCTTTGAGGACACTTGGTGCAGGGCACCTGCTGGGGTTGAGTCAGAATATTGTCTGTGATTAAACTCCTAGAAATACTTTCCTTTTCATAATGGAATGTCAGCATTTACTGTTTCCTGATTTTAAACACTGTACAGTTTGTCAAACATTTATCTCTGCCTTAAATTAAGTCTGGAGATAGTATTCCTGTTAATTTCAAATCAATATGAAAGGGGGAGAGAAAGAAATTGCAGTCTAGCCCTTTTCTTGAATCAATATTTTCTTTAAAAGCTGAAATGTTAACTAGATCATAGGCTTTTCTGCCATTTTGAAATGCAGCTTCTGTTTAAAGAATTTATGCATTTCCCCTGGAAATTGCTGATGCCAGTGTTTTGCAGCAGGCACGGCTACCAGCAGGTGTTTGACCCAAGGCAGGCAGGATGGGGTCAGCCCTGGCAGCAGTGATGTGGTAGATCATTATCCTCCCTGTTTCTGAGCTCAACGTCTCTTAATAACTTTTTTTTTTTGGTTCTGTTTTGCAGAAGCCTTTGAAATTGTAGTGCGGCGTGCAAGAAACTTCACCAACAGCATGTTTAGGATCTACTACCAGAGCATGGGGCCCAGGGCTCTTAAATTTGTTGGAGAACTTTTTACTGATATCTCGCTGTACATATTAGGCTCTGACATCAGTATCAATGACATGGTAAATGAATTTTTTGACAGTTTATTCCCTTTGGTTTACTCTCACTTGATTAATCCCAGCTTCCACGATCCCTCTGTGGAAATGACTGAATGTCTGCGGGCAGCCAGGAGAGACCTCAAAGTCTTTGGGAACTACCCGAAGATGATGATGACACAGGTGTTCACGTCCCTGCAAGCCACACGAGTCTTTCTGCAGGCGCTGAACCTGGGGATTGAGGTGATAAACACTACTGACCACTTGAAATTCAGCAAGGACTGTGGACGGGCGCTGCTGAAAATGTGGTACTGCTCCCACTGCCAGGGTCTGCTCCTGGCCAAGCCTTGTGCTGGCTACTGTGGAACAGTGATGCAAGGATGCCTGGCAGGCGTCCTGGAGATCCAAAACCTCTGGAAGGAGTACATTGGGTCTCTGGAGGGGCTGACCAGAGGCATGCACGGCATCTATGACATGGAGCACGTCCTCCTGAGCCTGTTCTCCGTGGTGCGCGATGCCATCGTCCATGTGCAGAAGAACGAAGGGAAGCTCTCGACAGCTGTGAGTAGTTCTCTGCAGTTCCCCAGGCTCGCTGCCATGGCTTGTACACAAACTCTGTGTGTTGAAACCAAGCAGTCCAGTTCCTCCTGCCAACAAAACCCAAATGCTCCAATTACCGGCCCCTTCCCACCCCCTCTGATCTTCCAAAACTTTTGGTAGCATTTGAAACTGGTGTTTGCAGGGCCTGGGTTTCCCTTGAGGGCTTTGACTCTTTTTAGGTTTGTCAGAGCAGAAGGCTCTGGACTTGTCCTGGGGTGTGGGGTTGGGAGCTGAGATGTCCCAGTATCTTCAGTTTTCCCTGAGTGCTGTGCTTGCCCTGGATAGCTCTCAAAAGGCTCGTCCTGCTCTCCAGGTGTCCCCTGCCTCCTTTAACATCACAAGAAATGTACCTCCAAATAGATGCCAAGCAGAGACGTGCTGTAGCATCCCCTGATTTACCAAAGAAGAGCTGATTCTCCATCTTCTAGTGATTCATTCCAGTTTTGGGCTGCATTTAATTGCAGGGATGAGATTATTTCTTATTTTCACTTGACTATTTAAAAACACATTGTGTGAATTTCTGAGCCTTCTGAGAAACTGAGGCTGTTTTGTTCTGAAAATCCTGCTGCTCTGTTTGAACACCAAGGACAAATGTACAGTGATTATATGATGCTTGTTTTGCAGAGAAGATTTTTCTTGAGACACAATTGAGCTGCTCCATGTAGGTAGGGAAGAGTTGGGGATGGGGCAAAGGTGTGGGAGTGTTGTAATAGTTTGCCTAAAGCCAACGATGATTAAAATCTGACACTGTTTCCCTGTTAGCTGCTTGTTCCTGCCATTCTTGACTCCTGTTTACAAAAGAACTGTGTTTATGTAGGTCACTGTACTACTGGCACTGTAAGTAACTCTTATCTTTTTGGGCGGGAGACCATGGAAATATATCGGCTTATGGCCTTTGAGCTGTGTGGCACTCAGCCAGCAGCACTTCGTGCTGTTCTCTGTGCTGGCTTTGCTCAGCCACCACACTTGTGCAAGCTGTGAAATAACATGGTGGCACTCAGGTGGTTTCCCACTCCAGGTAGTTTGGCACACATAGAGCAAGATTTCTGCATTGTTTAGAAGGGGTTTAGGGACCAAATTACACTGAGTTGGATTACTCTTGTGCTGCAATGACCAGGAGAAATCTGTGACTGGGCTGTGTGTTGGTCACCTGGGCAGATGGGCCCAGGCAGGACTTGGGGGCAGCGTGTTAAGCTCCAGGGTACAGTGCAAGAGACTGGCTTTAAACCTGCCTTACTCCCTTTCCGCAGAAAATCTCTGTTTTGTAGCAGCCTGCCAAGCACTACTTGTGCAGGGAGGTTACAGCTGACAGTCCAGGAGCAGCAGCTCTACTGCCGTGGAGCCAGGAGAAATTGTTCTCCCATCAGCCAGAACCATCAGTCAACCCTCTCTGGAACAGCAAAGGAGCAGAGATGTAACTGTAGGTTTACCTTGAGTTCATGTGAGAGGGAGAATTCATGTTACAGCTGATAGTGAGAGAAAACCCAGCTCAACTCCAAGCCCAGTTGGCGTTTCCAGGGCAGTAAGAAACAAAACTTACTTCTGTACGTAGACTGAGCCTGTTTAATCCCAAAAGATCCGTTGACATATTCAACTGTGAGCAAAAGCATCCAGCATGTTTTGCATCAGTGAACCCACCATGCTTGTAGGTGCTAAGGCATAGCAGAAGCATTGTGCATGTGGGCTGTGTGCCAGGTTTTGTGAGCACAGACCTGGGCATTGCTGTAGGATCCTGAAAGGATCCGTGTTTGTTCTCCCATATCTTTCTTTTATTGGCACAACAACAAAAGCGCACTTTTTCTTGGAGATGTCCATGTACATAGTGAACAAACATGACTGTCCCTTATATTATTGAATATTGGCACCTTGATCTGCCTGCGCTTTGTTCTGAGAACGTGCTTGTGGGAGGACAAGTAGATGGAGTGCCACTAAAGTTAACACAAAGAAGTAGAGCTAGAATCGGCCCATCCTCTGCCAAACCAGAACATAAATTGACTTCCTTTACAATAAAAAATTACGGGGCATTACAAAACCATTCAGTGCTTTTGTACTTGATAAAGCTGTTGGAATTCATTAGTGCCATATGTAGCTAAAACATAACTCCTCTTGATTATTTAATACTTCAGTGATTTGTTTGTCTGCTCCAGAGACATTTTTGAGTTACTGGAGTGAAGAAAAAGTCCAAGCCAAACAAGCCAGTTGCCTGGCAATTTTCACCAAAAGAGAATGGCCACTGGGTTTTTGAAGTTTTTATTTAAAACGCTGATGTTGCTCAGCTAAGGGTCTTGTGTCAGACCTGAGCCCAGAGCAACTTTTTTTTTACAAATGAGGATGTGAGCTGTTCAGTGGAGAAATAAGGCAATAATGGAAGCACTGACAGTCTTAACTACAGTATTGTAGAGGGCTGACTCTTAACGGCTGAGCTGCATCAGGACCTGGGGTAATCTGAGGTAAATATCTTTGTAAGATATCACTTTGTAAATGATAGAATACAACTTTTTTATTCAGCTGTGCTATGATGAAAGTTTCCCTGTTAAACTTATCAGTACATACTGAGTTTCAAAGAATATACCTGCAAGCAAACAGTTGTATTTACTGTTATCCTGTAAATATGATTGTTTTCAGACACTGTAGTCATACCAAAGTATGAAATGCCACAGGGGTTGTCTTTGAAAATGTGGGGTTTTACGCTCGCCCTTGGCTTCTCATATTGACCTCTTTTATTACTGACTTTGGCCACCACTGCTTCTGTAGGCAAACTAAAGTTTACCTGTATGGCATTAAGAATAATGACAGGTTATTTAATTGTCATTAAAATCCTCTGGAATTATGGAAAACTTACCTTCCATGCCCATAGTGATTATACCATCTGTAAAAACACTACTGCCCTTGCCTGTCCTTTGGGCTTCTTTTGTTTTTCACAGCATTGGCAGCATTTCTGCAGCAGTAGTTTTCTCTCCTGGTATTTCAGATCCTCAGGTATGTTACCTGACTGAGCGTCTTTTCTCCATGTGGTTGTTTCTTATTCCCCCTTGCCACCCACCCCTAGGTTGGGTGTGGGCATTCACACACAGACCTGGACCCATTTGTAGCTTGGAGCAGACCTGGCTACAAAGGGCACATGAACTTGAGCTCCAGAGGTGTTGCAGAGCCTCCAGGTAGGTTTCTGAGGAGCTCTACAGTCCCCAAGAGGAGAAAGTCATACTGCTGTAAATCTGCTTTTGGAAACTGTGCCTCCAGGCATGCATTTAAATGGGAGCCTGTGTGTTGTTCCTGGTCTGTCAACAGCAGCGCAGAAGAGTGAATTCAGTAATGTGGCAGTAAACAGTTCCCATCCCAAACCTTGCTTTAGTAGCTAATTTGTCAGCTGTGGTGTGTGTTAGGGCTTTATTATTTCTACAATTTGTCTGCTTAAAAACTTCACCCCTAAAACCTGCTATTAAAATACTTTATCAAGGAGGCTAACTCTCAGGGCACATTGGGAAAAAATTTGCTGTCTAGGCCTATATCTATATTAATTTTCTAATCTTCTACTTTTTCTCTGGTTGAAAATCTGCCTAGTATGTCCACCTCTTGTAGATATTTTTATCGAGTGTAGGGAAGAGTGATTTTAGTCAGTCTGTTTGTGCTTTTTGCAACAAACCAAGGCAATTTGGAGAGATGGAGTACAAATAAGCTTAATAAAATATTCAACCCCAGCACCCCTGGAAGTCAATGCTTTCTCTGTTACTGGAATTAGAAGGGAGACAACCAGTCTGGGGGTCTTACATAGGTAATAGCTGATCTCCTCAGAGGTTAGAATCATAGAATGATTTAGGTTGGAAGGGACCTTAAAGATCATCTGGTCTTAACCACCCTGCCATGGGCAGGGACACCTTTCACTACACCAGGTTGCTCAAAGCCCCATCCACCCTGGCCTTGAACATTGCCAGGGATGAGGCAACCACAGCTTCTCTGGGCAACCTGTGCCAGTGCCTCACCACCCTCACAGTCAATAATTTCTTCCTAATATCTAATCTAAACCTCTGTCAGCTGAGAGACATTCCTCTTTGTCCTATCACTCCATACCCTTTTAATAAGTACCACTCCAGCTCTCTTGGAGCTCCATTAGGCATTGGAAGGTGCAGTAAGGTCTCCTGGCAGCTTTCTCTTCTCCAGGCTGAACAACCCCAACTCTCTCAGCCTGTGTTCATAGCAGAGATGCTCCAGACCTCTGACCAACTTTGTCACCCTCACTCCAATGGGTCCATGTCCTTTTTATCTTGGGGGGGCCTTGGAGCTGGAGGAAATACTCCAGGTGGGGTCTCACTAGAGTGGAGTAAGAGGGACAGAATCCCTTCTCTCAACCTGCTGCCCACCCCATTTTTGATGCAACCCAGCTGTTCAGCCCCTGCTGCTCCCCTTGCAGTCGGTTGTGCAGGTGTACCTGCAGAGCATTGCCTAGAAAGGAAAGAGCAGGGAGCTCAGCAAAGTATTTTTTTTTCACTTAGAACTGATGACTGAGTTTCTAGAAAATCCTATTAAATTGCAAAATTAACTGGAGCTTTGTTCAACCACTTGCAACTATTGGAAGGAGGGAAGCAGAAAGATGCCAGTGCCATATGGGAACAGCATGCAATTCCCAGTGTGCTTGTCCTGGGAGCAGATCCCTGCTGTTTTACTTTCCTGCAAACACCTTTAAAAGACTGTTTAGGTCGGGGTTAACTAGGTTATACAGCTGTGCTGCTTGGGTGCTGTAGAGGTGATGCCTATGTGCAGGCTGGATTTGATGTTATCCCAAAGCTGAAGTGCTCACCTCACCTGGCTCAGGGAGAGTGCCTGGTGTGAACCCAGCTCTGATGGCTTTGGGAAGCCTCAGAGTCAGGAAAACTGGACCCTTGCTTCCCTAGATTTTTAGGGAATCCTGGCAGGGAGTCCATGAGCATGTTGTAAAGATAAGCAAGTACTGTGGTTGGTGGTAGCACCACAGAAACATTGCTGCAGTGTGTGTTCAAAACAGCAGTTCCAGCAGATACACAGGGGTGAAAATCAAGAATATGTAAATAAAGAGACTTTTGGCACCCAGGAATGAAAATATCACCCGTTGCCATACACAGTGATTTAGTACATTTGTCAGCACAGCGATGCCAGGCTGCTTTTCCCCGAATGCTGCCCAGGAAATGCTTTTGGGGCCATCTCACCTGGTGACTTGCTGGAAGCTGCTCTGCTCAGCAGGTTGCACTGGCAGGGAGCTCCAGTGAGTTTTCCTATCTGCTAATGGATTTTTCTGTCTGTACTAGAGCTAGCAAGAGATTTGTGGGGAAAGCTTTGAAATTACAGCACTGTTTGTGAAGTCCTTCCCTCTGAGACACTGAGATCGGTTTCTTTGTACTTTAAATGTAGGTTGCTTTTTGTTGGCATCACTCCTGGGAGAGTCAGCTGGATGTACAGCCTCCGTATTTTCAAGTTCTTTATTGGCAAAGTTTAATCCTCAGGCTGTTCTCTAATACTCACTGGTAGCTAGCTCCATTTTTCACTTAAAGCTGGAAATGCAGGTGAAGTTTTGGTTTTCAGTGCTCTCAGACCCCCTCAGAACTATCCCAAGGTGTGTGTATTGTGTACTTTTGTTATCCATTTTGTGATAGGCAGTGTAAGGTGCCTGATAAGCATGTTAAAGCAAGCATCTGTTCCCCCTGCAGGATGAAAATAAACCTTATTATGAGGGCAGTATCAGCAGCATTCCCATTCCTGTGAAAAGACCTTGGGAGTACTATGATTAGTTGTCTGAAGAGGTTTTGGGTAGTAAAGATTTTCTGACATTTGGGGAAGCATGTGGCAAGGCACTGAATTCCAAGGTGTTGATTTTGAGCTAGAAATCCCCATGTTGTGGGTTGCTGAAAGAATAAGGGCAAAAGTTATTAGTGCCTGCAATTTTGTAACCCAGCATCAACAATTTTGGTCCAGCTATTTTGACACGCTGCTGCAGGACTTAAATCTCTGGTTTAGTATTCAAATACGCAGTAGCAAATTAGGGGCCTGCATCTCATTCTTGGAAGGGACTTTGGTATGAATGCTCTTGACCATCACTTGCCTCTCTAGGGGAGTGAGACACAGAGGTTATTCTCAGCCTAGTGAAAGCTTTACCTCTCGTCTGGCCTGGGGAGGGAGACCATTGGTGTCACAGTTAATTAATTCACTGCTAACAAGAATTTTGCCTGTGAGGATACAGGGTAGCATGTCTTTGGTCAGGGCTGTCCTTTTCCAGTGTGGGCAAAGTGGCATGCTGGTGGGCCCTCCGCCTTGCCCTGGTGGCATGGCAAGGCTTTGAGTCAATTTGTCACTTAATTGAGTCTGAATGAAGCAGACTGAGTGTGTGGGGCTCTGCAGAGCTGCTGGATGGAAGCAGTGGCCAGTGATGCTCAGCCCTGTCACTGCAAAGCCAGAGGAGGTGGCACTGAACATCAGCACAGGTTTAATTTAAAAATAGCATTTGATTTTGCTTCTATTTGTAAATTTTTACATTATACTCTTCTATTTTGTTCTCCCTTTGTCCTTTTAACTGGACATGTTCTGACCTCTGAGATGTGCCATTTCAAGGGAATTTGCAGTGAGGCCTTTTCTAAAATAAAAAGTAGAAAGTAGCTGCTGACAGTGCCCCTTCTGCCCTGCATGCACACACGGCAGCATGTGGAGCATCCTTTGACAGTGTGTTTGATGTCCAACCCAACTTTGCATTGAAGATCATACAAATCTGTTTATTGACTTCAGTCTGAGACAGATCACTCAACTGGTGGCAACTTCATCCCTGCTACTCTGCAGCTTGAAAAGAGCTTTTTAGGGCTGCTGCATTTTATGGGCAGGAGTAGCATACAGCACCCACTGAGCCTGGCTTGATCTCCCTTCAAATCATGTGTTGGCTGCAGCACGAGTGAGATGCACACAGGTTTGCGTGTGATGGGACGTCTTGCATCTTTTCCAAGGTGAAGTCAGAGCAAGCCTAAACACCTCATGCAGATTAATTACTGGTTCTGTGTAGCTGTCTGCATGTACCGTGGCTTTGCATGTTCCTTGCTTTAGGGGAGGAGCTAATCTGTTGTTTTGCAACTGGCTCCTTAGTGTTTAAAAAGATACTTCGTTCTGGGACGCCCTGTCATCAGTACAAAGAACTCCCAGAGTTAGTAGGGCAGGATACAGTCTTAACAGCTGGAAATGAGGTTACACAGCTTTGCAATGTTTTGCAGCTTTCTTCACTGCACAGAACAGCTTATTTTTCTCTCGTATCTTTTCTTTTTCCTGTCTCACATCACAGCTGGCTTGGACAGCTAAACGTGGGATGCTTTGGGATGTCAGAGAGGAGGGAACTGGTAGTCATATCATCCAGAGCATTGCAGCAGGGGATGTATGGGGTGCCTGTTCCTTCACCTCTGAGCTTCAAGCTTTGAAATTGCAAGCTGTCTGATTTTGTAATAAATTGTTATGGTCAAGGACATAATGTGAGGTCTTGAAGTAGATTGGATTTAAGCAGAAAAAACCTGAGTTTCAGTCTGAACCAAAGATCACAGCATCAGCAACTTCCCTCCGGACATCTTGAGGCTTTGTCTTCATGAAAAACTGTGGGAGACCTGCTGGCCAGGGAGGAGCTGCTTCTCTGAAAGGGGAGGGCTGGGGCACAGCCCTTTCACTGGGGCTGTATTTGCAAATGAGCTTTACAGCTGAACTTCCTTCAGAGTTAAACCAGCCTCATGCTCTGGGTCTTTGCTGAGATTTAGATTTGGTTTACCTGAAAGATGCTAGAAGCTGGTGTATGATAGAAACAGGAGACTTTTAGGTGTGGGCTGAACCCCTGGCTTCTGACGAGCCTGCAGAGAAGTGATATGCATGGCATGAACTGCCTTTATTCTTATTTAACTCAGTGCCTCCAGACGTGCCATTGCCCTGTACATTTACTGTGGAATGGTGGAGTTGCCTCTGGAATTCTCTGCTAAAACTGCTCACACATCTTTCTTTGACCAGAGAGATTAAACCCCTGAGCATCAGCCCCACAGACATGGCTCCCTTGCTTGCTGCCCAGATTGCTGCAGCCTCCTGCAACCCCTATTAACACAGCTGTTTTATTAGCAAAATACATTCTGGCCTATTTCCTTTCCTGAAGGTTTTTATCCTTGCTTAGAACCGCAGCTTTGCAACACCAGAGTTGTGCTCACCAATATCCATCTCTCTATGCTTTTTACGCTAAACCCTCTTTTGGCCTCATTATCCGTGACTGCAGACCTCCATCTGGGGTCATTCACCGGGCATCCTTCATCTTAACAGCGCTGAGTTTACTTCCAGTGACAGTAACCCCCGTGAGTGTTGCTGCCTTAAAACCAGAACTATCTCTCCCATTAGCAATGCTGATGAATGAGCCAAGAACAAACTAGAAACTTAAAAGCGACCCTCTGCAAAGCAGAAATAGTGCCCAGAGCTGCCCGGGCGGAGCAGAAGTGTTTTGTTTTGTGCTGGAGAGGACGAGGGGCTGGGTTGCAATGAGTAGTTTGCTTCATTTTGAATTCTCTGCCTGTATGCGGTGCTGTGAATTATATCATTTTTACATCTTATTTTAAAGTGGCTTTGAGGTACCAGGCATGAAAGATGCTAAATACATTTGGCTGGGAAAAACTTCCAACAAACAATTGAGGCAGATTTTTCATCCATCTGCTGCATCAGTGCCCCCCTCATTGCCGGGTCCTCATTGCCTTGTCAGGCTACTGCAAAAAGAGCTGGTGGTCTTTTCCATCCCTACCTGTTGTGTTGCCCCACTAATGAGCCCCCGAGGGCATGGAGCCTGCTTTCAGTAGGTGAAGTTTGCTGCTAACTGCATTATTCTTCCAAAGATTTGTTTAAGCAAGAGCAGGCTGGCTGCAGAAAGCTGTGCTGATAGCCTATAGCTTTTTTGTTTAAAAAGAAAAAGCAAAAGCAAGGCAGCTGTTGGCAAATTTTGCAATTCTTTATGCAAGTGTATCTTTCTAACCTAATCAATTTTCACACCCAATTCTCTTCCATGCTATTGGCAAAGGTAGAGATGATGCGCTGAGCCAGCGACCTGGAGAGAACCACCCAGAGAGCCGGGTCGTTACTGAGGATAACTTGGGGGTGACTGATGTGCTCTAAATTATGTCTTTGTTAAGCTTATTAACTCCTGGATTGCATATATTGATCTATATCGCTGTACAAATAAACCTCATGCTGCTGCTCTCTAGAGAGCCAGAGTGCAGGTATTTCTGTAGATACGCAATTGCCTGTGCTGATATTTAAGTCATCTATCCTCTGTCTTCTCCCTGAGGAACAGCCCAAAAGCCATGGAGGGAAGGGCACTTGAGGGCAGTGGGAGCTGCAGAAGGTGATGCTGGGGTGGCTCTGATGAGCAGAATGGCACCATGAGCTCAGTGCAGATGGGCCCAAAAGGGCTTGCCCAGCAGATGCTAAAAAACATCCAGGAAGGTCATCTCTGAGCCTTGCTTCATGCAATTTCCATTGTTTGGAGCCAGAAGGAAATTTAATAACTCGCCACCTGTAGATTTTGGTGCAAGATGTTTTTCTTTTCCAGGAGTTGAGGAAATACCCAGTTAACAACTTGCACGGTAAGTGGAAAGTAATGATGACAAACAAAAATGCATTACAAGTGTTTAGTCCATTTTTTTCCCATCTAATGATTCTCCTACCTCATTTTGGAATTGTTGTATATCAATTTATAGGAATTCACTTCTCATAATCAAATACTAGTCCTCCGTTTGATGCCGTTAATAAAGGTGTTGTGATAAAGTTGAATTAATTTAATTTCTGTCTGCAAACAGCCTATTATTGAATGAGTCCCTTTAATACGTTAATCAGACATATAGCATTGTAACAAGGTTAAAAGTGCACACTGATTTCCATTATAAAGTTATTCTCAATCAGGCAGAAACTAATCTAATGTTGTAAGTCATTCTGTAACTCAATTATTCTAACCACAGTACATGTAAAAACAAGATGTCTTACAACAAAGTCTCAAAAAAGCCCTGCAGATATTTATATCTTTATAGAAAAGAATGATTTACCTTTTCAATAAGCCTTATTTGTCTTTGGGAAAAATGTAATTCCTTTATTGAGCAAAAATCTAATGGGAGCCTTTTTACCTTGTTTGTCATGTTTTGGGTATATTATCTTGGTGCTGACCCTTAATTGGATTAGGTTAGGCCTGACTGTCAGGGAGAAAAAATTGCTATGGATCTGGTAGCATCAAAACTAAGACAAAAAAATCAACAGATGAAGTAAAAAAAAAAAAAAAAGGAAAAAAGGAAAAAAGAACACAGGGTCTTCCCAAGCCTTTTGTTGGCCTTGAATGGATTAATTTTGCCAGCAGCTAATCACTGCTGCATGGAGATATTTTTACCATTTTCCCTTAATGATAATTATTACACTTCTCTTTTAGGCTTTGACTGGGGAGGTCCATGGCATGGCCATGACGAAAGCATCATGCCCCTCTTGCCAGGAGCTGGATAACGAGTGAGATTACTCTGAGCTTTGCTGGAAAACAAATGCTTGTAATTTTTCTGCTGAAGAAATTCAGCAACTTAACTGTTGGAATGATTTGGAATGTTTTGGTGCCTCCAGCCTTGTTGTCTTAGCAAAGACTGGTGTTTGGAAAGAGAAAGGTGGATGGAGGGAGAAAAAAGTTGCTGCTGGGGGGATTATTCCTATCTGAAGATTAAAATAAGTAGTGTAATGGTCCTTTGTAAGGGCTGATGAATGGGGAGGAATGGTGAGTACCAAGTCCTATGGGGTAGGAAGGGTTTCCATTCACCATAGGAAGGGAGAAGGGCATTTCATAGCAAAAAATACTTAGTGGTGTAAAAACCTTTGGGATAGTTTCAGTATGAGCATTTATTGAAATATAAATCTGAAAAGCTGTGGGTACCTGTGAGCATGGTCTGTGCAGGCTGCAAAACAGGCATTGCCTTTTACCTGTTTGTTTTGATATCACCAGTTATAGCAGATTTAGTGGTAAGCCCAGTGCACTCTATTTTAAATAAATATTACACTTGCTATTGGATTGCTGAAGGAGAGAGAGAGAGAGAACTAATTAAGGAGATGGGATATCATCAGTAAATTTTTCTTGCCTGAGATTTTATGAGCAGTAATTTGAAAAGAGTCATATTAAAGTCATTGAGGAACAAGTTAATGCTGCGTTTCTGAGAATACTGCCCTTCTACTCAAAGATTATATTAAAGAGTAAACAGTGTACAGTAGCTAATTGCTAGCTGACACATTATAATGGCTTTATACTTCCAAAATTGAATTGGTCTGGTTTAAGGAAAAAAAAAGGGGGGAAAGTAATGCAGTAACTTTTTAATTATTTAAAGAAGTATTTCTGAAAGAATAATTGAATCTGGGCTCATGGCTGCAGGGGGGAAGAGAGACTGGTAGGTATTGACCACATTTGCAACCTAGCTGACACAGCTGCTGTTAAATACCCTGTTACAGGTTCTGACTCTGGCTTGTGTTCCAGACTGATGGCAGATACCTGTTTTTCCTCTCTAAATTAAGCTGCTCGGAATTTATTTCTCTCAGATTGTTCCTTTCTGTAGTGCCGTAGGCACAAACATGGTGCAGTATTAAAACCCACAGAAATCTGCCAAGGAAACTGATTAACCCGTGGAAGGAAAATAACAAGCGCATGGCAATTGCCTGGAGCTGTCATGCTGCCTGGCTTTGCCCAGTGAGGGTTTTTTTAAGTTCTTGGTAAAAACTGGTGATCCCTCAAGCCAATTCCTTGTTTCTCAGTCTGTTTGGATAGGGTAGATTTAATTGCCTGCAATAAGATGGTCTTCCAGGGACCCATAGTAGCAATTGTGTAAGCGTTAGATCATGCACAGAATGCAGTTGTATAATTAAACTGTATTTAGCATCCTTAGCAGAAATGGGCTGTCCTACCTTGACTTCAAATCTTCTGTCAGGTTAGATGAATCAGTGCTAATGTTGAAATCAGCTGTTTGAGTTTGGAGCATCTTCAGCCTCCTTGGGGAATCAGTCCCAAAGGCAAAGCAGCAGCCTGGGGTCAGGAGCAGCCACGTCCCCCACCTCTGCTGTGCCACCTCATTAGCCATGAAGCATGCTGGGGGCTTGGGGCTTCACCAGGAGATGAATTCTGGGTACTGCCACATTCTGCTCCTGAACCTGGCTCTGGTCAGTCTAACATGCTCTGGTTTTCTCTGGATTTTGCCTCCACATCTTCCCTTTTGCTCTGCTGTAACCTTCCAGGCAAGGCTGACTTCTCCTTCCAAGAATAAAGTCTTAGTTTGCTTGTCTAAGAAATATCAGATTGTGCAGATCTAACTTAAAACTGTAATGGTGCATTAGTATGCTACAGGGCCCTGTTCCAGGAAACGTCTCCACTTGGGAAAACTGCTTAAGTGTGTGCCAAAAATTAAGCAAATGCTTTTTTCTTGACTCGCTCAGTTGGTTGGCTGGGTTGGGTCTGAGCCCTGGCTGGGGCTCCATCCGCCCACCCTGTGGTTTGCTGCTGAGGTCCAACCATACGAACCGAAGTAACAAATTTTGTGTTAAATATGGAATTAACAAAATGCTGGAGGGAAAGGCTGACTTGAGAAGTTGTGCTTTAATTATATGTCTTGGATTGTAAAGGCAGAAGGAACAACTGTGATCATTTAGTCTGACTTCCTCTCTACCTGTAAGTAACAATAAACAGGCTTTCACTGAAACACAAAGCTGCTTTCTTTGGTGAATTAAACACTCCATGCTGGGGATGCAAGAAAGAAGAAACATCTTGTTTGCATTATTTTATGTAGGTTTGAAGGGGCTTGACTCAAGACGAGGTCACGGTTCCTTTGAGAGAAAGGGCATCCTGTGCTGGGAGAAGCTGGGTCAGCGCAAGGGTCAGCACGTGGTGGGACACTGTGGGGGTGCCTTGTGTGCTGCAGCACATGTATGGTACATTGGCCATCACATCCTCCTGGGGGGACAGGGTGGCATGTCCTAATGGGAGCGGTGATTGGAGCTGCAGTGGTTGTCTCTTTCCAATTTAAGGCACGTGAACCCTGACACAGCAGAGGGAAGTGCAGGTGGAAATAATCCAGCTTCAGCAATTGGCACCAAGGATTGAAACCCATAAAAAGTCCCCTGTGCTCCCCACTGCTCTGCTGAGCTGGTGCACCCTTGCCGTTACACAGTCTCTGGGGTAGAGTGATGATGTAACCGTGCCATGTGTCAGACCTGCCAGCTCCTGTGTCAACTCTGTCACACCAACACACATGGCTGTGTGTGGTGCACATCCTGCTCCTTGCCCTGAGAACCAGTCCCATCGGTCCTCTCTGGGCCCTGTGTTTCTGCTGTGACTGCTTTGACCCTCTGCAAAGTATTCTGTGATCCTCTGTATGAAGGATGGGAATTTGGATTTAGAACCAGATGATCTTTAAGGTCCCTTCCAACTCAAACCATTCTATGAAAAATTAAGTTATATTTGCTTTGAAAAATGCCTCCTTAATGCCTCTGTGGTTCTGTAGCAGTTTGAAGGACCTAGCCTTCAAATCAGGTGGTGATTGCCTTCAGCACAACTTGGTCTAGTGGCTGCAGGGGTCCCTGAGCATTTGTAGCGCATGTTTGCAGCATGTGTTGGGCGTCACTGTGGGCACTGGTGTGACAGGCGCTCTGTTATTTTAAGCATTAGTGTTTGTGTGCATTTTACACATTATAGCGTTGCATTATTTAAGGGTGATGCATTATTAAACGTTCTCCTCAGCATGGAGAGTAGGTCACTTCCTGCAATTCCTGTCTCTGCATGAGTGAGTTAGGATGCTGTCTCTTACGTAATCCTTGCAGTCTGAATAATGGAGATCATAATACTATAGAGCTGATTAATACCATTTAGTACTCCATTAATGAGGAATTTTGTTGGAGTGTTCATAGAAGACATCTGTGTTACCATACTCAGTTTGTTCTTTCTGCTTGAGTGCCTGGAACCATAAGAGCAATCATTACTTAGCTAATAATGATGTGCTTCCTAAAATAAAGGCTTGTAAATTCATTTTTATGCCCATAATCACATTTTTCTGCTGTGAGTAGAGTGAGGGAGCTGGGAATTGTCTCTTTCCCATCTTCCTGACAAAATGTATATAATGATTAGAAGCATATAATAAGAGTGTTTGTCCTAGCCAAATGTTTCTCCACTCCTGTTAATCAGCGTTCATTTGAGAACGTGGGTGGCGCCGTTTGTGGAAGGCGATGCAGTCACTGGGGCAGTGTGGCAGATTTAAATCAGTAATAAAAGCCCTGGGGAAATTAACAAGACAAAACATTAACCACAGACTAAACATTAACATATATTAGCATTTTTATTACACCTGTAGAAATGGTAAATGTGCTTGGTTACTACTATTAAAAAGTTTATGTTCTATCCCACATCATCGCAATGTATATTTTTGGTTTAAGCCCTTTAGAATTTAATTAAGCGGAATTCTGTAGCAGTGCTTAAGTAATAGACTTCAGGTTCACTTTTATGGTGACTTTGAAGATAAACGGGGCACAAATGTGATCTTTATAATGCTAATAACACTTGTGATGTGTAGTGGAGCAGGTTGTTAAAAAGAATTGAGGGAAGAAGCACCAATTCAAGCTGCTGCCTTACTGAGGCTTTCAGCCTCACTGGTCAAACTGGGTTCCATCACTGAAGGATGCTTGGGGTTAGTGGGCACCAGTTGGTAGCTCCAAAGACAGCATGTCTGTGGTCTCTTGATGTTCTGTGCATACTGTAGCAAATCACCCTTTCAGAAGCTGTGTTCAAATCAATTATAATAGTTAATCTCTTTTCAGTTTAATGTGTGGCTTCTCCCAGAGGAAACTCACGACTAGGTATAAAATGACTTATGTGAACTCCGGAGAGCAAAGGAGGTTGTGGGAGGAAATCTTCAAAAATGAGGCCATCCCCTTGAGGGGAAGAAAATACTGTGTCTTCCTGGAGAATGAATCTATAAGCAGAAGAGTTCATAGAGAAGACAAATGGAAACTCCATGTAAAGTTTAAGCAAAGGTCAAATACAGCAAACTCTCCTTTAGAGCAGAGTGGAGCTCCTGGGCTGAATAAGAAGTGGTAGCAGCAGGTATCCAGCAGTGTCTAATGCACTCTCTTCTTGTCCAAGGAGAAGCTGATTAGCTACTTCTTTTTTGTATTTTTTTTTTCTTCTAAATCATCTAGAAAATTACCTTTAAAATGTTCTCACTCTTAAAAGCAAAGCTCACATTGGCACTGAGGATCACAGTGTGCTGCTTTCCAATCCTTTTACCCCTGGATTTCCTTGCTGATGTGCAAGGTAAGATGTTTTTGCCCCGTGTGGCCACACTGTCTCGTGCCTTGGCAGCAGAGTGGGTTCATCAGGAGCCTCAGTGGCGTCAGCGATGCCATCCTGCCATAGCCAGGCTGAAGGTGCCCTCCATCAGCTGCATGGAGGCTGTGGTGCTTTGCACAGAACCTGGTACTGTGGTCACTATTTCTTTGATAATTAACCCCAGCTGTCCCAGTTCCCGTGGGCTGGCAGATACCCACGTGGATCAGCGCTGTGCTTTACACCCATGCAGTCAACACAGCTGGAAGCAGCCGTGGTGGTGGATCTGGTCCCTGGCTGCTTGTAGTGCATTGTTCCCATGCAGCCGCAGGTTCCCTGCAGTCCTCAGGCACCTCTTATCTTAAATTAATGGGGAAGCGTTAAAGTGGGCTGATAGTGCTACTCCATTAGCCTTGTCCCTGTGCTCCTCTCAAATCAATGTTCCCTCTAAAGCGGAGCCATTACAGGGCGTGCAGCTCCCACGGGTGTCGGGAGCCAGCTGCTTCCCATCGGGCATGGGGACTGCCGGCCTTAGGCAGTCCTCGAGGAGCTCTGCCCAGCCTGGGTGTGGTATCTCCCTGTGGCTGGAATAAAGAAATGGAACAAGGAGTAATGGTCGTCAGAAGGCAGTGTTCCCCTCATGGCCTGGGTCACACTTGCATGGAGGAGGCTAATTCAACCGGGTAATCAGTGAGTTTGTTAATGAGCTGGGGCAGGGAAATTTTGCTTTGGCTGTTACAGTGTTGGTGGCCTTGGGGGTTTGTAAAAGCTCAGGGCTTTGGGAAGGTTTTTCTTGCCTGGTGCCCCCTTGCAGCAGTTTTTTGGTGGCCTGGCAGATTCTTTTAAAAAGAAAGTTTAACTCCTGTTGCCTAAAAAACACATTGGCATTTGATTTACTTAGTCATTTTTTGGTGGCCTGATGTGTCAAACTTCAGCCTATTCTGAATTAAGGCACAGCTCTTAAGATAAGGGCTGGTGTATATTTACGATCCCCCTGGTAGCGAGGGGAGCCTGAGGAGAACATCCAGTGGTTCTGCTCTGTTGATTTGCTTTGAATTTCACATTTATATTTGTGTGGTGGGAGCAAACCACATATTAAACACTGTTGCTTGATACAAGTTTGGCACCTGGATTAGAGATGCTCCCTTCCTTTTGCTCTCCCTCTTGCAGACACACCACCGTACAAGGGAGCTGACTGTCCTTGCTCCTGCCAGAGCAAGCAATGCCTGGAGAGCTGAATCACACTTGTTTCTCCTCAAGGTCTGAGCTTGTGTCTGTCCCTTCTCTGACTGCCCTACAGTAGCATTTTTCTTTACTTTTTGGAGCCTGCTTTAAAATGGCAGTGGTTAGGAAAAGACTGGGAAGCTGTGTTCATGTGCTCCTGAGCCTGCAGTGCAGACTATAAAAGAGGGAAAGATTGAGATAGGATTTCTAAGCTGTTGTCCTAGGACTGCTTGTGGCCCAGCCGACTTTGGCAGATGGTTTGTGAAATCCTTTTCTCTCCCAAAAACATACACAATGCTGCCCCTGCAAATGAGCAGGCAATCTGTTACTTCTACTTTCGATCACTTGATTTTAAGTTCAAATCTCAATTGGGTTTTTGTATGACTAAAAGGTGACAGCTATTTCACTGTGACTTCACAAGATGCACTGCAGGGTTGGGGTTTTTTCCTGAACAGGTTAGTTGGTGCTTGAATGAATAAATAAATAAGTAAAAACTTGGTGGAAAGTTTGAGCAGTGCATCCTTTTATCCATAAAGATTTCATCTGCTGTCCCATGTCACAGCGAACACAATCCTGTTCATGGTTTCATCCCTCACAGGAGGGATGGCTGGACTCAGGGATCAATGAGTTGACTTGATGATCAGTGGGTTGAAACTGTAGAGGTCTTTTCCAGCCTTATAGATTCTATGAATCTTGGAGCCTGTGGTACCCAGATGCTATGTGGGGCTGTGAGGATGCAGCTGAGCCGCGGCTCCTGCGCAGGACTTGGGAGCAGAGAGGCTGAGCTCCCTCCAGTGCTGGGTGGGAGATGAAGCAGCCTCAGTTTGCTGTGCCCCTTTGCCGTTTGAAGCACGCTCTCACATGGTGCCATTGTTTGCGCTGTCGCTCTGACCCTCCCCTCCCATTCAGCACCTCTCTGCATCCTTGGGAAAAAGCCTTGATCCTGGACTTGCTCTTCCCTCAGGGTTTGATAGGTTTTGCCAGCTGAAGGCTGGGCTTTGGAAAGGGAGTGGGGGGATTTTCACAGATCCGGGGACAATCAAAGCGGCTAACCACAAAAGGCAGCTTAAAATATCCGACCTTTTCCCACTTCTCTCCTGCACTTTATGTGTCCGTGCAGAGCGTGGATGCAGCGATGCTGCTTTGTGGCATTGCTTCCTCTATACCCACTGTCCTGGAGCTTTTGTGTATCTTGTGTTTCCCTGGAGGAGGTTTCATAGCAGGTCTCACCTCTGACTTAGGCAGAGGAAAAGCCCACAGACCCCTAAGCATCCTGGTGCTCTCCTGCTGGTCTGCCCTTTGCAGGGACAGTGGCACCAGCCAGTACAGAGAGAGAATGGGACATACAGACCCATTCTGTGCTGGGGGTGGTCTCAGATCCCAAATGCCCTTCCCCAGGTCTCCCACTGTCCTGTGATTTCTTCCTATTCCTGTCTGCTTGCATCAGGGGACTACCTGTAAACGTTATGAGAGGGATGAGTGCTAAAGGAAAGCCCAAAAGGCAAAGAAAACAGCCCAAAATGTGGTCCATTTTCTGAATCCCTTCCTCCCTCTGTTTCTGAAGCCTGCCAAGTGATTTAGGGAGGGCAGTAGAGCTGATACATTCTTCTGCAAAACTTGGTTTTGGCAAGGCAGAGAGGAGACACAGCCAAGGGAGGACAGAAGAGGAAAAACCAGGTAAGATGCTGCAGAAACCACTCCCCTGGCAGCTGCAGGAGGAACTGCTTTAGCAGAGGAAACTGCAGGCGCAGAAGGACCGGTGGCAGCATCTCTTCCCACCGTGCTGTGAACCAGAAACTGCAGTGCCCAGCTCCCAGGAGGTTTCTATTTTACTCTTTGTTGTATGGCAGCCTGTGCAAACAAACTGTGCTGCTCTTGATAATGAAAGAGGTGACATTACTAATTTATTTGCCCACCCAAATGTGGATGTAATAGTACAGAATTAATCTCTTCTCTTTACACATCAGATGCTTGTAGCTTTGGGCAGCAGGCGTGCTTTTAACCTCTGGTGTGCAGCTAACTGGGAGTTCAACTGATTGCCTTGATTTGGTGTGGCATGGAGATAAATGCAGTGCTGCAATGAATGGACATTTTATGGACGTGTGGTTGGTCCTAAGCCTGGATATGGTGATGGGATGAGGCTCAGAGAAGGTGAGGGTGGTGTTAACTGTGGTGCCTTCATGGTCCCAGCGATCAGCCTAGCTCCTTTCACAACCCAGCATGGATGAGTCCTGCAGAGCAGCACAGGGTGGATCAAAAGGAGACTTTCACAGTGGCAGTGCTGCCACAGGGGGACAGATGTCCCTTGGTAGTCTCCCAGAGAAGGAAATGGTGGCAAACCCATCTACAGCAGGGACTGCAGCAGTGGCCGGTGCTGGGTAAGTCTCGGGACAGTGGCCATGCGAGAGAGTTTTAACAAGGCGCTTTGGATTCCTTCCCTCGCTGCTGCAGCCAGTTCCCAAATCATCAGTATGCCAATGAGCTAATTTGTGCCATTAGCAGAGCCCTGTTCATCAGGGCCTCCCATGATACGACTGGGCTGTGGCCCCAGTGCTTGCTGTATTTTAGGCCCTGGGTTTTTTAATTAGTAGTGATGCGTATGATGCTCATCCCTGGGCATCTGCAGTGCAGTCTGTGCAGATGCTGAGCTGCCTCAAGATGCAGAACCAGGGTCTTGGGATTTTCCTTCAGAGGGGAGGTGTTTCCTAAAAGTCTGACTAGAGAGGTATAGAGCCTTGCGATGCTGTGGCGTTCAGGAAGGAAGGAACAGGGAACATCTCAAGCCCCCTTCTTTCAGCCTAAGTTTAGCCTGACACAGGAAGATTTGCCTGTCACACCTGCAGCTCAGGGGTTTTTATAGCCACAGGAGCACTTCAATGCCCCGACATTTTACCTGAAGCTTCCTGCATTCCTTCCCAGGGGGTGGGTATTTGTACAAAAGCCAGATTGTATCCTTAGGACAGCAGTTTGCTTACAGGTGCTTGCTGAGTGATGAGCAGGATGGGGATGACAGGATGATAGCAGCTCATGTGCAGGTGCCAGTGTGCATCTCAGCTGTTTTCCTGCAGTACCAACACTTTCTCACACTGCTGTCTGTGTTTTCCAGATCAGCCGGTTATGTGGCCATGCTCAGCAGAGGCAGATTCGATCAGCTAATTATCCAGAAGACCTTTTCATTGACAAGAAAGTCCTGAAAGTGACTCACATTGAGCAAGAAGAAACTTTGTCGAGCAGGAGGAGGTGAGAATGCTCAGGCTGAGTGTGGTGCCTGCTGGATGGGCTGCAGGAGCAGCCACCATATGGAATGGCCCTGTGGAAGCAGATGCAAAAGCTGCTTATTTCCCTTACCCATAAACCTGGTTCTGGCTCTGAGCATCAGAGCTGCTCTGTGGCAGACTCTGAAGTGCAGTGAGGTGTCTACATGGGTTTTCTCACCTAGTGCACCCAGGTTAATACACCAAATGCCTTGTCTGGGTTTCTTGGGCACTGCTATAGTGCCTGAAATACTCACAAGTGTGGTTATAGACAGAAATGGTCACTCCAGCCTGAATCGTTACATGTTACACCATGTGTAGGTAAGGGGAATGCATTTCATGCTTTTTGTGTAGTGTTTTATGGTAGTTCAGAGATGTTAACAGTCTTTTACTGAGTATTTTCAAAGGAAGTAGGTGCCTCGACTGCTGGCACTGCACCCTGTGCTTCCTTCCCCATGTAAGTAGAAGCTGTAATTAAGTGGGCTCACACTGATGTGTCAGGGAGCAGCATCTCCCCTCTGGATCTGAAAGCACCCCCAGAGATATGCAGTGCCTTTACTTCTGTCTTGAATAAAAGAAATATCCTTGCGGAAGAGAAACAAGCAAGCTTGGCAATTTTTAAAACTGGTGGTAGACTAAGCTGGGTGGATTTCTCTCTGAAGACTAACAGGGCCACATTCTTGATGTGGTTCCCATGAGATACAGCACCAGGGCTTGCATTCCTCCGTTGTCTCAACATGTCGGAGGTTACACAGCCCAGACTCTGACAGAGATGTCCTTTGAAGACACTGAAATCTAATGAAATCTGCTGAGATGAATTGCATGGGTTCATACCTGCAGATACGAAGGGAGTTCCACCCTTCCCTACCCCTCCCTGCCCTGCAGGGAGCTCTGCTCCCCAGGAAAGTTTCCTTCTGCCTGTTCCCCCCAGCTCTGCTGGGGTTTGTGGAAGAGGAGCAAGGCAGTGCCTAGGATGTAAGGAGCTGAGTGCCATGGTCAGTGAGGCTTGTCCTGCTTGGGGTTTGCCATAGCTGATGATCCAGGTCTCCTCATTTTGGCTTTCCAAATGGTGTTGGTTGGACCTCCGCCCCACTGTTAGGCTAGTGCAGGAGATGGATGTAGGAGGTGGTTCACACAGGAGGTGACTGCCTGAAGCATACCTCTGATTTGTGCAGGGGGCTGTGGGCTGAATTCCCACCCTTTGGAGGGGCCTTAACTCATCAGACAAACCCTTGTTCATTTGCATGGCAGCGACAGACGGGTCGATGCATGCGATGCCTGGGCAGCATGTGCTGTGGTGGTCAGAGGCAGGACTTGAGTGACCCTCTTCCTCCTTGGGCTGCGGCTCTCCCTGCGAGGGCTGTGTCAGCCCCACCACGGCAGGAACAGGCTCCTCGGCAGCGAAAAGGCAGCATACAGCATAGGCTCACTTCTCCTTGTGTCGCCTGCCCCCAGCTGGCTGTCGCGGGTTCTGGAGAGGGAACCCCATGGAATCCCGAAGCAAGGAGGGATTGAGGGATCTGGGCACCCCTCTGCACACCAAACTGCCTAAGATTGCAGGGCAGCTCCCCACAGCTGGCAGGGATGGACAACCCCCCTCTACAGCACCCGGGGGATGCCCCTGAGAGTGCTCCTTGCTCTAGGTGCTAATTCCTCATCATCCCTCCCAGGGAGCCAGGAGGCTGAGAAATAACCCCTTGCCATAGGGGGAAATGTGCTGAAATAAGACAACTGTGAGGCCAAGTCTTACTGTCTCCAGTCCCTGCTATTCATATGACCTTACTTGTGGTGCTATTCACCTAATTAAATCTCTCACTATTCCCTGGTGACAGCTGCTGAATGTCCCTGAGGGATCAGACCTGGGCTGGGGGGATGTCACATCCCACTCCCAGAGCCTCTGTCACCTCTCTGGCAACATCAGAGATCCCATGGTCAGCCTGTATCCTGGTACCTCTGGACCACTGCTGCAGATGACCAGCTGGAGATCCTTGTTGCTGAGAAGGGAGGGCACAGGGGTGGGATGCAGCCTGATTCACACCCCCTCTGTGTGGTGAAAGCACTGCTCCTGCAGCTCCTCCTGCCTTCCTGTGACAGAGCCATTTTGGTGAGTGTAACCTGCCCCTTTGAATGCAAACTGTGACTCCATGGCCAACTCAGTGCATCCCTTGAAATTGTGTACTTTTGACAGTGCAGCATCAAACACAGCCTTACCCATGTGTACAAATCTGTGCTGAGAGTGTCAGCTCTGGTCTACTGCCAAAAATGCCACCTGCCCTTGCAGCAATTCTGGATGGCAAATGTCAGCCAGACAAAAGGCCCTGAAGGGCCTCTATTGCCTTCTGCAAAGCAGAGGGGACACTAGAGCCTGAGCCCTTGCTGCTCAGATGTACCCCACGGACGCATGGCCTGAGCCAGTGGCCCCTTTCCTTAGGTGCTGTGAGAGTGCAGAGACTGTGTCTGGCTTTGCCTTGTGCATGGTTGGGCTGAGGTTCTGCTGCCCCAACATCCCTCCCCATCACCAGCAGTTTTGCCCTGGGAAACATGGGTTCAGCCTTTGACTGAGTAACATCAAGGAAAAAACTACTTGGGGTCAGAAATAAAACTTCATGGTTTTTTTGCACCTAGCTGCTTTAATGTTGTGTTTGTGTAACTATCTTCACTGGTTAAAATGCACCAACCTCGTCTTCTCCTTTTAACTGAGCACCCTTTTCCCTCCCTTTCTTCCAGGGAACTGATTACAAAGCTGAAGTCCCACAGCAGTTTTTACAGCAGCTTGCCAGAATACATCTGCAACCACAGCTCTGCTGTTCAGAACGACACCCTTTGCTGGAACGGACAAGAAGTTGTGGAGAGGTGAGTCACATCTCCCTTGCCCTCCCTCTCCCCAGTACTGCTTATCTTTTTTTAACCAGCACAGGAGCAGTCTGTGACCAGGACATGACTTGCTCCCTTAAGGACCTTGTGCAGAGCAAGCGTCCAGCTGCGCTGCAGCTCAGATGGGTGTGCAAGATCTGCACAGATAGAAGTGGCTGTGTGCTGCCCTCCACTGAGTTTTCTACTTAGTGAAAGCCCTGCATCCATGATGAGATTTGGTTAGGGTGGGCCAGAGACAGAAACACAGCAGCCGCTTGACACAGCCCTGTTCCCATGGGAGAGTGCACCACAGTCCAGGGATGGCTCCTCTGGAGCAGCAGTAAGGGCATTGCCCCCAAGCACTGCATGGGGTGGGGATGTCTCCAGCCAGGCTTCATGCAGTGGTAGCAGGACACTGTGGTTGGCATCCCCTGTCCCATTCAGGGAGAGTCAAGGAAGACTTCCTTGTTGAATTTCTCCTTGCTATGGCTCTCAGCTGGGTGAAAACCACTGAACTCTGGTGGTGCCACTGCTGCCATCTGACCACCTTCCCACCACCAAGTCTTGGCTGTCATCTCTGGATGGAGCCATTCCCACCAAGGTCCAGCTTCTGCTGTGGCTACTTTGCCCTGCCCCACTTGCCATTTCGGAGGATACACTGGTGGTAATTGAGGTTAACAGAGACAGGCACATGCAGGATTCATACCATAAAGAGGAAGGAAGTGTTAATAGAAATGGAGATTTTTCTTGCAAAAAATGCCCCTTGGGAATGTTAAATAATGTGGAAATAGAACTTGGAAATGTTTTTTATAATTATGCATAAATCTCCTCTAATCACCCTACTTTGCAAAGCATCCTTTGCTATTAAGTAGTTTGCATAAGGGAAGAAATAGAAGTAAAATCAGGAAGTGGTGAAATGTTGAGATATTAATTATGACTTTTTAATCAGTAACTTCAGGTGGTAATTAGCCTGTACTTGCAATACTGACCTGAAACGCTGAATAGACCAAAATAGCATCAAACTTTATTTTGAAAAAAAATGACTCAACATCTAAGATCACACGCTTAGTAAAATATACTTACGTTGCTTAAGGAAAAGTGTGTCCTCTGTTGGCACTTATTTCTGGAAAATCTTGAGTTTCCATGCGTAACTGAGAAGTTCAATTGGAAAGAAAAAGATTATTTCAATATTGTCTCACTGATAGATAATTAAAACTCCTAAAGCAGGGCTAAAACACTGCAGCTCTGGAGAGGGGGACCTAGGGTGAGGTGTTAGCTTATGACAGTTCACTGGGGTCACAGCCAGTGGCCCTAGTCCAGGTCCTGCTGATGCCACAGCTGGTTGAAGTGGTAGCAATGGAAGAGTGCTGAGTCCAGATCCTCCTGCAAATGTAAGTTCAAAGCTATTTGCAGATTAAACATGACTTCAGGTGATAGATGGCTTTCAGCTTTCTGCTGAGAATACCAGGGGACTGTCATAG
The DNA here is from genome assembly GCA_013397865.1 of Struthidea cinerea. Lineage (NCBI taxonomy): Eukaryota > Metazoa > Chordata > Aves > Passeriformes > Corcoracidae > Struthidea > Struthidea cinerea. The sequence continues at coordinate 32,964 of VZTI01004813.1, forward strand.
GCAGAGATGTCCCCCTGGGTCCCTGCTGCAATGCCGTGGTGGTGGTGGCACCATATGGCAGGTCACACAGATGCCATGGCATGCAGGGGGGCAAGGCAGGGAGAGGATAAAGTCTGTGTGAATGAAGGGGGCACCAAGATTTCAGCCCCTGGCTGTTAAGGATTAAATCCTCTACTGTGCTTGAGAGCGTGTGCCTTTCCACTCCTCTCCTTGCCCCCTCTGATCTGTTGCACAGATGTTGCCACCTCTGAGCACCTATGAAATATAAGTGACAGTGCCCTTGCAGGCAGGTATTAGAGATTTTTGCTGTGAGCAGGGAGACCTCAGCTAAATAAAGCTGAGCTAAGATAATGGTCGAGGGTTCTCTTCTCCCAGGACCCATTTGCAGAATGTTTCGAATAGAAGCAAACATGTAGTTAAAATGATCTCTACACAGGCTGCTTCATGTGCTTGGACTTCCCCAGCTTGGCATCTCTTTCAGAGTGTCTGGGAGGATTCCTGAAAATCAGGAGCATTTAAGGTAACAGTGCTTGAGCACCCCAAGCTGCCAGTTCCTTTATTTCAGTGTTTTCCCCAAGAGGGAGCCAAGCAGCTGTTCATGGTGTAGCAGCTCTTACTCAAGTTGCTCTGAGAATGTGCATTATGTACTGGAGCAATTCTATTCTCCTGCTGGACTGGTGTGTGTTTGTTGGTCATCAGACTCCATCTTGCCAATTTTTGCAAGAAATTTGGTGTGGTTTGAATATCTGGTATTAATTTCAGGATGCTGTCCTGGTACTTGTCCCACATATGTGGTGGCTGCCAGAAAGAAGGATGGTGGAGACATGGTGGGATGGTTCCTGTGACTGGAGTTTTGGCATGGAAGGATACAGGCTCTTTGAAAGGAGAAGCAGGGGAGACAAGGATGGGGTGCCTATGTCAGTGACCAGCTGGAATGCCTGGAGTTCTACCTGGGGATGGATGAGGAGCTGACCAAGAGCTTTTGGGTCAGGATTAAAGGGAGGGCAGAGACAGGTGATGTTGCAGTCTAGCTCTGCTTCAGGAGGCCACGTGACCTGGAAGACTGGGTGGATGAGGCCCTTTACAGACAGACACAAGCAGCCTCACATTCACAAGCCTTGGCCCTCATGAGTGACTTCAGCCCTGTTGGAGGGACAATGCAGCAGGGCATAAGCAATCCCTGGGTTCCTGGATAAACTAGAAAGCTCCTGCTGAATCTGCTGATCAGGTGAAGACCCGGGCAGAGTCATGCTTGGGTGGATTCTATGCTTCCATGTGTTTCCATGTCTGGTGCTGTGTGTGGGCAGTGGATAAAACTGTTCGAGCATTGTTATGTCTGTGAGGTCAGTGTGACCATCTGTATGAGCATGTCTAGGATTTGATTATGTTCTTGTAGGGATTGTGGCTATTTACCTCTTGCATTTCTAATGTAATATCTGAGTGTTCAATAAGTTAGAAAAGAGCCCTACTGATGTATCCATTTCCAGACCTCCCTGTCATGACAAAATCTGTTAGTTATTCTAAGTCCTTTTCCTGTAACACATTAAATCAAGCCTGGAATAGCAACTTCACAGCCCTTGCCAGTGCGCTCAAGTACTTGATAATACCAACAACGTGTATCCTGTTATTTGATACAAACAGTCCCTTCTGTACCCTGCAGTCCTCCTCCTGTGGTTGTTCTGGCTCGGTATTTACTCTGTCCTGTTTATCCCAGTGCTTTGCTATCCACAGGCAATGAGAGTGTCCTTCCTCCCCATGGACTGGATGTGCCCAACATCTTTCCACTGCGTCTCACTTCCCAATTTGAGCCTTGAACCATCCTCTGTTTCCTCCTTGCTCTTAAGCCCCTCTGCCCTGACTGAAGGTGGCATGTTTGGGGCTCCAGTGCAATGCAGCTGGCTGGGGTATTTTATCCTACTTTTAATCCCTTTTTTTTTTACTGAGTCTTACTTTGTGATCATTTGTGATCATTTGCTTTTCCACATTGGACCATCTAATGGCAAAAATTCATCCTCCTTCCTGAGGTTTGATCTGTGGGTTAATAATTTGATTGTCATCCCTATTGTGAATTTAGGACATGGTGCCTTGAAATAACTGCTTGCAAACAGTGGCAACCACACAAGAAAGGTTGATTTGTCTGTAATGCAGAACAGCGCATCATATCTTTTGCTGTGCTTTTGCGCGGTTGAAGAACATAAGCCGAAGTGGGAAGAAAAAATAAAAGGCAACACATTCCTGCTTTTCACACTTCTCAGAGTGTGCAAAAACACACTGTGCTTTTATGGGATGCCACAAAGGTTCATAGCAAAAGCCACAAGTGGCACATTTCACCACTTACAAAGAACTTGTTGAGGGGCCACAGTGCTTGGGTGTTTGTGGTAGCTGGGGACCAGACCTGCTGGATCTTCCTCTGTCTCCATGCATCCCTGTGTGCCTCTTTGCAGCTTTCCTGGGCTCAGTTCCAGGCACTTCCCTGAGACAGACATGTAGACAGGGTGGGTGTGCAACATCTTAAACCTGCCTAAGTGAGGGTTTCTGTGATGCCCCTCCTTTCCTCTGTCTTCATGCCCCATCCTCTCACCAGACCTCCTGCTGGTGGTGTTAGGTGGTGAAATGTTGTCCAGCCTCTCTTATCCTTATCTGCATCCAAAGTAGAGAAAAAACAGAGGTCGATTCTTATCACCGAAGTCCTGACTGAGTAATTAGCTCATCTAAAGCCTTCAGCTTAAGTCAAGTAGGTGTTGAGATACCAAACTCACCTCAGTTTCTATGGGAGCTCAGCGTTGGAATCTCAAAGGTGATTTGAACTTTATATATAGTATCAGGGTTTTGCAGCATTTAATACTAAAAGCCTATTCAAATCTAGATTCTCAGAGTTTAATAATCTGCTTACAAGAGTATATTCTTTTCAAGATGTTCTGAATAGAGTGACAGCAACATCTGTCCACTGCAAAACTTGTAAGCACATTAAGCATTACTGTTAGATACTGCCGTTTCTAAATTTCTCAAGACAAATGCATACATTAATCTAAATTACCAGCATAACTCTTGTTTTCTTTGTACCAATTCAAAATTAATATATTTTTAGCACCTTGCCAGATTCTCTTCTTCAAGCTAGAAGTCTCAGATTTCCCTGCTGTTGCCAATGTACCGTGGTTTGTTTTAATCATACAAATCATAAACAACGAAAGCACAATTGGAAGCAAGACAGAAAAATGAGATTCTGTAATTGGAACAAAGGAAATTCCATGCCAGCAATAACCCTTTAGTTTGTGAAGGGTTTGGTTATTTCTGGCAGTGTTGCAAAATATCTGATACAATGGAGTCCCCAAAGAGGGGGCTGTATAACTTTTTAAGCCCATAAAACACAGCTTTGTAGCAAGTATAAGCTATAATGAAAGGAAAGTAGGCAAATTCAAAGGGTTATTGAGTGGCCATGATTGTTTCCAGAGTATTTCAGAAATGAAGATCATGAATCTTCCTCTATTAATCCTGCTGCTTGGTCTCAGGTTTAGCCAATTTTTCCATAATCTGTCTGTCTTGAACTGAAATAAGAATAGAGGGAGACTTCAGGCTGTCTATAAACTCTCATTGTTTTGCTATGAATATTACAGTTTTTGCTGTTCCTTCTGAAGTCCCATCTCCCAGAGCCAGGTGATGACCTGAGACCTCACATTTATGACCAAGCCATCATCTGCAGCACACTCACTGGCTGTAGAGCTTTGTGTATGGTGGTCTCATACTAGAAAGAAGCAGCAATTCTCTTGGCAGGGAACTGACACAGCAGGATCTGAGGGGGCTCTCAGAGGCTTCAAGGTGTTGATATTTGGAAATCCAGCAGAAAATGGTTCTTTTTTAGTTAGGTGAGAACACTCCCCACTGAGAGCGTTGGATCCTCCTGGTTGCTTTTGAAGCAGCTTGTTTGGAGCTACTGGTGGTGTAAATTGACTGCGGCATCATGAGCTCTGCAGTGACTGCAAGGACTCTCTGCAAGCAAGCAAACAAAGCCAGGAAGGCACCTGAGAGCCATACACCCCACCTCTCTCCTGCTACTTGCACTCCCATGTGACAGATGCCTGCATAGGGTCATGGGACAGTGGGGACTTGCACCCCATATGGAAGAGAACAGCTGGGGTGGACCTGCATCCCACACCCAGACCATGTCTGGGATGAGGTATGACTGACCAAATGTCTCTGGACAATCTGTCTTTAGAGAGGAAACTATCAGGGAAAGAAGTTGTCACCTCTTCATGGAGTCTTGTGGGCACATCCCGGAGTTACACCCTCACTTCAGGGCAGGATGAGTGGGTTGGAAACAGCTTTTCAAACCTTTTGGCCCCCACTGCTTCTACTGCTGATGTGACACAGGTTGTCTCACTAAACCAGAAATTAGCAGGGCCAGAGGGTAAAATATTGGTTTCACCATTGCACCCACCTTTACTGACCCAAGAAAACCAGCTGGAGGTAAGAGCTGGGCTCTTGTCAGGGGTGTGGGGGGACAAAACTTTTCTTCTCTTTCTCCCCTTTTTCATCTCTTTTGCCTCCTATGTGGTGAGGACTCGGTGTCACCAGTCCACATGATCTGTAGTAAGTCACGTCTTGAAATGCAGAGCAGCTTTGGGGGTCTGGGGGAATATTGCTCTCAAACTCAGTTATTAACTCTTGTGCAATGAAACCTCTGTGTTGTGTCTGTGTTGTGTTTGTCCTTCACCCGCTCCCTCTGACAAATATAATTCAGTGAACACAGATAGTAGAGAGAGCCTGTAAGGGATAGTGTGCTGTTTAAACTGGATCTGCATTTGAATAAATAATTTGCAACTGGAAAGCAGGCATAAATTAATTGTTATTTGAATGACATACTTACTTGCCTTTTTCTAAAAGGTATAATTCTTCATGTTTGACTTTCAGGATTACTTTCTCCAAATCACATGTCAGGCATTGCAGTAACTCATCTCAAAGCCTAGCAGGGCCGAGTAGGATGAACACACATTTTACACTCATTGCCATGTATTTAAATAACATTTGTCATCTTGTCGTCTTTACTCTGAAATGAAAGCTTGGAGTGAGCTGCATTTGGACTGGAAAGACCAACCAGTCACAGGAGATATTTGTGGATGGTGGAGAGGAAAGGAGAGGAAAATCCCTCAATTTGACAGCATACTTGGGCACTTATGTCTGGTGGATGAGAAGAAGTAGGAAGGGTCTGCAGTTGTACTGTCCCCACAGAACACTTCAGATCATTGGTGGTCTCATACGGTAGTTGTCTTCAAAGTAATTTTTAACGAGGGCTGCTTATGAGCGCATTTTACAATGTGACATTTGTCTTTGGAAAATACCACGTCCGAAGCAAGAGCCCATACCCAGGGAGCCCAGGAAAGGAGATGCTGCTGACTGACGTTGAGACACGTCAAAGAGAAAAGTATTTTGGGCTTTGCTTATGAAGTGTGAGCCAGACCGTGCTCATGTTGCAACACTGATACCCCTTTGGCACAGAGACCCCCAGGGACTGGGGTGGGGTACGTTATCCACTGTGCATATTTGCTGTTCCATGCTGATATCAATCACCATGGCAGAGGCATGTGATGGGTTTCATGAAGTAGAACAAGTGTCCTGCACAAGGGGCTGTTTTGTTGGCATAAGTTGAAAACAGCTTGAGATGGCTCAGAGATTTCTCCTTTTCTGCACTGACCAGAGAACATGGGAAGAAGGTGATGCTTTGGCTTTGTTTTGCCTGCAAGCCCACCAACCCTTCAGCTTGGGGGGGATGCAGAGGAGCCTGCATGGGTACTGTCCTGGGACCCCCATCCTCCAGCTTGTTGGGGGCTGCAAAGGCATCTCTCTGCCATATTAAGGCCTTGCTGCTTGGCCGGGGCTGCGGGGAGGGGTGCCAGCTGCCTTTTCCAGCTTCTCTGGCATTTCAGGAATGCAGATCGCTCACTGAAGCTACATTTCAAAGCCTTTAACCCTTAGGTTGGCTGCATCCCACATGCCTGAATGTGGCCACCAGGCTGGTGCTGGGGCAGAGAGTGGCACAGCTGAGAAGAGCTAGTGCCCCCCTTGTATCTGAGCGCACCAGGAGGTCTCAGCTTGGCAGCACAGAGGAAGTGTCCCCCAAAGCACCCAAATCACACAGGACCATGTCTCTGGCTGGTGGGATGTTGCGGGTCCCCATGCATCTCCTTTTTTGCAATTCATGCCCAAAGATGTGCAGCTTGCAGGGCCCATTGTCTTGCTGCTTCAAATGACTTGTGTAATGGTGCAAATGGTTCATTTTGGGTTGGGTATGTACCCTTGTATCTGGCCAGGTGGGAAGCACCAGGAGGTGACACTCCATTTCTCCAACATCACTGTTTTAGGGAGAGATCCCTCTGCAAATGCTTTCAGGTTTGCTTCCTTCTCTAGTAGACTTTTTCCCCTGAGAAGGCTGATCTGAGGTCCTCACCACCCCAGGAGAACCTCCTGGAGAACAGTTTCAGTCTCTGGACACGGAGTTATAGTATAGTATTGCTGTAGTACTGTGTTCCTCCCTCCTGTACTACATTGTGTAGGCTATAGAAATTCTCTCTGGCAGCCATTGCATGGATTTCAGAAGAGATTTCGCCCACTCAAACCCAAGCTATTGTGTTGATTTGTATAAAAGTGTTTAGGAGAGAGATTGTATTAATTTAGGCATGCACCAAGTGGGCTTGGTTCTGCTCTTGCTAAAACCTGTGCGAGTTTCCTGATTAAATCTCTGAAACCACAGGAGACCTTTCAGCAATGTACTTTTGAGGTCCACCAGTGTTTTAAATTAAATTTACAGTGATACCAAAGATAGGAATGTGTCATCTAAAAACTCATGTGTGCTGTGGATGTTTACATCCCGTCTCCAGATGTTTGTCAGGTCAGCGCGGTGGCATTAAGGGGCTATGTGACAAATAAGCAGCAGGATTAATGGCTCACTCCTCCCAGTGCTTTATCCCTCTGCAAAAAGTTCAGCCCAAGTTTCAACAGAGCCAGGCAGATCTGTGCTTGCGGCAGCAGCCTCTTCCCACGAGATGGTGCTCGGAGCATGCACGGCTGTGCCAGGAGCGCATGGGCTGCTGCAGGCTGGCCCCAGGCTGGTCCCCTTCTCCCAGTCACTAAACTTTCAACCTACAACGGCCCTCCAAGTGCACGTGTGAGGGCTTTTCTGAACTGCGAGCGATTGTGTCTCAGGTATGGCCACGTTTTGTGCTTCCCAGGATAATGCAATTATTAAAAAAAGGAGTTTTGCAAAATGCTGAGTCCTAATAGGAGGCCCCAGCATGGGGACAGGGTGTTGGGGTGCAGAGCAGAGCTGTCGATCCGGTGCTGTGCTGGTGCCGAAGTGCCGGGGATGAGATGGTTGTGCAGGCAGCTGCCCCCGTGTTGACGAGCTGGTGGCGCTTGGGAGAGCCAAGTTGATGTCTCTGCTTTGCAGTGATGCCTGCACCTGGACAAGCTGCTTATGCCTGGAAAAGGAATATACACAGGCGTGTGCTCCTGTACTGTAGGCACAAACACCTCTTTTTTCCTGTCCTTTTTCCTCTGTCGTCTCTTCAGTGCAGCATCTTGCGGGGTTGTCAGCCATTAATGGAGATGCATATGGGGAATGTCTAGTGCTGGGGACCCAGCTGGAGGTGCAGAAAACTCCTGTACATGGAACTCGTGCTCTGAGATAGTTTAAAATACAGAACTGAGGCAGATTTCCACTCCAAGGTTATGTGAGTATTTCAGGTTGGGGCAGATTGCTGCTGCACCAGTATAGATCTGGGGTTGCCTTTGCCATCCCCACATGTCTGAGTAGATCTTATCCCTAGTTTAGAGTTTAAGCAGAGTTTAAGCCAAGCCCCTTAGTATCCCCAAGTCCCTGAGTGTGCCCTGATAGTTCTTGTGACCAAATGTCCACATGCCTCTTGCTTTCTACCCTAGCAAAACATCCTCCCTGAGCTGGTCCCACCATCCCTCCTGTCTCCCTCCCCTTCTTTACATGCCTGCTGAAGTCCCACTTTCTCCCCAAAACCCATGTGAAATAGGCTGACCGTCATTGCCTGAGCTTGCCTGGCAGCATGGGGATGGAGGATTAGCTGGGCAGGGGAGCAGGGAGCTGACAGACAGAGGCAGCCACTAGGGCTGGTGCTGGGAGCTGGATAAAAACATGATGTGTAGATGAATGCAGAAAGGAAAACTCATGGTTTACCCATGGCACTAGAAAAATAGATGCACAGTAAAGCAGACTGATGCTGGTGTTATCTTGGCGATCTGACTTTTGGAGGCTGTGCTGGGGTTTGGTAGTGCCTGTTCTGGCTGCCAGTTCTTGGAGATGAGGACTTGTTTTGTGCTTGTAGAACACCACAGCCCATCACTGGGGCTGTGATGAATGACAACAGCCCAGAGCTTGAGAAGGTGCTGGTGTGCTCCGTGCCACTGCTGTGGCTGCCAGACGGCAGTGGTGGCAGCTGATTTCTCTGGCCCAGACCCGAGTTTAGAGTTTGGTGCTTGTCTTACGCTGGAGAATCATCAGCTGTTACCCAGGTCCTGAGTGTAGGAATGTATTCCTCCAAAGGCAAGTGTGCAGCAATTCTGTCCCTCTTCCCCTCCCTTTTATCACTCTGGTAAACTTTGTCATTCCATAAATCTTGCAGCAAGTATATATTTCTTTCCTAATTGCCGATGAAAAAGCTGAGTGCAGGCTTGGCCACCCTCCTCTGCAGAGTTGCCCTGGCAGTTTAATCTAGTCTACGGGGGCTTTGCTGACTCGCATGGTACCTGTGTAAATTGAGATACCCCATGGTGCAGAGCCCAGCACTGCACCAAAGTCAAGGTAGATTCTGTCTGAGCAGTTACTTTGATCCCTAAGGCTGGATCTCATCAAAGACTGAAATCAGGATTGTTTGACAACACCTATTTTCCATTAGCAATGTTGACAGCATTAATTATATTCTGATGCTTTAATTCTTTATTATTGAAATCACACATCAGTGATAGTCATTATTTTGCAAGTGGGTTGATGTTATGCTAATCAGCTTGCAATTAACTGGGTCATCCCACTCATTTTTTTGGCTGTAGGCACAACACTACTGCTCTTGTACTGGAGTCTCTGTGGTCTGCCAAGATTTATTTTAAACAAACATGAGCAAGCCAGAATTTCTGAGCCAGCTTTTTTAGGACTCTTGGGTGCAAGTTATGTGAAAATATTTATCTCTGTTGTATACTGTTTAACATCTTCCTGGGTTACTAATGGACTGGAAAGGACTTCATTGTCCTCAAGTGATACAACTACATCATCTTGCTGCTTTGCAAAATCAGAGCAAAAATGTTTATGGGAATCTTCTGTCCTTTCTTTGTCATTATTAACTGTCTTGTGCTCTCTGTTTTGGAAAGGGCTGGTGCCTGTCTTGGGATTTCTTATGTTTGTACTGAACTTTAAAGATCTATTAGCCTGTCACATTGTGGTGTTCTCTGTTTTCATTCCTACAGGTACAGTCCCCAGATCACAAGGAATGGAGCAAAAGCGCAGGCTGGCAACCATGAGGTGAAGATTAAAGGTCCGGAGCCAGTGATCAGCCAGATTATTGACAAGCTGAAACACATCAACCAGGTTTGTTGCAGACGTGCCAGCAGGGATGTCTCCGGAGTGGGCAGTTTCCAAATCAGTTTGGCCTCCCCCGCACTCTCTCTGGGCTCAGACAGACATCCCTGGTGTCTCCATCTGCAGCAGCTCTGGGAGCCCTGTGTGCAGAGCTGGTGCCACCCTGGCCCTGCACAGCACCAGGCCCACAGGGCACACGGGCCAGTCCTGTTGGATGCCTGCTGGTGTGGTTCTCCATGGTGCAGCCTCCTAGGACTCAGCCTGTGCCTGGGTCATGTGTGGATGCATGGCTGCAGTACGAGAATGCTTCTGCTGGCATCCATGCCCTTAGCAGTGGAGGTCCAGGAAAGATGGAGCTGATGGGGTGCCCTGAACATGATGTGCTGGCAGGGGGTCATGTGGCATGTACCTGATGTCCCCTATGATAGGAGGAGCTCCTTTTGGCATTGCTCATGGCTGGCAATAAGGGTCACTTTTTTCTTTGCTGTATCTCCCCGGGCATTCACTCCCAGGTAATGGGATAGGTTACTGTTGAACGGGGAAATGGCAGAGCTGGATGAGATCCCTTCTGCTGGGGAGGAAGCTTCCGTCCCACTGCCTCAGACCTGGCATCCTTCCTGGGACAAGCAGTAGCTTGTCTCTACCCATTATGCTATGCCAGGTTAGGTCTGTGAACAAGCCCTGCTGCTGCCAGGGAATTAGGTGGCAGCTCTGCACAGCGTTCAGCTTGTGGCTGAACGCTCCCCAGCACTGCCTTAGGCCAGTGGGGCTGGGGTCTGGCTCTGGACTCTGTTCTCCCCTCTGTGTCACTGAGTGTGGATGTCACAGTAACTCGTAGAGGGCATGTTTTTCATAGGCAGATAGCTTGGACATGCTGCTTTGCCAGGACACAGCACTGGGACCTCACTGGGCAAATCCTCGGGTGGTAATGCTGTTAACGCAGCTGAGCTGCCCCGTCTCTCCTGAGAGAGCTCTTTCCAGTGGGGACCTTGCCGATGGTCACTCCGGCACGAAGCTCTGGGAAGCTGTGTGTTCCTGGGGCTAAGCCCAGCTTTGCTTCCTGGCCGGGTGGGCTGTGAGGGCGGCTCTGTTTGGAGTTGCTGGCTTAGCAACTTTTCTGCTAAGCTCTGCTTTCCTGCTCCCGCGACTGCCAGGGACTGTTTTCACAGCCATTCCCAGTTTAACCCCCGTGCCCTCCAATGCAGGCATGCCTCATTAGGTGCTGTCTGGGAGCAGGATGCAGCGGGGGATTTGGGGTCCCCGGGAGCACCCCACAATGCAGGAGCTGCCATGGGCAGCAGCCCTACAGCTTGCTCTGCCTTCCCACACGCTCCCCATGCTGAGCAGTGCCATCTGCCAACAGCCCATAATTATTAGAAGGGGAAAAGCAGGAGGAATAGCATAATCAGCTCCCTATTAAATGGGGTAGAGGGCAGGCTTCAACCTGCAGGTGATAATGATATTTTGCCGTTCACAGTGAGAAAGCTGCACTGAACAAAACATGGTTATTAATGTACCTGAAACTGCTGACATAAAGTGGTTGTGAAATGTTGGCTGCCAGACTGGGTCAAGTTAGGTCTTTGCTGAAGAGCTTGGGCTTCACAGTGGAGGTCCGTGGAGTGGGAGACCCTGGATAAACACTGCTGTGCTCAACTCAGCTGTTTGCAGCAGCAGAGTGTCTCTGTCAGCTGCTGCTCAGAGAAAAATTGTGGTAAGGGGGTGAATATGGTCAGCTTAGTCATGATCTCTTACGGTGCTTCCCCCATTGGCTTGCAGTATCAGGTTGGAATGTGTTATGGGGGGCAAGTAAGCTGTTTTGGTTTGAACAGTGTAAATGTAAGAGCTTGAAAAATATCGAACCCTCTTGTAAAGCTGTGTTTGAGAAAGAGGAGGAATTGAGAATAAAATCAGGAGAAAATGGGAAGTGATTTGTGCAAATTAGTTACGAAGCTTGCCCACAGAAGCTGCAGCTGCCCCATCCCTGGAGGTGTTCAAGGCCAGGCTGGATGAGGCTTGGTCTAAGGAAGGTGTCCCTGCCTATGGCAGGGGATTGGAACTGCATGATGTCTAACATCCCTTCCCACCCAAACCAATCTGTAATTCTATGATATGATTCTATTCCTGTGGAGGGTCTGTAGTCTATGTTCAGTGTCTTATATGCCAGGAAAGTAATTGTGGAGATTACTTAAATTTGGGATTTGGTGTGTCAGAGCTTACCATCACACTTATTTTCTTGGCTGAAGGAAGTTTTGAGCTCTCTTTCACTTCTGGAATGCATCTTGATTGCCAAACAGTATTAAATGTGGAAGGAGCAGCAGCTCTGGATGAATTACAGTTATGTCTTTCAGGTGTTGGTTTCAGATTTGGGAAAAAGTGGGAAGTCCCAAGCTGGAGAGGGTTGAAAATCTCCTTATCCACCAAGCTAAGCCAACAGTGGCCTTTAAGGATTTTTAAACATCCAGGATCTTTCAGAGGAAAGACCATCTTTGTGGTGCTCAGAGCTGTAAACTAGATTCCCATGGGACTACCTGTAAATTGTGAATCTTGTACAACGTTGTGACTTCCTCCCAGTGTGTTGTGTTAGAGATACAGCCTGGATTTTGTGGTGTGGGCAGACTCAGGAACCATGCTGTTTGGTACAATTTTCATAGAGGTCCATAGCTTTTATTTTTACTTGGAGATTTTTGCTAAATATCTGTAATTTGCTGATGACTTGACTTTGCTTTTACTCCAGGATGCTCATGCTGCTGGCAGTGTCTGTTCTTTCAGTGTTGTGTGTACAAATTGTACTTGCTCTTTAGTTCGTGCTTTCTCAAACCTAATTTGGGTAAATGTGCACACATTCACATGAGAAATTCTAATCAAACGTTTGCAGTTTGAAATGAGAATGGGCTTTGTGCATTAGAATTAAACCCATGGGGATGGAAAGAAGTAGAGAAAACCTAACCCAGAAAGAAGGGGAAGTGCCCCAGACTGTATTTTTTTGCTTTGAGCACCTATCAAGCTAAAATAAATAAATGAATAAAGCACAGTGCCTGAGTTGTGTGCTGTCTCAAGTCAGCCCTTTCTGGATGAGTCCCCCTCAGTGCTGCCTATTCATCACATCAGACCATTTTTGTTTCACCCAAATGTGTGATTGTGGCTGATGGTATTTTTTGTGCATTGGTGGATGAGATGGTTTATTATTGCTATACTGGAATTTTTTTCCCCCCAGTTCTTTTAGATGTCTACCAAGTTTTGATTTGAGTTATTTTTGTTGTGTGCCCAGAGGCATGAACAGCCCATCCATAAATATTAGCATTGTTATCTCAGCTGGGAGGCTAAGGGTCACCTTCAGGAAAATGAGTTGGAATTGGTTCCTAACTTTTATTTCCCAGAGTGGATGGTGTCTGTTTCTAGCTAGAAGAGTTTTCACTCATCCCATGAGTGAAACTATATTGAAACTGAAAGGTTATTCAGTGTCAGCACAGGGTCTTGCTCAGTTTTTTTGTGTCTTGGTAACATCCCTAGGCAGAAAACTATGTGTAGGGTGAGCTATTTCCTCTGGTCACTCCATTTTCCTCTGACTGCAGGGACGTTTGAATGGCTGACAGATGGGGACGAGCTTCAGGTTTAACAGCTACGGCGATGGGAGGTGTGGTGTCACATGTCCCACGTCCTAGGAGCTCTGCCATGCTGGTGACCTCCTGTTGATCATCCTCTTCCATGGAAGGCTTTGGAGAGAGGATGCTGGTGTAAGGATGCAGCAGGGATCTGTGGTTCCAAACTGGCTGATGTGACACTCTTGGACCTTCCTCCTGTCCCTGTCTGTCCTGAAGTGACTTTTATGTCCTTTGCAGTGCCTATGTGTCTCTGACACCGCTGCAGCAGATGCTTTACTTCATCCTTAATGCTATTACCTCTTTAAGCGTGTGCTCAGTTGCAATCTCTTTTTATGCTTAGGTAAATCCCAGTGTTTATCATAGTACTGTCTCGAGGAGGAAGAGCACAATTTTTTAAGAAAAGGAGGGAAAAAACACACCAAAAATTAATAGTAAAATCCATAAAAGGAAACTTAGCTGCGGAAGATGTGTCTTTACAAAACTGAATGGCCTGGAAACATATTGTACATTTCCAGACACTCAAGTTAAGGGCTCATTTAGAATATTTCAGATATACTGGAGTATGACAGTTCTTTGGTTTCCACATCAAACAATCTGTAATTTATTGCCCCATATAGGGACTGTGTTTTTATCATAGTGCATATTTTCTAGCCAGAAATCTAACTACCATATAAGCTCTTGAAAAAATAAACCCTTTGGGGATGGGAATCCAGGCAATATGCTTTCACAGACCCTGAGAAACTCCCATTGATTTATTTCCTTGGAAATAAGGGGAAGACAGTTTCTTGGAGTATTACAGCTGTTCCCCCAAGCAGGGTCTTGCTGCCTTTCTTCACGTGCTCAGTGTAAAAACCTGGGTCCTGCAGTGAGCCCCATGTGAAAGAGCCTCACGTTGCTCTTAGAGGGCTTTGCAGGAGGACGAGAACAAAATTTAGAAGTTTTATGAGGTAGTAAAACACACAGCTATAGTTGGAAGGGAAAAAAAAAAGACAGGAGGCCCAGAGGTGCAAATGACCAAAGACAAAATAGACCTGAAGTTCACAAAAAAACCACATCCTGGCATTTCCAGAGCCATGTTTGAAGCTGGTTTGATCAACCACTGTGTTCCATATCTGTTTGTAGGTTTAATGGGCTGCTTCCCGGTGGCCTGGCTGCTGGGAGAGGGCATGGTGGAGGTCACCCAGAAGTTAATTTGGAAAGAGGCCAAAAGGCCACAACTTGATTGAATCAGATGTAAACAAAATAGGCCTGGGAACGGTGTGATGCCCTTGTGCCTGAGTCCCCTGCAACCTCTTTGCTCAAAACACAGCGTGGTGGAGCACTGGCACCCAGTGAGGAGGGTCTGACCCCACCATGGGGAGACAAGCTCGGGGTGGCAAAGGGATCCAGACACCACTCAGGGCACACAGGGAAATACAAAGTTTATTATGGGAGAGCCGGGGGAGCTGGGGACTTCTCAGGAATATATCTCCCCTTCAGAAAAATCCATTACTTTGATGGATTTGGTGAAACAGAGTTTCCCTGTGCCTGCTAGGCTCTTTGAGGTTTATTAGTCCCACTGTATTTTAATTCACCGATCAGATGAAGCTGCATAATAATTAGAGAAATGTGCAAGCTGCCAGATTGTTAAATAATGCAACGCACAACACTAATAACTTCAAAATACAATATTTAAATTGCACCAAAGCAAGTCACTTTTGACTCATTTTCCACCTTTAATAAGTTAGCACTACAATGTCTGAAGTATTGTATATATGCAGTATAATCTATCAAGTCCTCAAAAGAAATGTTAGTAAATACAGTAATAACTTGGACACGCCTTTTGCTCATCATTATTAAACAGTTTGTAACAATTAAAATGTTAAAACCACATGTTGTTGAAAAGCAACCAGACATTGCATTTATTTCTTACTAAGACTATTAAATAAAATGACGTAAGATTTTTTATTTTAATGATAAATGTGTTTTGGAATGGATCAGTGAATTCTTCTTTAGTACACAAAATAATCTACAGCTCCACCGAGTCTAGGCCTGATATTTAAGTACTGATTCCATTGTCCTTTTAGCTGTGCCCTGTCTCCCATCAACACACCAGGTAAATGCTCTCCCACTCTGTATGCAAGTGGTACTAACAGGATTTTGCCAGGACAGTTAAATAAGGAGAAGTGTGACCCTCGGTAACGAGAATGTAATTAAATCTGAAGGTATCTGACAGTCGGGTGACTTTTCAAACCCAAACCCCTTCTTTCCCCGTCCGCAGCAGGCATCACCTGCCTGGACCCTATGGCAAACCTCCAGGTTTATCAGGATTGTTGAGGGAATGCTGTATCCACAGTGAGTTTTTTTTAAACAGCCAGAGATTGTTTGTACCTGTGTGTTTGCAGGCCTGTTTTCAAACAGAGGTGTATACTGGAGTGGTCTTACACATGTGAAGTGTTTCAACTTTGTTCCTGTGGCTTCAGCTCCAGCAGGGAGTCGGGTGCTTCAGGTGTGTCCTGCAGGGACCATCCTCTAAACAATGCTGTGGAAATCAGCTGTGGAAAAAACCAGATCAACACCTTTAAAGGAGATTAATTTGCTTTTGTGTCCAAAACATGCAGCTGATGCACAGCAGTGCCTTAAAACAAACACCAGATATCCTGTACCAGAGCTGAAGTTTATCCTGTTGTGGAGGAAACAAACTGGAAGGAATCCTTGTACAGCAAAACCCAGTGTAAGTGGAGCTATTGACAGCAGATTAACAGTTAATTACACTTATTCTGGGCCTGGTTAATTGTATCAAGTGTCGCCTTGTGCTGTGAGTCAGGCTGTAATTTAACCAGTAAATGTCTGAGGTAGGTGTCCTCCCTGATGGGCCCAGTAACAAAGGACACAGCTCTCTGGTGTTAGTGGCAATGTTAGGTAGTTTTCTCATGTTTTTCTCCAATATTTGACCTAACATCAAGGTTTTTAAAATGTGGTCCAGGCTGAGAGGGGACTGGGATTCAAAGAGCTAATCTTCATTGTTCAGAAGGTAACCTTAGTCTTCTTGGCTGCAGAACAAATCCAGTTGCTTTTGTTCCCAAGAAAAAGCCTTGATAACAATAATGTTACTTTTGATTCCAGTTTGAGGTGGTGTAAGACTGCTTAGTGATGATGTTCTCGGGGGCAGGAGGAAAAGGCAGCGCTGTCAGACTTGCTGTGGGCAGAGAGGGCCAGCTCTGACAGGAATTTCCTTCTCCAGCCTCGGGCTAGGCTGTGGAAATGTGGTGCCCAGCTGTGGCATGGTGTACAGGCAGCGTCCACCCTGAGCTGCTTCACAGGCCAGGCAGGTTGGAGCTGGGGATTTCCCCAGTGCAGTTCTGCCACTTCACCTAAGCCTTGTGTCTGCAGGGGGGACAAGGCACACTTGTGGCAGGTATTTTCTCTGTGCTGGCAAACCCTGTTCCCAGTCAGTGAGACCCTTTTGACCTGACTGTACTGGGGCAGGTGTAAGTACCCCTCATGGCTCAGGAAGACTCTTGGTTAATGCTGTTGCTCATTAAACTTCTTAGCTTGGTTTTGACCTGTAACTGGCTGCAGAGACTGGGTTGTATTTTCATGCTCATGCTGCTGGAGCCCATGCAATGAGAGATGGCCCTTGCAGCACATCAAACTGTGAGCAAACAGAGAAGTTTAGGTTGCAGCAGGATTTGCCTGTGGCCTCGCTTGGCTGTATTGCCAGGGAGCAATATTCAAGAGAAGGAAATGTGCTTGGTTGAGGACATGTGTAAGAAGATGCTACTGATGCAGCAGGGTCAGCAAGGAAGTGGGAGGCAGCTGGCAGAGGGTGGGTGTTCGAGCCATCAACAAATAACCATAATGGGCAGGAAGTTACCTTTTATTTTTGTCAGGAACCCTTGAATGCCTCCTGCCTACGGGTGGGGAAGGAGTTTACTGACCTTTTTCTACAGCACATAAGAATCTAAAAGCTGAGGGTGAGACTCATATAGGTGCATTTCAGGGCTTCCTCTACGAGTGTTGTGTCTCAGTGGGGGAGGGTATAAAGTCACCAGCTTTGAACTTAATTTGAACACTGAGTTGCTTCAGCTGTTCAGTTGGTGTCTGTGCATTTGTGTGTGGGAGAACCACACCAGGCAGGGATGCCCCTGCCTCCAGCTCCAGAGGCCTGAGCCTTGCTATTGGGTACATTCAGCATCAGTGATGAGTTGCACCCCAGTGTGTCAGCAGCATCCATGCTGGAGCCTGGTGTGTTCCTTATCCTGTTGGTAGACCCATCCTAGGTGCCAATATTGACACTGGAAAATTTGTGTCCCTGAAGTTTTTTTTGGTTTTTGCAAGCAGCATCCATGCTCTGAACACAGAGGAGAGCTGAGACCTTGCCCAGGAGCCAGTCCAGCCATAAGCCATTAATTAGAGACCAGCTGCTTGATTCTGCCTAGCTAACAGGTTTGGAGGTGTTTGCCATGGAGTCTTCCTCCCCCTGCCTGATTTAAGTTTCTGCTGAAATCAACAGCTTGATAATTAACCCCATGCTGGGGTTGTCTTGTCTGATGGGAGATAACTGGCTTATAAGGCAGCTGTTCAGTTCCCTGGGAAGCTCTGTGGACCAGGGGACATCTATCAGAACTGCTTGTAGTCACTCTTTGGGCTTCCAGAGCCTTGAAGTGAAGTGAATGCAAAAGTAAAGCTTGGAAAGATCAGCCCCCAGGAGGGCAGGATGCAGCCAGGGTGACTCAAGCTGGTGTTTTGGCAGAAACCTCTGTGCAACACAACACTGTGCACAAAAATACATGATTTGAGGAGTCCCTCTCCACTGGGAGCTTTTAGGGGAAAAGAAAAGCGACTGGGACAGGGGTTTGTGTTGCAGAAGAAGTGGAGGAAAAAATTCTTCCAGCCCAGCTCTCAGCTTGCTGTTTCCTACCTGGTGCCAAGGACAAGATGTTTGTCTCGCAGGCAGCCCTGCAGACATTGCCAACAGCCGGAGAGCCGCTATGTGCGCCAGAGCCAAGAGGAAATCTCCCAGCTGCTCCAGGAGGCTGGGCTGGGCTGGGATGGGCTGGGCTGGGCTGGGCTGGGCAGGAGGAGACTGTGGGACCCCCTGGCTGCTACACCCCCTGCCTGGGTCACCCTGATCCCCTCTACAGAACCACGGGGCTGTTTTAGCAGATGGCTCAAGGTGGTGTGAGACCTGCACATCCTTCTAGGTGCTCTTGCATCCAGGGCACCTTCCATCGAGGCCATCCCTGCTCAGATGTCTGAAGGATGTGATGGCGATGAGGTGGTTGATTGCTCCACCTCTGCCCATTTTGCCTTGTTTCTTGTGCTCCTACTTTGGTTGTTGTCTCATGTTTCATATTCTGGTGACATGCACTTTGGGCCTTCCTGAGCAGTGTTTGGACAGCAGAGTGGGGTTCTGCTCCAACATAATGAAACAAAATACAGAAAATATGGATAATAGCAGTGATGGGTCCTGGCCCATGTCGGCTCTCACATCCCTCCTTCACTCAGCTGCCAATGTCCCGAGGGGTGGCTGCTTGAGAGGTGAAAAAATTGGTCCAGGTTCTCATGTCTAGTGACGCAGAGTGGGTAAAAAGGAGAGGAGTAGGAGACTGAGAAACTTTGTGGGAAGAAGGAGCAGGGATATGATGCCAGAGGAAGAGCAGTGTGGAAAGGGGACAAGATAACCAGCCCTTGCAGGTAGCAAGAAGGGAGCATCTTTGCAAAATCTTTTCCACCACCCTTGACAGGCGTGGGTAGTTAATGTGCCTGATCAACCCAAGCAAAATGAAGAAGAGATGGAAGGGGGTGTTTGCAATAAATAGCTGTATTCCTGTGTTGCTTCTAGGGAAGTGGTAGCTCATGGAAGTCTTTCTGATCCTGAGAGGAACTGGTCCAGGCAGACTTCCCCAAAGTGCTGAAGGCATCATCTACTGCCTAGTCCAACCACATGTTTGATGATTGGTCTAATGATTGGGTTTTTTGAGTTTGAGGGATTGTCTGTGTTTGATGGAAGCAGACGTAGGAAGGGATGCTGAAGGTCCAGCAATAGTTAAGGCTTGGAAAGGCAAAATAGGAGAAGGGGCTGTAGCGGCTCAAAGAGGAAAGCAGTATTTCTCCAGCATTGGCATTGATATGGGGCTCAGGGGATGAGCCAGAAACAGACAGGGATTACCCAGGACCCCATCAGGCTGGGCTGGACCCCTCAGCCCTGCTCGTCACCCACACTGTCCTGTTCCTTCCTACTGCTGCACAAAAACAAGCCATAAATAGCTGGGGTGGAAGGGGAAGGAACTGGATATAAGGTGAATGAGCTGATCGTAAAGCCTGGGTAATCTCTTTTTCACATGTGCCTGGTGATGAATGAGCATTTGTTCAGGCCAGGGAAGTGACACCTCCCCTGCCTGGGGGACAACAGGCAGGACGGCGCTGGTCCTTGTGCCTGCCGTAGTGCTAGCCAGGGCTTAACCTCCATGGGAGCATCCAGTCCCAGGCATCAGCCTGCCCTCACAATCAATAATGCCTTGGCAGCCCCTTCTGCTGCCAAATGAGATTTATTTTTCAGTGCAAACTTGTGTTAATTACTGCCAGCACTTAGGGGTCTTTATCTGTCTTCCTTTACCCATAGGGATGTTGTCAGTTTGGATAGCTGATCTGGAATTAAGCTGATGATCCATAAAGTAGAGCCACCTTTTGGTCAATAATTCATTGCTGTCACCATCTTCTTTGTGCTATCAGGAGAGTGACCAAGAAAACTGATTTACTGACAGCCAAGAGCATCTCCTCTGGAGCCTGTGAAGACAGTAAAGTGGGTCCTGCTATGCTGGTAAACCCCGAGTGATGCATGGTAGGGATTTTTCCTATTCCAGGTATTTTGACTGCTAGAATTAAAGACTAAAGTATTTTTATGGCTAAGGAGCCACAAATATAAGCTCAGAAGTATGGTTCACAACTTTAGTCACCCATCACCATGAACTGGTGTGGAGCCCCAAAGCAGGAGTGACTCAAGGGCAGTGTGTGGGGAGGGAATGCCCTTACTCATGCTGAACAGAGCAAGCAGGAGGTGCTGTCTGGGGCTTGGTCTGCTGAGTTCAGCTCCAGTAGCACAAACCCTGTGATGTCTCAAAGTAGGCAGTGCAGGGAAATGCAGAATTGGTCTTTAGAGCAGCTGAGAAAATGGCCATGTCCAACTCATCATTTTTCCAAGCACTGAAAATCACTTTTCCATCTCCAAAGTCTGCTTTCACTTTATTAACATTTGATTCGTGATCACTTTTTGTTCTGCTGAGCTTGAAATAGGAGTTCAAAGAGGAACAGGTTTCTTCTCTGCCATGTCTGTGCTACCAAGGTGCATCCAACTGGAAGGACCATAAGGAAACCACAATTCAGATGTTCTCCTGCCAAAATGGGTGGTTCTATCCATGGGCCAACGCTGTCATCAGAAGAGCAGTGGTGCCTGCCAGTGTGCACACACTCGTGTTCACTCTTGCAAGATAGAAGTACAGATCCTGGTATTTACACATATTTTTAAAGTGTTAAATATCCTTATTTTCAAATGGAGTTTGGTGCTTGGTGCCAGTGAACATTGAGTTTTTCTGTAATATGTGTTGCATTTTGTTGCTGCCCAAGAGGGGGAAGGCTCTCTGGAGCTTGGAAAGAAGCAATAAAAAAATGATGCTGTTGATGTGCATTAAGTTTGTGTGGGGGCACACTCCTGTGCCACCAAGGTGTGTTTCCGTGAGTGGGTAAACCTAAGGAAGCTAGGAAATAGAAATGTGGAGGGCACCAGCAATCTCATGAGGGTTGGTTAAATAATAAAGTATTTGCTAATAAAAGATAATCTTTTCCATGCTATTTCCAGGGCTAATAAGCAGAGGAAGTGGAGAGAATAGATTCTGCTGTTGCATGCTTGTGTATGATCAGGCCACCAAATTCAAAACACATGAGTTTTGAAAAAGTCCACAACTTAGCTTTATAAAATGGGTTTCTTTCCCCAATTCTTGCCTGTGATCAGATAATGACCTTCGTAAGCAAAACAACCCCAGCTGTATTTCATAATGGGAATATACTTCTGTACATTGTAATGAGCTGTTAACAGGGAACAGTATTGTGTGAAAATCTGCACATTTCCCATGATGTTGCCCTGATTCAAAAGCCACACATAAATTATTTGGTATTGCAGATTTCAAGGTCAGGATTGGCCACATAAGATCTAGTTTTTTCACCCCCAAAACCCAATGTTTTTAGCAGGATGGAATTTAAAATAGAAAAACCTGATCTGTTGGGAATCTCAGGAGTTGTGTGAGAAGTATCTCAGCACCTGTGTCAGGTACTTTTAAGTGTGTGGCTGGAGTGGGTGATTGGAGTGAAGAAAGGGGAAGTAACACCTTTGCTCCTCCAAAACTCTTCCTTACAAGGCTCCGGAAGGAAGGCATCCTGAGCTTTTCAAGCAGTTGTGAGTTGGTGAAATTCATTGAGTTTTGCGAGGTTTCTGGCAGAGCCAGGAGCTGGTTTTCACTGCTAGGTTGAGTTCCCAGGGTTCCCTTCCTGATGCCAAGCAGCACATGGACGCATGGCTGGGGCTCCAGAGTCATTTGTGCACTGAGGCACTTTTTCTGCTGGATGTGAATACTTGATTATTAAGCATATGTTACAATTCTGAATATTATTTTAGCTGCAAGTTCAGTCTTCATCCTCTCCAGGTTTTTAGGTTTGATCGTATTCCAGAGGCTTACTAAAAACATGCAAAGAATTTCAGCAAAACTCTCTGGAACACTTTTTGTTAAATTCTTTCAGTCATGCAAGCTAAATTAAATGACAGCTCTGTCCACCAAAAGATTACAAATATCAATCAGCCTTCTCCCCTAAACTCATGAAGGAATTAAATGTTTTTCTAAAAGTCTTCTATTCCCCTTAATAATCTCTTTGGCTGTTCTCTTTACTTTACATATTTTTGAAGTGTGTTGACAGGGATGATTTCTGCCCTAAAGGAGCACAGTGCTTGTAGCTTGCTGACAGCATTTAATCTGAATTTGTGGGCACAATTTTGGGTATTGCTCAAATTGACATTTGCAATACTGCAGGCTTAGTTTCCAAAAGGAGAAAACAGCTATTAAACTGCAGTCCAAGAAACACGATGCTGAGGTCTTTTCAGAGATGGGTGATTAATGATAAAAACTATGTTGCAGCTCCCACTGTTTGTGTTGAAATTGGAAAAATAAGACCAGGTGGCTCAGTGGGCTGGTGGGATGAGGAGCCCTAAGTGAAGTGCTTGTAAAGAATGAGGAGTTAAAAAGATTTCAACATACGGTGGCCTGTCCAAGACAAGCTGAGTCATTACCCCGCGTTGCTGCATCTGTTTTGTCTGGTCACTGTACAGTTATGAATAATTGTGTAAATCATGCTGGGATGCCCTAGGGAGCTTTCTTTGCAGGAAGGCTCAGCACACCGTTCCCTTCTGCCTTGTGTTTTAAGCTGTAGGGAGACCACAAGACAAGCTAAACAACAAAGATGTACATGGAAATCAGATGTGACTGCCCAGTGTCCCTTGGAGTCCCTCCTGCTGATACCCTGGCACTGCCCACCCTACCCATCCAGAGGGTCAGGGTTTAAAAGGGATGAAGTTGGAAATAAAACTGATGGATGCCTGATCTGTTAGAACTTGTAGTGAGGAGCAGAGGGAGTTTCTTGCCGTGGTGGTTGTGTGGATGGGAAAGCCCCACAGCCCCTCGGAGGTGTGCGGTGTGTGTGCCCGGCCTCCCACAAAGTGTGCTCCAGTTTACATCAGGGACTTTACAGTGTATTTTTGCCATTATGGTTTAGCAAAGAAGAGTAGATATGACAGTAAACTCTTACAGCTGGATGAGTTGTGATTAAGTTAAAGCTATCTCACTGTTACATACTACTTTAGTGATCACCAGACTGTGTATTTTCCTGCCTCTTACCATGGGCTTTAAACCACAGGATGTGAATAAACTGTAATTTTAGGGTACAGTCAGCTCTGCTTGCTATTTAAGGATGGGGAATCTATGTTCAGTCCACCAAATATAATTTTATAAAGCATGCAAACCATCAGGGAAGTTGTGGAATGGTTGATCAGTGGAACTAGGGCTGCTGCTCTGGATGAAGCTGACATCCAACAGCATTCCTGGGTCCGGATGTACCAATTGAGTGGAGTGGGATTTCCACCCCATGCCTGGTCTCCTGCTAACTATTCCAATAGGTTTTGTGTCATGGGCTCTATTTCTCCCACAGCCAGCTGCAAAATTTAATTGAACCTCTCTATAGTTATCAGCAGCTGCGGAGGGCATGGCTAAGGATGGAGCTTTTCTCCTGGCAAAGGAACGAGCAGTGTGGCACAGGGATGTCACATTCACTTGATCCAAAGTTGGGGCCCACGTGATGTTTCTCAGAAAGTTCCTGTTTTATTGTGGCTACAAAGGCATAGAAATTAAGCTGCTAATTTATGGCATGCCAAGGAAAAAAGTAGTACTACAAGAAATGCTCAGTTATTTTAATGTTTGAAAACACACAATTGAAAAATCCTGATTTTTCCTTACCCCCCACTGAGCTTATTAAATCTGAAAATATCCCAAAAGTTTATTCTCTCTGCCAGAAAATTCCTCTGCTCTTTTGGGTAAGTCATGAAAGTTGTGCCGCCTGGGCTGCACAGTGGGGTCCTGTCTGGCTTGTTCTGTTCCTGGGATGCAGAGGAACGAGAATCCCACAGAGGAGTGAGCATCCTGCTGCTGAACAGTTGTGGTCCTTTCCACCACGATGGGCTTGGGTTTTGGCAGTGGTGCACTGGGGCAATGGGTTTGAACTGGTGTGTGTGCTAATTAGCTGTGCATGGGAGACCCTCATTCCACCTCGAGCTGAGGGCTGCTGTTAGCCAGGCGCTTTGTTTGGAGGAGCAAAGTACAAGCGATGACGTAAAGGCTTGGGTGGTTGGCATGTTCAGTTCCTGGGCGAGGTCTTCCCTGTGCTACCCCCAGTGCTGCACTTGCCTTTTTGTTTGTTATTTTTTTTGTGGTTGCACCATATTCTGGGAGAGGCCTGTAAATGTCTAAACAAAATAAAATTCCTGAAAAGTGAACTTAACCAGCCTGAGCCAAAGCCTGTTGGAGACCATGAAAGCACATCCCCTGAGTTTTGAGGAGATGAGCTGCATTTTGCTGCCTACCGTGGATGTGGGACTCAGCCAGCATGGTTCTCATGCCAGGCAGACTTTGGCACGTGCCAGGGAGAGCTCTGCTGCAGGGTTTGCTGCAGCTGGGGAACCCAAAGGGGTCTTACATGGGGCCATTTGTTTTTCATTATGTTACGCTCCTCTAACATAAACACTAAAGTATGTGGACATTGCTGTGGACAGGGCGAGCCAGAAGCCAAAGGCATTCCTCCGAGGCTGTATAAACTTCAGGAGCTAAACATTTTAGAAACTGTTTTCTAAGGCTAGCTTAATAGTTTAAAAATATAACCTAGATTCCAGATATTAAAAAATGCCTTGCAAGGCATGCATATTGCTGCAAGAGATGGAACTAACTAAACCCCCGAAGTATGCGGAAAGCTCCCATTTTGCAATATCTTCTCTGTTGCTTATCCTTTTCATTTTTTTTTTTCCTTAGCACTGAGATTAAATTCAAGAAGCTTTTAACAGCAGAGTGGCAGTGATAGAAATTTTCAGCATATATTAACTAGCTGACTCACACTTTTTCAAAGGGGATCTGGGTTTATGTTGGAGTAGCTGGCTGCTTTCAGCAACAGCAAAATCAGGAAAGTCAGTGAAGAGAGGAAGCTGATAGTTTATAATGTGTCTAATCCCTCTGTGTGCTGTGATGGGAGCATGGGGAGCTCCCACCCATGTTTGCAAAGTGGTCCTGACCCCACGCTCAGGGGAGGCATTCAAGTCCCTGTCTCAGGGATGTGCAAACCCTCACTCTTACTTAGGACGCAGCTTTAAAACATTCTTTAAAAGATGCTTTCGTTGTGTCACTTGGCTACCCCAAAAACTTCCACTAGCATCCTCTGTGCTTCGAGTGAGAAATGAGATTTTTTTAGGTTATGTTTGTGGGGTCCATACAGACCTGAGAGATCTGCCATTTCCTTTCTTGTGTTACTTCTCAGATGGGAGAGAGTCCCTGAACGTAGTGAGATTCCCTGAACAGAGATTCCTCTTGCTACTGTTTTTTCCCCTGTCTGGCCTAACTTTAGACATGTGTTTTGTAGCTGACCCCAGAGCTTTGGTGACACTGGGGTCTTGTACAGCTCATGGGATGCTCACTGGGCAGAAGCCGAAGGGCAGAATGACTCAGTGTGGTTTTGCCTCCTCCTTTTGTTTCTTCCACTGAAGTTTTGTGTTCAGCTTTGTCCATGAATGAGCCTGAGCTCATCAGTGCTTTGGCACAAGGAGTGTGCTGGGGTCTTGTCCCACTGTCCTGGCTCCACTGAATCCTGTCCCACTCCTGTCACCCACTCCCCCAGTGAGCAGAGGACAAAGCAGCAGGGAGGGTGGAGGGAAGCAGCTGAGTGACTGTGGCCCCTTATGTCTTTCAGCTGCTCAGAGGGATGACTTTGCCCCATCGAAAAGCTTCAGAAAAAGCCCCAGAAGAGGAGGAGGAGGAGAGCGGAGACTGCGATGATGAAGATGACTGCGGCAGAGGCTCTGGGGATGGAGAGCTGCGAGTGAGGAACCAGCTCCGGTTCTTAGCAGGTGATGGGGATGGTGGTATTGCAGCAGCTGTCCCTCTGTGGGTTATAGGTTTTGTTGATGGTGTGGGGAGCTGCTCCCTGGGGTCTGCTCAGGTTCACTTGCTTCAGGCACCCCCAGTGCCCTCCACAGCCATGGCCCAGAGGCTGCAGATGCCCAGAACTGTGCTGGCTGGCAGTGGTGCCAGTCAAGGCAGCAGCTGGAGAAGAAATGCCTCTGCTTTCCAGGCTGGTTTTGTAGGGGTGTATTGAGGGCAGCCCATTGGAGAGGACTTGAGGCAAGTTGCAAATCTGATGTAGGTCCCAGGGTCACCCTCTTCTTTCCTTCCCACTGCTGCTTGCAATCCTGAGATTTGAGATGAGCTTCTCAGCTTCCTGATGGGCATCAGAAAGTCAGGAATGCTTGTCTGACTGCAGCAAATGATGGTTATTTCTGATGTAGGGTTTAGAAACCCTACATCAATGATTTTTTGCAAATACCTCAGGCTTGTTTTGTGGAAGTGATTTAGGTACTTGGGAGCCTAAAAATCTTTGCTTGCCAGCGTGAGTCATGTCTTTGGTTGCTTTGAAAACAGCCCTGAGGCACTCCTGATGTTATTAATGAGGTAGTCCCTGGTCACCCCTTGGAAGGAGAAAGCAAAGGACAGTTGGGAAGTCACATGTGCTGCTAATGTGGGCCTTCGCCTTGACCCACTGACCAGTCTGTGGAGCTCATCTGGTTTGCTTGTGTGAGCAAGCCCGGGCTGTTGGAGGCTGCGTCCAGCGTGGATGAGCAGTGCTGGACGTTGGTCTGTGGGCTGTAGGCTTGGCCCAATTAATGCTGGTTCCAGTGATAGACGGTGCTCTTCGAGAGACCAGACAAATGAACCTGGATAAAATCAGCTTTGCAGCTTTGAAGTTTAAAAGGCAAATTTGGGCTCCTAAACGAAGCACAGATGTTTATAAATTCCCTCCCATTGGTCTGGGATAATTAAAATATCCTTAATGAAGTGAAAGCTGAAATATTAAATGCCAGTCTCATATCAAAGATTGTTGAGACATTATGTAAAAGGCATAAAATACATATATTCAAATATTAAGTAAGGGAAAGAAAAGACTTTTTAAGTCCTCCACTCCAAGTCTGAAAGAGAAACACAGAACTGTGAGAAGGATAAAATATACTTTATTTCACCCAAAAACTAAATAACAAAGTTTGTTAAAGAAATGCAGGTGATTCACAGTGTCCCATGCTGAGAGCAGAGATAAGTGTTTCATTTTCCATGATCTTTGTGTCACACCTTGATGCTATTTTTAATGTGTTTCTAATTTCCTCTTAAAGCCTTCCTCACACTATCATCAGTGATCTCTGAAGCCAGATATATGATCCTTTCTGCCTTTTTCTGTCTCTCTAGGCTAGTTTAATCACTGTATTGATGTCCCTGATAACTTGCCCTTCTGGCAATTTAGACCCCTCTTGTCACTGTGGTACATGAACATGTAGTAGGAAAAGAGGACTTGTCCTCCCTGTGCTGCTCTGCTGGAGGGTGTTTGCTGCTGCCTTTGCTAGGGGATGGGTAAATATTAACTTTAAAGCAGTTGTGTCTCTGGGGCGTGGGGTTCCTGGCAGGTAAAGTGTTTCAGGTTGCTGAGAGTGTGGAGTTTTTCCAACAGGGCTTTAAGGCACTCACTTAGCTCAGAGGGCATGGGCTGTGCTGTCAGGGAGACCTTCTTCCTTGCTTGCCCATGCCATATGCTCTTTTTCTGTGATTTGCTTTAGAGCAGAAAGGTGAAGCTGATATGACAGTGACAGTCCTATTTGGTTGGTATTGGATATAAACTGTGACTCTGTTCAAGTTTTACATTGGAAACCAGCCCAGGAAAAGTTGCTGATGGTGTGGAAATATTCACTTTCAACATGAGAATGATATTTCTTTTTACTTTGAAAGGGTATTTTTCAATTATTTTTTTTCCATCATATTACATGTACATAGCAAGAAATAAAAGGGACCAGAAACCATTCCACATCCCCCTCCCCTTTCCACAAATTCTAAATTTTAGGGTAGCATGCCGATTTGAAATGATGCCAGGCTTTGAAATCTGGAAATAGTTTACAAAATTAACTTTTACATTTAATGTGGCTTTATCTCTCTACTTTCCAAGGTGGTTACCCTGTAATAGAGGCAGAAGGGACTGGGAGTGGCTGGGGTTGTGTTAGTGAGCCCCTGGTCTTATCCTGTGCTGGATGCTCTGCAGTGTTAAGGCAGGACTGTGGATGGGAGGCTGTGTTGTAGTGCAGTGGTCAAACCCAACCCCCCATGTGAGCATGTTTGAGTCCTTCTGCTGACCCTCGAGGTCTGCAGTCAGGGGACACAGTCTGGGGTTTTGCCCTCCTTTTCTCAGGTGCTTTGTTCAGCTTAGGAGGAAATTGGCAGTGGAGAACTCTTTTCCAGAGGGTTTCCCAAGCCTTGCAGATGGACTTGGTGATGCCTTGAGAAGGAGGAGAGGTGAGTGTCTTGGGCTGGCACCGATTTTGGCTGTTGGTTGAATGAAAACATTGGCAGAGTTTGCCACCTCTGAGGTCTTTGCATCTCTCAAATGCAGTGGGAGTTTATCCTGCTCCCCAGTGTGGGTGCCACTGGTCCTGCCAGCTAACTGCAAACATCTACTGAGCACTGGCCTCACCAAGATGTCCCGTCAGAAGGTCTCGAAAATAAGGAGATGAAAAAAGAGCAAAAGAGGAAAAAAAAAAGTCTAAAATACAGACTAGTTTTGATTTATTGCCTGTTGTATAAAATGTAACCTTTGTTTCCTATTTATAATGAGACTGTAATAACTGGACAGTCAACCTAAACTTTAATGATTTAAACATACTTGTAAACTGTCAAGTCAAAAGTTTGTGAGTGACTATAAACATATGTTGGTGAGCCCTATATGCTAATAAATTCATTATTATGTTGCCCCAGTGGGAAACACAGAGATGGCAGGCTTTTTTTTATGATAGGTCTTTTATTGTTTGTCACATCTGCAACACATTAAGGGTTTTGAAGGCAGATGATGTTTACAATAAGGGGGAGGACTGAAAACCTCCCATCTCAGAGAAGAGTGCATCCTGTTTGTCAGTGGAGTACCCATGGTGCCGGCACCCTGGCCATGCAGCTCTAAAAATAGAGCTCTGTACATACACACACATATATTTATGCCACACCAATGGCAAATCATGTCTGCAAATGAATTATAGTATTTCCCCCCAAATTATGAGCCAGTGAAAATGTCTTCCAGGCTCTGTGATACAAACATGTGCTCACAGCCTGCTGGGATCAGTCATCCTGCACTAGGCACCCAAAGGAAAAAGAGCTCGGGGTGGTTGGTGCTTTGCTGATGCTCCAGCCAGCCACAAATTAGCTCACCTCGGGTGTGCTCAGTCTAGATGCCACTTGGAACCAAAGAGATCATTGCCAGGGAGCTTGAAAATAAAACATGGACGCTGGACAGGCTCCTGTGCCAGGTGTGGGCTTTATTAAATGCTGGGGGAGAGGAGGTGCAGGCGTTTCAGGGGCTTTGCAAAGGTGGTTTGGTCCAGCTCACCTGTGCCCCATGGCATCTCACAAGCTTTGCTGGGAGGAAAAGATCTGTTTTAGTAGGTGAAGCACCCAGGGAATGTTCTGAACAATCCAGCAGCTGGGGGAAGGGGTTGGGAGCTTGAGGGGAAGATTTACTCTTCCAAAATATCTGTGTTAGGCAGCAACAAAAGTTGTCTTGGGAACAGATGGATTTGGCAGAATTAAGTAGAAATAGTTTGTCCTGGGAAGGGAAGTTGGCCTCATCCCATGAGATATGTAAGGATAGATGTGTGCAATAAAGATATATAAAGATGGCTCTGGAAGTCTGTGTGTGTGTAAAACAGCTCCCCTGCCTGGCTGCTGCTGCTGCAATAACCTGCAGTTAGTTTTCCTCTCGGCTGTCCCTTGGCTGTTTCTGAGGGGTAGAGGGAGTTTGTAGGTTAAGCCCCCAAGGAAGCCCAAAATTTTCCTGCACCTTGCCCATTTGCTGCCAGACCCTTTGTGGGTTTCCAGCAATTCATACCATACCTAGGTGCTATTTGAAAAATCAGCACAGTCTCCCCCATGACTTACCCAGATCTGTAACTCTTTAGTCTAGCTTGTTTTGCCACTAATTTATTCTCTTGGCAGGATTTTTTCTGAGTGCTCTCATCAAATTACAGGCTTGAATATTGCCTCTGAGCTGGCCAAGTGTGATCTCTTCCCAGGTGGAAAGGCTGTTTGTTGGGAGCTCCTTTCGCCATGTTACAAAGGTGTTTTTGCTTCCAAATGGGAATATAGGCACGTCACAGGGCAGGGGAGGTCACTGTGTTTGTGTGGTGGCCATGCGCTGTGTGGGCACAGAGTGGGACCCCTCTGTTTTCTGTCTTGCACCATGTTTTTGGAAGCTGCTTTGAAACCCTGTGAGTTGCAACTTTCATCCTATTCTGCTTTTAAACAACTCCAAATGCCCCAGTAAAGCATTCCATGTCTTAGAGGTCTCAGTGCTGAGACATTCCTACAGCTCAGCCTTTGGTGACCTTCGTCCCCTCACCCCATCTTCTCCCAGGTTTATTTCAGGAGGATGCCATCAATCCAAGCTCCCTCCCTGAGGCTGCTCATTTTGGGGGTCAAACATGTACCAGGGGGTTTCCCTGTCAAAGGTGGTGGCTGTGAGTGGCAGAGGGGGAGGCCAGACAAGGTTGCTTTGAGTGCTGTCCTCCTGGTTTCTGCTGCTCATTTCTGTGGGAAAAGTTCCCTAGAAATGAGCATTTGTGCTGGAAAAGGGGGTGCTCCCAACCTGGGAGTAGCAATCAGAGTCTGCCGAGACTCACTCCATGTGTGTGCTGGGAGACAGACCAACACTAGTTAAAATATTTACAAGATCATGTATTCCCATCCTTTATCACAGTGATCACTGCTCTGCCAATGCCTCAAGGGTGCCCCTGTCCCAGTGCCTGTATCTGCTGACACTGCTCTGCTCCATTTACTGCTGGGTCTTGGGCTGTTCATCCCTCTGCTGAGACAGGCATTCTCAAATACCCGAATGAATTTTAAAATACTCCTTCCACAGGTGGAACATATCCTCATCTGTGTGGGTTTTGCTGACAGTGCAGGGCCACGTGGCTGTTGTCCCATTCTGATGAACAGCCTGCAGGCTTGGATGGTCCCACTGACAAATATCATGTATGCTGTATCAATATTTACTGTGCATGGCTCTGCTCAGCCTTCAGCAGGGCTGGCCTGTCCTTGGCTCAGGCACCGGGTGAGCTGGGTTGTATTGACACAACATCCTTCCCATGGGTTTTTCCATCTGCTAAAAGCTTTAGGACTTATAATTATCATTTTAGTAGCAGAAACTTACTTTTTAAAGAAACTTTTCTTTTTTTTTCTCCAAAGAGAGTGCTGTTGAATGCTTGACTGAAGCAATGATAACAGAAACATGCTGTTTTACAAGACATTCATCCTGTCCCAGGGTGAAAAAATGACAAGGCCAAATGTCAGCTAGATTATCCTGATGGAAGAGCTGGAATTGTACCAACTAAAACAATGCAATAGCCTGATTATTGCTTTTCTATTTCAAATGTTTGTGTTTATTGAGTTTTCTTTTAATGAAGATTTGGTTGAAAGTCAAGAATGCCTCATCGTTGTCTAAATAAAAGCTGAAAGATGGAGAGGGAGTCACATGTAGCAGTTGACTGATGCTCTAATTGAGTAGCAAGTTCATTAATTTACTTCTGACGTCAGCAAAAAATGATTTTTTTAATTGACAGACTGGGAAAATTATTGGTGGTGTTTGGAGAAGGGCTTGTTCATAGCATCCTTCAGCTAGCTGTGCTGCTGTGACTCTTGCAGGCCTCACACTGTACACAGTGTGTACATTTTGAAGGGTTCTTGTGGCCTCTGTGCCCTGAGTTCCTCCAAAGAAACACTGAGTCCACAACTGAAGAAGTAGAAAGTCATCTATCAGAATTTGTACTTTGAGAAAAGCTACATATATGCAAAAACCATCAATGGAATCAGCAAGTAAGTCCACTGGACATATTAATCCCATGGTTCTATTTTTTTTTGTTTCAATTTCACTTCAATTTTTAACTGTTTTTTAACTTTTTTAGTGTTGTGCTTATAAATCCAAGTCCATCTGAGCAATTTGTATCTGGTATTTTCAGGACTTCCTCTGCCTCAGTCCATTCTGACCCAAAGCAAAGAATGACGTACCATTTTTTAAAAGCTGAATCAGAGGATGTTCATAAATCACATGATGTGTCACATTCCCAGTGTGAGCAGACATTGGTCTGAATCCTTCTTTTGGAAGATGAGGCTGATCTGTGGGCTCAGTGTGAGGTGACGGGGTGGGGCTGAAGGGCTGGAAACACACTAAAGTCAGATGAGATGATGCTTCTGCTATGACAAGTAAAAGTATGCCAAGGTCTTTGGGAATCTGTGATTGCTCATCACTCCTAAATGTTTGTAATGCCAATCTGCTGGCAAAAGCCTCACCCTCTAGTTAGGCTGCAAGTTTGAATACCAGTTCGTACTATGCCAGGGTGTCTAAGGAGATACTTTTCAACGGTGTAATTTGGGAGCTAATGTTTCTTTAAATTGTTACTGCGTGCAGCATCTTACATGACTGAATGCCTCAAAACAATTTCAAGTATGCAAAAATGTGCCCAGTTGCAATAGTGATGGCCATATTTATCTTTAAAGGATGATGAATCTGTTTTTTGTGGCTGAAAACACATGAATTCTGATGAAGTTGGGAAACACAATTCCTGATTTGGAGACATTCTTGCTTTTCTTTTTTTTGCCGTTTTTCCTTGTGGAGAGGCAAAATAGTTTAACTGGTTTTCTTTTTAAGGGACAACAATAAAGGCATATTTCAGATAGAAGCAGATCAGGTGCTACTTGCTAAAGGCCCGACAAGATAACCTTACACTGATAGTCAGGGCACCGTATCTGCACATTTTGTTGTACAAAGGGAGGTTTGTCTGCAAGCCCGATAACATTATAACACGTTGATTGACTTTGCACATAGGAGAGGGTGCCCCTTTCATGAATGGCTTGGCTTTTACTAATGCCTTACTGCAGGTAAGCTGATAAGAGCGATTACGGGGATGTAATAAATGAAGCTGTTGGACACAGCCCTGCTCAGCATTGTGGGAAAGGGCTCTGGCCCTGGAGTGCGTCCCAGCTGTCCTGGCTGATGTATGTGCTCAGCACTTGTGTCAGTGTGCCAGCACTCAGCTGTAAAACATCACAGGATGTCCTGTGGGCACAGGGCTGGGTCATCCCTCTCCTGCCCTATGCCTGCTGCAGCTCCTGTTCCCAGAAAATGTGCTCAAGGCCAACTTGGATGGGGGTCTGAGCAACCTGCTCTAGTGGAAGGTCCCTGTCCGTGGCAAGTGTGGTGGAACTAGATGATCTTTAAGGTCCCTTTCAATGACAAAAGAAGACAAGTTCACGGAACTAAGGTCCATCAAGGACTATAAAACATGTCTGCCCAAAAAGTGTCTTGGGGAAATACAACTATGTAATTAGCAGAAGACACAATAAATGTTGGGCCAGGTGGTCCTGTCTCATTGAAAGTGCATAGGAGAAGGCCCTGGTCTCTCAGCTGTGGCTGCTGCACTGCTGTCCATCCTCTTGCGCTGAAGGAGATGTCCAGGAGAACAGATGATGTTTCAGGTGAATCATGGAAACCACCACTTACTGGACACATTTTGGGTACAACTTTCAGAGCACTTTTGGGCCCTAAGGGGAAGAAGATGGGGAATGCTGAAATTCTCCAGGCTGCCTTAAAAAGCCTGACCTCTTGGTTCCCCTCTTCAAATTTGAACAAATGTGTTTGTTTTTGTGCAGGTGGTTATTGTGGCAATGACCTGGCAGTGCAACTTGCAGCATCACATTGTGGCAGCAACCAGCAGCTCTGGGGAGCTGGTGTTTACTTAGATGTGGTTGAGTGAGAGTCTGCATGGCAGCATCTCCCTACCCAGGATCCAACAGGTCCCTACTTGCTGCAGACGGCAGCACCGCATTTTGAAAATTAGTTTTCACATCTTTCCATACATATAAATGTATGTATCTATGAAATAATCCAGCCTGATTAAATGAAGCTCTGAGTTAAATATCTGGAAGATGTCTGTATCTGGTTGTAACCTGGATGGAGGAAGAGGCATTACTTGAGATGAGGTTTTCAAAAGTAAATCAGTGGACAGCCCATGCTGGACTTGTGCATAGACCTGACCTCACAGCCTGTTGCTGGCTGCTGTTCGTCTCCAGCTGAAAGAAACACAAACCTGCCCAGAAAGCAGGATTCTTTTTTCAGTCCTTGCCAGAAAGGTATTGCAAAGGGGAAGGAGAATGTTCTTCCAGAGAAACCTCCTAGGATTCTGGTGGTTTAATCCTCATTTCTTTCTCTCTTCTCACCCCTTGCTTTGCAAGTGAAAATAGTATGAATTTGGGTCTGGCCTGCAAATCACTCATCAGTCGGTGCATTACCAGGACAGGATCAATTACTGAGTCAACACTGCTCCGTGTGCTCCAGAAACAGGGGATCCATCATCTGTCAGGCAGGAGCTCTCCTCGGCTGTTGTGCATTAGCCCTGAGCTGTGCACACACATCTGCCGGGGCTGACACCAGGAGTAACATGAACGGAACCAGGTGTGGTTGCCTGAGCACAGGCTCCCCTGATTCCCAGGTGTATCTCCAGCAGATCCCTGACCCCTTGCACTGGGATGGATGAGCTGTGAACTAGAGGAGGGATGTCCTCCCTCCCACGCAGTGTCTGCCACATACTGGGCTCTGCCTTCTCCCTCCATTCCTGGCCTGGGGCTTTCACAGCTCGAAGGAGAGCCCAGACAGTTTTCTTCCACAGGAACAAATTTCAGGCAATCAAGTGCTTTTGGAGTGTGCTGGCTTTGCCAGCTTTTCTGGGTCTGTGGGGCATCTTCCTTGGGGCAAAAGTGCCCTGGCTTCAAAATTTAACCTCCCCTCACGTTGCTTTTAGGGCAGGCCAGAAACTTTCTGATGGGAGACTTTGTGTTGCAAACTGCCTCTACTGGAACTGGGAGGCAGTGAAGCATGCTGGAGTTTTGGATGGGATTTTCTTGTTTCGGAATAAACTGAAACATCTTTCTTTGCTCTTGCAGCAGGGAATTGAAGCAGCAGCAGCCTGTAGCACAAGGTAATGCTGTCTGCTTTCACTCCGCAGCAGCTTCTTGTCTAAAAGTCTGCTTGAAATGACGTTTTTAATTATGCCACAGAAAAAAAAAATTTAAAAAAAGAAATCCAAATGAATTGATTGGAGTGGTATGTCAACTTGCCTTTAAAATTTTTTTTTATTTAAACAACAGAAAATTTGGACACATTTCGCTTTTGTTCTGCTTTGGAGCAGTAGCACATTCCCTCTCTTCTATGGGAATGGAAATCTGGCATGTTGACCAGCTTCTGTTGTTTCAAAAAGTGTCTTCAATGGTATTTGGAGCTGTCAATGACATCTTGCTGTCTGTTCCTGCTTTTCGTGTGCTCTTTGCTTCCCGTGGGACCTGGGACGATGCTCTGCCCTTCCCTCTCGCAGGAGGCTGGGCCGGTGCCAAGTACAGAGTTTGAATGCAAACCCAGCAGCACCTTCCCTTTCCCACATCTTTCTTCCTTGGAGGGCCCTTTCTGTGTATCCCATCTCCAAGCAGGTGGGAGCTGGCACCTGAAGCACTGCCTTGGGGCTGACTCTTTGCTGGGTGCTGAGGGACCCTGTGCACCACTGAGTGCCCACGATGCTGCTGCATCCATTGGGGGTTCTGTGCTGTGATGTGTGGGGATGGATGTTTTGCAGTGGCAGGTACCGCTGGCCGCTGAGCATCAGGTTTGGCAGCTGGACAGATTGTCAGGGCATCTGTCACTGCCTCAGTCCAGTGCAGGAGTCCCAGCAGGATTTCTAAAATGTGAATTACAACTGCAATGTGAGACACATCCTTTTGCTTTACTGTTTTTTTTTCTCCCTCCTTCCTGTTTGAATTCAGTATCTCGAGTCTCTGTAAAATTGTTGGACTCGAAGCTATTTTGCTTGTGTCTCATGGATACTGGAGACACTTCCTGCACGGGGAGTCAGACATCTGCTCCAGCCTGTTTTTGGAGTTTTTTGTGTCAGACAGCCTGCAGTTGGCAGGTGGGAGCTGGTGGTTATTATCAGAATCTGAGTAATATCCTCTGTCTCCTTGATAACTCTCTGCTGGCTGCTCTGCAGCTTTGGTATGTTTGCTCGTCCTCTTCTGATTCTCTGTAGATCATTCCAGTAAAAAGTAAATTAAAAAAAGGTTGTGTGCTCCCCAAAGTCATCGCAGAACATGGCCTGCAGTATCTCTTCTCTTGTTGACATAAATCACTGCTAAAGCATGTGCAGAGAATGTGAAAGAATACATTTACACCCAAAACGCTCTCCTCTCCCCTTCCCGGTACAAGCAAACGTCCCCACTTGTGCGCCAGTGCCTGTTCTCAGGGAGCATCTGATGCACTGTCGCCTTCCGTGTCCCTTCCTGACACTTGTAGCTTTATTTAGGCATGGGCTTTGGTGATAGTCAGAAAGCTTTGCCCTGGACAGTTGAAGTCTGGCAGGTCTTGTGGGGATGGAGGTCCTGAATATGCCCCCTCCAGGCATCTCCTTGCTGGTTTGGATTCCCTCCTTCCCACGCCTCATTGATTTATTTACCCCATAATCATCAGGGATGCAGCCACTGCAGTGATCAGAGCTGAATGGTTTTTCCTGGGCCCCAGACCAGTCCCCCAGGTCTGCTGACCTTTGTGTTTCCAGTGAACAAATACCAGCTGGTGGGTCAGGTTTTGATCTTGGAGGTTCAGCTGACATCTCTAAATGTTTTTTATGGTTTTTGTGGCAGCCCTGAGCAACTGAAGGCAGCAGAGGTGGTACAGCACTGTGGGCAGAGTGGGTCTGGTGCAGCTTGGAGTTCCCAGCTATAAATAATTCCACTGAACTTGGCCCTTGGGTGCCTGTGGACTTCGGCACCAGCTTAAGTATCATGTTGATACTTAAGCGTCTGCTGGGCCAGACACCTAATATTATTAGCAGACACTAAGTAGGTCTCTCTTATTTAGTGGCCTTAATTTATTAAATCAGGCAGAAGTGCTCTCGGAAGAGGAGTGCTGGAAAAGGGAGCACAGCAAGCTGTGAGTTTCTAATTTGCTGGATCAGGCCCCTGGAGATCCATGTGATCTAGTGCACCAGAGGTAGTGCTATTGCAGTGACTCATAAACAGATGTGCCCAATTTACGTTGCAGCTTAATACCTTTGTTTAAAAAAATTGGCCTTTTTAAAAAGACAAATGTGTTAAAGCAGATGTTTCCAGTAAAACAAATACTTGGGTGATTTACAAACAACTTCCTACCACCAGAACTCATTAGAAAATGTGAAAAAAAGAAAAATGGTTCTGTGTACCGAAATAATCCCAAAATAAGGAGATAGCAAGGCAGTATTGCTACACACTGAATGAAAATTACTGCTGTGCTTGGGTTGGAAAGCAAGAGGCTAGAGCCTGATTTCGGTTGCTAATAACTAAGATTCACCCTGACCAGTTGCATACATTAAGGAGCAGAAACCTGTCTGTACAAATACTTAACCAGCTCCTGTTATGTAGGATATGGAGTAACTGGGACCACTATATGGGATTGCCTGGAGGTTCCTAAATACCCTCCATCCCATTGAAACCTACACTGGGGGACTGGATGGCTGCAGGATGGCACTAACCCTAAAGCAGAGCTAACAGATACAGCCCCAAGAGCAAGCCCTGCTCTAAGGGACAACTTGCTGGGCATCTCCCCCACAGCAGGATGGGCTGCACAGGGGGATGCTGTCTCTGCCTCTGCTTGACCTGCAGCTCCGGTGTGCCTGTTCACTTTCTCCTCCCTGTTTTTGGGAGGGCAAAGGCAGGCATGCGCTGAGACACTCGTGTTGTTTCTGGTCTCTTTGAATTTACTTCCTGCCCAGCCCCTGCTTGCCCTGCAAGCCCAGCACTCGTGTTACAATTTGACACCCCATGTGGTCTTAATGGGTTTCCCAGGCCACAGCTCCAGCACAACCACCACTTTTTGTTAGCTGCAGGGGCTGGCAATCCCCCTTTGCCTTCCGGCTCTCCACAGCACAGGTATCATATTTTTTTTAATGCACTTGTCACACATTTCATCCAGGCATTTGTTGCAAAAGAAACAGTGACGGCAGATGTTTGTGGGTTGGCAGGCTGCTCATCTAAATCCGTTGTGAGTGCCCTGGGCAAATGGCTCGTCCAGCTTCTGAGAGGACATGAAGTCATCCAGGCAGATGGAAAGACAGGGAGGCATCCAGCAAACCTGAATGGAGCAAAACAGGGGAGTCAGGAGGCAGAGCGGATTTTGTTTCTTTACTAGAGCATTGCAGGAGAGCGACAAAGGCTGTGTCATATGTGTGGATTTGTTCCAGTGGAGGATACCAGCTCTGCAAATGCTGTAGTGAGGGTGGTTTTTGGAGCATCTTGGAGCACCTGTGCATGTTGGGGTGCCTGCCCATTGGTCTGCTTCCCATGGGTCTGCTGGGGATTCCTATTGCAGCTGGAGAAGCTGGGAGCATAGGGCTGGAGGATGTCTCACCCAGGAGCGGGTGACACAGCAGCCAGTGGCCCACAAGAAAGCAACAAGGGTGACGTGAGGAGTTCCTATGACTTCTTGGCACATGGATGTCTCATCAGGGGTGTCCAGTTCATTATCAGGAGAAATGACTGCTAATGTCAGACTCGTGAGGAGCCTTTAGAAATAGGGACTGAGCGGATGCCCTGAAGGTTGGCTGTGGCATGGGACTGCCTCTCACCCTCCCAGCTCCCTGGTGTGTCAGCTTTCCATGCCTTGCCATAAAGAGTGATTCAGAGCCAAACCTCAAATGGCTGCCTTCTCAGGGGGACTTGCTGGGACGTGTCCAGAGGAATTAGAAGTATCCTGGGGGGAGGATTCTGCTGCTTCAGGGTGGCTCAGGGCACTCAGAGGTGCTTTTCTCAGCTCTCCCGTCAGTGTTTGGAAACCTCGGCACAACCTTGGCTCAGTTTTAGCCATTAGTGAATGGAGGCTTGTGCTTGGCTCTCAGGGACCAGGAGGCTTTAGTGCTCAATTAATTTCTGCAAAGTGGAGGGTCTAATTAATGCCTGTGGTGTGCTTTGAGACCCTTGGGTCTCTTGGGCAGCATGAAATCTGGTTTGGTCTATGAAAATCATCACTGGCCAGTACCACATGCCAAGCATGGCCAGTCATCCTGTCACAATATTTGGGGGGGTCTTTTGGTCTCTGCTGGTGTTGTTTTGTGGAGGGCCATGGGCAGATGTAGCCCAAAACATCTTGTGTCCCCTCCATGCTATGACAGTCCCCAGTCAGTGCAAATTGTCCTGGGGACATGAAGCCAAATGAAGAAAGAACTCCCCTCACTCCTTAACAAGGGGGCATCTCTGTCTCCTTTCCTGCTATGCCCACACAGACTTTTGCGATTTGTTCCTGATTTCCCTTTGTTTTTCAGCAATTTCTTCAAACAAGGAAGGAAATTTGTCACTATTTGCTTACTGTTGGTTTTAGAGCAAACCATCTTGCAAAGGCTAGGCAAACCGGGTTAAAAATTGATATATTTTGGCAGATTAGGAGAGCTAGGCAAATTTCCTTCCTGATATCTATAAAGCTTTTTTTTTTCTTACTGTCAGCATTGTTTTTGTGGGTGTTAAACATGAACATAAAGGAGAACGCAACAGATTGCCGGTATGTCGAGTTCCAGCACAATTAACTGCCATTATTTAAAGAAGATGCTTTTAACCAAGTCTTTAAAATTGCCTCCTCATTTATCAATTTTCAGGTGTGTAACTGGACAGAATTGCTCCCTGTCCCACTCCCTCATGACACGATCACTCATGCTCTGGGTGATCCACAGACATTTTACATCACCAAGCATTAAGAGAAATAAATTAACACTTTAAAAGCGTAAATGTTGTATTTCATAGGAGTTAGTCAGGATATTTGGAAGGGAAAGAAATGTAAATGGAATTAAATTCTTAAGCAAGATTATTGATATGACAAGACTAAAGAGCTTGGAATTCTGTGAAAAGTCCCTCTTTTCATCCCTCTAATAAGTCCATTACTTGCACTCGGGAATATTTTAAGGTCCTTTTCATGCTGAATCTGGAGTTGAGCATGCTTTGCATTTCAAGCTTTGTCTATGAATCAGTAGAAGCCAAAGTTATTTCTGCTTTAAAATAACAGGAGCAGGGAACAGCTAATCTCTTTTCATTCTGAGTCCTTACATTATTTTACTGGACAGAGTTTGTGTTGGCTACAAAACAGGGCATTCACAAAATCTATGAGAAGGAATTTAGTCTAAGAATGAAGCCTAGGTTGCAGTATGCATAAAGACTCCTTTTCCTAAGGCCATTAAGAAATTCCAAATCTGAGCTATTTTGAACAGTGGCATTAAATTAGCCTTGCTAATTCCAGTAATTCAAGACGATAGCTGAGTTTACAAATCTACTAGATGAGGCCTTCCCATAATTACAATCTCAATGTGCTTTTCAGCTAAGGTGAGTTGGCACAAAAAAAAGATAAATAAATAAAAGGGGGAAAATGCTCTTTCTGTTCTGGCTTTTGAGATGAATATCTCTAAAGAACAGTTAAGCGGCTGTATTGCACCAATAAGACGTCTCCTGTCCTAGACTGGTAAGTTCATTTTGCCTCTAATGTGCAAGTGAAATGCACAGGAGAGACTGGATTTTTCCCTGCTTTGTTTTTTCTGTTGTCTCTTTACAAAGGAGAATTGATGCTGCTGGTGCTTGTAGTTCCATTTTTGGTTGTTTCTTTAGAGGTGGTAATTCTTCCTGGGAAAAGAGAGTGTGACTGGTTACGCTCTTTTGTGGACAGAAAAAAAACCCCAACCTTTGGTGGATAAATCCAGGTTAGAGCAGGTGGAACAATGACACAAAGGTGCAACCCTTATTATTCCTCTGGACAAAGATGTTGATTTGCAGATCCAACACAACTAAACATTCCCAGAGTGATGAAAAGGTTTTGAGAATATGTTTTCAAAGCCATAAGTCACAAAACCATGAAACAAATAAAAATTGAGTGTATTATTTAAAAGAGTGTTAATTTTATTATAACCAAGCTGAGGTAATATAAGGGCGAATGTAAGCATTCACATCAGCACTTAACTCAGGCTGCAGTGTTCATAAAATATCCTTTTGATCAAGCTGTGAGTGTTTTGATCCTTATTCTATGAGCACCATTCACAGTGACCTAACTGTAGCTCCAAACAGGCATCTGCAGCTGCAGAAGTCCTTGAGCAATAGCAGGTCAGGAACTTGAATGTGTGCTCTGCTGGGAATGCTAATATTGCAATCCTTTTTTGTTGTTGTTGTTGTTCCAAGTAAGAAGGAAAGGACAAAAGCTCTCACGAAATAAAAATTCCCACCTGTCCTGCCACCATCAACTGTGGATACTTGAGTCAAAATAGTAAAAAAAATAATGATTTTAATCTATCAGAATAATAATGGCATGGCTGCTAAATAATTTTATATCATCCCCACGAGTGACCTTTCTCTTCTTGGTAACACTGTCACCACTGGCACATTGGTGATTTTTAGAAGACCACCCTGATTTAAGAGGATGTTTTTCTGCTGGGTACCCACAGGATTGTGTGCAAGTCCTGCAGGTCATAAAACCATGGCAGCAGATAGCACAATCACATGGAGCCTCTTTGGAGTAGGGATGGACCAAAACTGCCTGGCAGTCATCCCCTCCTCTCCCTGTTGCAGGCAGGTTTCCTACCACTGATGCACGTTGTCCACAGGCTCAGGTATATGCAGCAGATTGTGCCCCAAAATAGTGCTTAGGGCAAAATCAGGTAGAAACAGCTCTGCTGTTTTTAGGGGCTGGAGGGAGCTGCTTTTGCTCCCCAAGGTTGCAGTGATGGTTGGGGAGGAGTGAGGTGGGGTGGGGGGCACAAGCACAACTCTTTTTTTCTGGGGCAGTGAAGAAATGGGGGAGGCTGAAATGCAATTCTTGATTTCCAGGAAACTCATCTCTGATCTCTGTAATCCATTTTAGAGAGGATTTTGTGATTTTGAAGGGATTTACAAACTGGATTATGTAGCCTTTTTATTTTGATTTTCCATTGTGATTGTGACATTCCTGAGAGAGAGCCATGATTGCTTCAAACAGGATGGAGAAGGAGGCATTTATGGACCTGGACCTTGGAGCCCTATTGAGTTGTCACCTCCTTGTTTCACTGCTTGCTGGGTCAACGGAGGTGTCCCCAGAACAATCTGGATGCTCCCACATGAGCATTGTGTCCTCCTCCCTGGGATCTTCTTGTGGGTATACAAGCTGTCTCGAGGAGATGCCAGGCAGAAGCCCAGGGCCAATCCCCTCCATCCCTTGCTCCCTCCTTCTGGAGCAAGAGCAGTCGAGGTGGTCTCCTTGAGCTCCAGCGTGACTGGGAGATCCTTGGCCCCCAGGAAGGAGAAAGTGTGATGACACAAGTCCAGCACAGCCCAAGCACTGCCACAGTGTGCTGGTGCTCAGCAGGGATGACACTGGGATTCCCATTGGAACTGCCACCACCATTCAGATCCAGTTTTTAGCACCATCATTCCACCA
The DNA here is from genome assembly GCA_013397865.1 of Struthidea cinerea. Lineage (NCBI taxonomy): Eukaryota > Metazoa > Chordata > Aves > Passeriformes > Corcoracidae > Struthidea > Struthidea cinerea. The sequence continues at coordinate 75,522 of VZTI01004813.1, forward strand.
GCGCCTTGGGGTCAGGGTTTGCTCTTGGCCTGGGAGGGAGGCAGGGAGCAGAAATACTCGGGGTTTGTGTCAGATGTTACAGGCACCCAATAAGCAGCTGGGTTTAATTTGGGTCTTTCTCTGCAGCCATGCAATGCAAAGCCAGGTCCTGGTTTCAGACTAGAGAGGCTGTTCCTGGGGGTGCTTCCAGTGCAGGGAACATGTCCTGAAGCTGTTAAAATGTTCCAGCCTATAAACCCAAACCTTCTTCTATGTAAAGCAGAAAAGTTGGGTATGGTGATGTTTCCCAGGACCTTCTGCATTACCCCATTTTTATAGGCTGAAGTCACTTTAATGTTGTTTTAATGCAGGTCCAGGATTATTTATTTATTTAATTTATTTATGCAGGTTAACACAATGAAAAAAGCCAGGTGATGCTGTCTCCACTTGGCTCCCTTCCCTTGGCAGCTGTCTCACCTCAGCTCCTGCTCTATGCAAACATTCCCCTGGCATGGACAGGAGGAGCTTGCTGTCCATCCATGCCAGTGATCCTGGGCAGTGTCTGAGCACAAAACCTCAGGAAGTTTCTCTAGGAGCAGAGGCAGGCTGAGCAGAGGAGCATTGAGTACAACCATGCCTGAGCCTACCTGCCAGCTCTACTGTGGGCTGAGCAGGTATGTCCATGCAAACCCAAATTCTTCAGTTTTTACCTGAAATCTTACTCGAGATATTTCCCTCGGCATCATGAGTTGTGGCCTGGTGGAGTCTCTGGCAGTTTGATCCTTGTGCTGGGAGTGCTGCTGAGGCATTTTTTTTACATGTGTGCTCAAGGGGCAAAACAGCAGCTGCCTTGGATTCTTTTTTCTTTAAAAGCATAAGGCATTGATGGATGTCCAGGGATTTTTCACTGAGTGTAGACATTGCACAAAGTCCTTGTCCCTTCTGATTGAAGAGGCACATTCCAGGATTCCAGGTTGCCTACTTGAAGCAGAAATGCCACAAACCCCTGGTCTCTGTGGCCTGGGCACTTTCAGGTCTGGTTTCCACACACAGTGAGTCACAAAGGAAGTTGTCAGATGTTCTTGGGTGCCATAACACCACCATGAGTTTTCCAATCAAGCATTGAGAAATAGCCTTCTGCCTTGAGGGCTGCTTTTAGTGGCTAACATCTGGAAGGCAGCGACCATTGCATTCCCCCTAGGACTGCATTTTGTCAGGTCTTGCTAATACCTGAATGTCACTGTATGTCCTGAGCTCAGAGAGTTGAAGGCCATGTATCAAGAAAGAGCTTCCTCTCCTGGTCATACCCAAGAGCTTTTGGGGAAGAAAAGATGAAGGAGCAAATTTCAGTTAGATGGGAGTATGTTGTTTTCAGTCATTAGAGGGAATATGAAGCATTTAATTTTGCTCTGCTGTCATTGGGAATCTTACTTCCCAAAATCAAGACCATATAGAGATGTCTCAGGTGACAGCAGAGTGATCAGAAGGGATCTCTTTGTGATTTAGATCTTGAAGGTCTCCAAATGGGAAGAAGATGACTCCACATATGGTGGGTGGGTTGAGGTACTGGGGGATCTGCAGGACCATTGCTTGACCCAGTCCTATATTGCTGCCACTTAAATAATTTCACTTCTATTAATACTCTTTTGTTTCCAGCTATTCCTCATTTTGTTTCTTGACTCCTGCCTTTGTAAATGTTTTTGGCTGTACATGTTTAGCTCCCTGTTTTTCAGTGCTTTTCTCCTAAGTTCCTTTAGGTAGCAGCTCTTCTTCTGGACTGTATAGCTGGATATCAGACAAGGGTAATGCTTCTTCATCAGCAAAGTACAAAGACTCTGGCACTTCCAATTAATAATGCTAATGAGATTTGTTAATTTTTAATAGATTACATGAGTGTGTTCTGCTAAATGTGTTTTTGTGGCTCTGCTCTGCGAGTGCAGTTCAGAAACTCTTTCACACTCTGCTAAAGGGAAAACAAGTAATGCAATTGCAGATGCCAGATTCTCTTCAGGGTAGATCTAGAACAAACCAAGGAGCAAAGAAGAATGTAACAAAGAAATTTTCAAAGTAAAGTTTGAAATAGGTCCAGGTCATAAATGATGGCCCTTCCTTGCCACCAGCCTCTGGCCAAGGCGGGGGGAAGGAGCAATTGCTGGAATTGGGGTCATGGTGCAGCCCCTCTGCCTGTACACTGTGTTGGGTTTTGAGGGCGTTTTGTCCCTTCACCCCATCAAAAGCTTGAGGACATGTGTGGAAAGACTTTTGTGGTAGTACTGGAGGCTGGGGATCCAGGGTGTGCATAGTGGCTGCCTCGCAGAGCTCATTGCGTCGTGTACCCTGAACAGCACCTGGTCACACCCCTGGCATGGGACTGAGATGGACCTTCCTCACATCTTGATCCCCCCAAATCAATTTACTGCTGCTTTCCAAAGAGCATCGATCCTAGGGGAACTTCCTCCCAAGCTGGTCCCGGGTTTGTGGTGGTACCTGTGGTCTCTAGGTCACTGGTGAACACATGCTGCAGGCCACGGGTCATCGGTGGCACACCAGCAGCCGAGAGGTGGCAAACAGGCAAGCGGGGGAAAAGTCTTGGTTTGCAAATCAGCAATCCCAAACCTGATTCCTTTGGGTTTCTGCCCAGGAAGTTGATTTTACCACTTGCTGCTGAGCCACGCCATGCTCTCTTGGCCACGTTGCCAACAGCAGCAGGGTGGTGTTGAGCTGGATTTTTTCTTCTTTTTTTTTCCAAATCCATATTGCCAAGAGCCGCACCTCCTAAATTGATGTGGAGGAGGTGGAAAAGCAGAGGCACAAGACCATGCACATGCTGCACATCCATCTCGGTGATCTGTGCCAACACAAGCCCCACGGCCAGCCCTGGCTCAGTGCTTTAATTACGCACCGGCGCGGCCGCACCTATGGCTGGGCTGTTGCAGCTCATTATGCAAGAAGACAACTGGCAAACCTGTTGGTGCTCCAGGATTTTAATGGTAATAAGCCAGAGGGCAAAACCTCCCTGATGAGATGAAAGCATGCTTGGCTAGGTGTTTGGAAAAGTTTAAGGTGTTTTGGAGAAGCAGAATGTTGGGAATCTCGGCTGTATCCATGCAGTTGTGGCTGTTTGTGCTATGTAACCCAATGGATGGTTTCAGGTGTTGTCTTTGGGGAGGCAGAGGTGTGTTTATAATTTGAACTGTTTGCATGAGAAAACCAGATAACTGCAGGCTGAGGTGAGAAGAGCTTTTGGTGTTCCAGCAGGAAAAGTTTGGGATGAAATTGGACTGTTCTTCGAGATTTCAGGTGCAAACACCTGTGAGAGTGAAATGGTTGGTACTGTAACGAAGGAGAGATTTGGGAGCTAAGGTCAGGTAGACTGGTCTGTGGAATCACAGGCTCTTACGCTTCACCTGGTAATGAGTCAACAGTTTGGGCTTGGCTCAAACATCTCTCCCTTTAAGAAATCCTGTCCTATTTTGGAGACAGCCAGTCTACTGCATCTATTGGCAACTTCTTCCGCACACTGAAGATGCTCGCTGCTTAAAAAAATTAAAGCAACGCACTCTGGAGTTTGTAATTTTCAGTGGCAATGGTAGCATGTGCTTTCCTAGGAAAATACAGTCCTGAAGGAAAGATGTAGGCAGATGTTGGCAGATGCAGAAACTTGCCAACCTGCCCTACCTGTCTCTGACATTTCTACTTGATGTGTTTTGCACTCACTGGAAACACACGGTCATGATCTATTCCCTTCACACCATGGGGTTTCCATCATCTGCAAACCAAGGCCATCACCACAGCAGCCCTGTTGGCTGAACACGCTGCATTAGGCTTGATGGTTTTGCCTTTGATAGGATTCCCTCGCACCCGTCACCGCTGCACGAGTCACCGGCAGAGCTATCAAGTGACAGGGGGAGGTAGTTTTCATGCCTGGCCATCCATTATGGCTCTGTTACTATATTGGGTCCATTGCTGGAACCATCTGCTGGGGCAGGCTTGGCAGGCAGGCAGCCCAGATGCCTGGCTGGGAGATGACATTCCCTGGCTCTGGGCTCTGAGCAGCAGCTGAGCCAGCCTGCGGCAGCAGGGCTCTTGGAGGTCATTTGCCAGAGTGACATTTGCTAGCAGTTCTTTGCTTAAGGCCATGTTGTCCTTTTTGGGGTGAAAAGGGGTGTTTTGCTAGGCAGCGGTGGATTTGGCAGAGGAAAGCCTGTGTGCCAGAACTCATCCTCCCGGCTTCCGCTGTGCCAGCTGCCATGGGACTTTTTATCCCAACTCAAACCCAACTTTCTCCCAGTTCAGCCGTATTTTGTAGCTGTCTCCAAAGCTGGTGTGGTTCAGCAAGAAGAGCTTTCTAATGATTCCTGCCCAATAAGCTTGTGCAGAGTCAGTATGCCCAATTCTAGTCCTAATCCATGGGAAAATGCCACTGCTTTATTTTGTGGATGCAGAAAGTGCGTGTTGTAGAGCTGGCGCCGGGTTTTGTCATCCACGCTGCGAGGCCATTGAAGCTGTTGCTGTCCTGGGAGCAGAGCGCAGCAGCTTTGTGTTAGAGGGGCTTTGGTTACAAAAGATGCTTCCGGAGGGACCAGCTTGTGTGCGGCTGGAGACCTTTCACCAGCTGTGTGAGGATTCCAGGAAACTGCACGGCACGCTTGGCTTGCGTGAGGGGGGGGAGAAAAAAGCAGAGCTAATGATTGACTATTATTTTAAAGGGATTATCTACTCTGCAGCCCAGAGGACAAGAGGGGCCAAAATGAGTGAAGATTGAATTTGTAATTAGTGCAGATTGTTGGTAATACCCCCTGGACTCTGACTGATTATAAACAGAAACAGATTTTTCTAGTTTCCTGCCCTCCCCCGGAAGTTTTTGCATGCCAAAGGGCCACTTTGTACTGAGAAACTGATGCCAATGAATTGGGTGATCAGAGCTGGGGTGGTGGAGGTGTTTAATGCAGAAGGTGGCTGGGTAGAGGGGAGGCAGAGGAGTAGCTTCTCTCAGGTTATTTTGCAGCATAAAGGCAAAGTTTTGGATGGAAGTCTCCAAAATGGGGTATGTGGAAGGTTAGTTTCTGTTACCCCACCAGCCATCCTGCAGCTCCATCCCTGATGCTGAGGCTCTTTTGCTCCTGGCGGCTGTGGGAGCAGGAGGTGCAGGGATGTGGAGGTGACCTGGACTAACCAGGGATCCTAACAAAAGCTGGAAATCGTAATGGAGCCCTCTCAAGAACTACGTGGTTAGAAACATTTGTTAATTTAGATTCCTGGATTTGAAATATGTTTATTATCAATAATATAAGCAGTAAGACCAGAGGCAATGGGCAAAAACTGATGCACAGGAAGCTCCACCTGAATATGAGGAAGAACTTCTTTACTGCGCAGTGACTGAGCACTGGAGCAGGTTGCCCAGAAAGGGTGTGGAATCTCCCTCACTGGAGATATTCAAGAAATGTCTGGACTCAATCCTGTGCCATGTGCTCTGGGATAACCCTGCTTGAGCAGGGAGTTTGGACCAGATGACTCACTGTGATCCCTTCCAACGTTACCAATTCCGTGATTCTGTGATGTATATTTTTAATGTTATTGCCTGGATCAGCTGCCTGAGGTCTGTTAATGGCTCATACTTTCTATTTTCCCTTCTTCTGATGTAGCAAAGGTCATTAGAAGTTAAGTGAAAGGGATTTGCAAGGGTTACAGATCCATTATTAATTCAAAATAAAAGATGTTTGGGTAAATCCATCAAGCCTAAAAATACAGCTGGGCACAAATAAGGAGTAGGAAACAATGGAGGGAACAGTGAAAACAAACGGCACACCCAAGCACTAAACTTCTGAAGCAGTTAAACAAGGCAAGGAAAATAGCACTCTAATCTCTGATGACAAGAGGGTTTCTGTTGCCTTCTCTTTAATTTGGCCAGAAGGGAATAGTGAGAGAATCACCATCCCCATTTGGGTGAAATGCTGTGATTTAAAAAATTACCCTTACTCAAGCTGAGGTGAAATCCCAGAATCTGAAAATTTCCCACGCAAAGAATATGTTCGAAATGCTCATTTTGGTACGCCATGGCTGAACATTTCCAACGGGATTCAGCTGCTGCATTGAGACCCTGCAGGAACTCGCATCTCATAAATTACATCCCAGAATGAGACTGTAAATGGGGCCGTCAAAACCCTTTGTGCTGTTAAGGACCTTGCTGAAACACTCTTTTGTTTCAAATTTCTTTTCTAAGGGGAAGGCAAGAGTATTTACTCAGTTCCTGGGGACTTTTTTAGTTTTGCTAGGATGTCCAGTAAGAGAATATTCTGCCCCAAAAGCTCTCATGATCACTGGTCTGGAAGCGTGTGGGTGCCTGATAGTACTGTGGCCCCATGGAGCATCTTTTAGGTTCCAGGAACCTTTGGAATGTGTGGAAATACCTTCCAAAAGACACCAGGGCAGGTTGTGATCCAACATTGTGCCAGATGAGGAGTCTTGTGTAAAACAACTAACTGCGAAATAATCTGCTGTGATTTTACTAACTGCAAATCCCCTCACTTACCTTCCAGAAATGAGCTTGGGAAAATAAGGTGGTGCAGCCAGGCTGCTCCCAAACTGCCCTGAAGCCTGAGCATGCCTCGTGCCAGAGGGACTTGTTCTTTCTGTGTTTGGAAAGCCTCCCAGCACATCCCTTTCAAGGTGGCACCTTTCTTCCCCTGCTCTTCCCGTGGGTGTGAAGCACCAGAGGACAGCAGCATATCTGTACTCTTTAGAAGAAAAGCAGGAAAGTTGTGGAAAAGAGGAATTGCAATACTTGTGGGAATCTACTCGAGAATTCAGTTTACCAGGCGGGTTCTGCTTGCACCTGGCCCTCGGTGTGCATGGATAACTGCTCCCTTTGAGCCATTTCTGACCCCCTTTGATGGCCTGGGCTGACTCACTTGTCACGCTAACATCGTTCTGCTTTTGTTTTGCAATGTTTGGGTATTTTTTTATTAAGAAATTCTGCCTGTTTGCCTTGGCAGTGGTGTTCATTGGATTGATGTGGCATTTTTTAGATAGAGTGTTTATTCGGTCTCTTGCATTCTTTCTCAGGGGTGGGGTGGGATGATCCAAACCTTTTCAACATGCTAGTGATCCAAGAGGCTTGTATAAGGCTTGAGCCAGGGTCTCTTCTGAGGGAAACCACCAGTTTCCTCCAACTCCAAAGGACAGGCTCTGAGGATGAGACGAACAGGCTTAACTGATTCCCATTTGGGTGAGAAACCTGGACCCCAGAAGGAGATGGCAGCAGCACAAGCAGGGGAGCAAGGGCCCCACTGCCTTGAGACAAGCATAGGTGCACCCACTCAGTCCAGCTGATGGACAGGTTCAAATGCCCCAGGTAGATCTGGCTAATGGCATCTTAAAACACCCTTTCCTCTTTATTCTTGCCCTGAGAATTGCTGGTGTTTTGTCTTTCCACATTGCCTATTTGGACTTCTTTATTCTTCCCTGTCCCAGCAAGACAAGGGCGACTGTGAGTTACTGCTCAGCAGGTCCCTTGCAGCCAGTGATGGGTTGCCACAAGCTTTTCCCTCTGCTAATGTCATGCTCCTCTGCCAGGAGGAATCAAAATTTTTATACTGGATGTTTTCTTGGATTGAAACCCACATGTACTTCATCTCAAAGTCTCCCTTTTGCAACACCAGCATGCCCAGAGTGCATGATCCATTCACATTCCTTTCTTTGATGAGGTGGACCAGGGATGGGATGTGTTCTCAGTGCTGTAAGGAGCATATTTTGCACACTCTTACATAAGATTGCAGGAATGCAGAGCTCCTCAGGTCCTACAGTCAGGGGGTTTTGGTGAGCAAGGCCTTCTGCTGACTCTGGGTTTGGGGAAGTGTTAGTGCTCACCAGAATTTCCTCACTCCTGCACGCATTGTTGTGCCTGGGGAGCAGACACAATTTGCATTGCAAAACACCCCCTCCAAAGCTCCACTGGTTTTCTTTGGGAGTAGCTCTCCAGTAAGGCACATCCCTTATCTCTTTTGTTTTCTTACTGGAGCACCTCACAGTTGTGATTTTTTGGTCTCTCCAAGCATAAGGTTTGGTGTAGGGTACTGAGACTGGTGAGTGCAGGACGGACAAGATGTTTGGTAAGCTCTTCTGGCCCATCAAGCCCTGTGATGCCTTTGCACCTAGACACAGCTGCCCTCAGCTGTGGCATGGGCTGCCCCCAGGACCCCAGTTTTTGGGGGACTGGATGTGCTGTATGTCAGAGTGTTGGCACACACCACCTGTTACTGACCACCTCTCTCCTTCTGCTTTCAGAGCTGGCGTACGACCTGGATATGGATGACATCTCTGCAAATAAGCAGCTTCTGAATCAGCAAAGCAAAGATGGTGCTGCAGTCCCCAGCAGCGATCCTGGGAGTGCGGCCACCCACCCCAGTCCTGCTGCTGCTGCCATCGCTCTGGTCCTCCTGCTGCTGCTAGGCCACCAGCCATGAGCAGTGCTGGTGGTGTCACTCTGTGTTTCTCCATGCCTTTTTTTAGTGAGAAAGATATTTGGAACCTATTCTGAAATATATGCACATTTCCAAAAACAGGACAAATTACTTGAGTCAGTTTTTCAAGACTCCTCACAGAAAAAAACCCCAAACTAAAAAAGTGTTGGTTCATGGCAAACTAGTAAATATCTAACAGGGCTTTTTAAAGATAATCCTGTTTAATATAAGCAGATTCATATTAAATTGTGTTCCTCCCAGTTTTTGAAGACTCAGGTCTGCCTTGCTGTTTAGGTGAAGACTATATTTCGAGTTGTTCAAACATACATGGGGTACGGAACACCTATGGCTTATGAAATACTCTGAGCAAATATCATACCCCTGATCCTAGTTGACTTAATACAGATTTTTTCTGTAGTTCAAGTGGTTTTTGTACGTACTCCAAATTCGAGTCTCACCCCTGGGAATTTGGTCAGGACATAACAGAGAGCATGTGAAGACAAGGGATGGAGAAGATCAGACACATGGCAGGAGGAAAGATGCTGTGGACGAGAAGTTGTCATGCACTGGGGTTGTGGTGGAGATGTGCTCCCCTGGGCACAAAGCCCACTTGCATCATGGCAAGCTGCAGGTGATTTTGCTGCTCACCTCCCAGCCAGGTCCTGAAGCCCTTCAGTGCAGGTGGCTGATCCCCACCAGCATACTTGTGGCACATGCAACAGCCTGGTTTCATTCTTCAGAAGTGAAGCACCTCCTTTCCCACGGGAAACCTGCAAACACAGCTCCAGCCAAAGGACAGACAGCAGGGATGTACACACTGTGCTTTGCAGGGTGAACAACGGCTGTCCAACGTGTTGTGCTACGAAAGGGGAAAAGAAAAGAATTTACAGGAGCCTGAGGCAGATGAGACTCTTACTCATGTGTTTCTTTGCATGTTCCTTTACGTAAGCTATTCTAAAATAAAGATTGGTTGCTCTATAAGTGGTGCCCTGGAAATAGCCTCCCATATGTGTGAGACAATAGCCTGTGTTGTACTGGAGTGGGCAGCCTGGGAACACCAACTGTGCCCAGCTCAGGGCCACCAGGGAACGACTTGGCTTGGTCTGACTAAATGGATGGGGCTGGGTTTAGTTTGGTTTCTGGCCAAGATGGTTGCATATTTCTGTTTCAGATCTGCCCTTACTAGAGTGGTTATATCCACAGTATCTTAAGCTGCAGCGTGTGCACGTACGTGTGCGTACACCCCCTCACACGCATGTGCATGCTTCAAATATCTGTGTGCATCAGGCCTCTTTTATGGCAGCTTTATGTTTAGGAGAAAGTAGATAGTTCCAAACCATGTAGCCAGATGGTTTGGAGAGTGGAAAATTTACCCAGTTTAAGTGGTGGGGTTGATCTGTCTGACTCTGATTTGAAGCCTTGGAATGGCCTGAAGTGCTCTGGGTTTGTGGCAGAAGGAGAGATGATTGTTGCCCCACTCCTCTGCGTGGAGATGTTAACTCCCAGTTCACCGCTCCTGAAGGAGCAGATCTGGGCTAACCCATGGCATGACCTGATGGTTAATTGTTGGAGACCTGTCCTCTGGGTTTCAGAATCCTCATGTCCTAGCCACACCAGGGTGAGTGCTGGAGGTGTTTGGGCAGAGCTGGTGAAATGCGGTATTCCTGTATGGGCTGATTTTTTGCATCCATACAGTGTGATGGGGTTTTGAATTTTACATGTTTTTGTATTTTATATTTTACATGTTCACAAACCAAACTGCAATCCTCTCTGTCTCTTGGGACTGCACTTTGACCCTTGGGTCAAAGGTGTCCTGGTGCATGGAGTGATACAACAGAGAGCCAATGGTGGTGCTGCCAGAGGCATTTCTTCACCTTCCTGCTGCTCTGCTCTTGTTCTGGCCCAGCTCTTCACATCATCCCACCTCTGCATGCTGCAGCTGGCTGAGCCCATGAGCCTCTGCTCCACCAAAGGGAATATTTTATTAGCGCCACTTGAATTTCCATCGCTTCTTCCCTTCTGATCATGTTCCTTTCATCCCCCAGGAGCGCTGGGGGTGGAAGTGGGCTGCTGGGTTTTTTCAGAGATGATGTGATGCCTCTGCCTCACCAGGTATCGCTGGTACCAGTGCAGGGACATCATCTCCTCTAATATTATGTCAGAAATATTCTGTGTGCTGCTGCTTCCTTAGATAAGCAGCAGGGTGGGAGGGTGGCAGCAGTTTTTTAGTACAAGTCCAGTGTGTTTTCTCTCTGAGGAGCTGGTGTGGGCTGTGCCTTGCTGTGTCTCACAAAGCCTGATGGGTTCTCCTATTTGCATCACCCCATTGTGATGCTGATGTGTCTCAGCAGAAGACCCCTCTGAGGCACACTGAGCAAAGGTTTCCCTTTGCTGTTTAGCAAAGCTATGCTTGCTGGAGACTTTGTTATGATCAGAGATCACAAAAAAACAGCCTTTGAGCCCACTACCTGCCAAGTTTATCAAATAATGCATTATAACTTGAAAAAGCAGCTACTGAATTTTCCCCTGCCTTGGGTTGGTGCACATGTTTTAACAGGGGGTTTGCAAGGAGTGCCCTGGCCACTGAAGTGGAATAAAGCTGGTGTTCAGTTTTTGGCAGTGTTTCATTCCCAGGTCATGAGAAATAAGGAATAATTTTTCCCTGTTTGTTCCTCTTCACCAACTCTGTGTACTGCCTTGCCATGGGACAGGGCCCCTCCATCAGGAGATTGGCACTGTCACCTCTCTGCATGGGTACCTGGAACTCCAAACCTTGTCCCAGGGCACGCAGGTTTAACTGCTAATACACAGTTGAGATGATTTCAATTTTTATCATTATTGATATTATTATATATTATTAATGAGTATACATATAGTAGATATGATAATATGTTTATATGAGTCAAGGAGGAGGGGGACTTGAGCTGCTGGCAGATGCCAGGGCTGCAGCTCAGCTGTGCACACAGCACCATATGTGATGTGACTTCGGCACCAGTGGTGGCCACTTCTGGTCAGCAAAGTGTGTCACCAGAGTAAATACCTGGGGTTTTAGCTGAATAGAGGAGTTTATGGTATGAAGGTGCTTCTGGGAAAAAAAACCAAACAGTGCAAAAACTCCTTTTCAGATAATTTTTAGCTCTGTGATGAAACCCAGGGCCACTTCTGAGCTGTCCCTGACTCCAGTCCCTGAGTCTCCCTGTGCAGAGCCATGGACTCCTTGGTGCAGCTGCCAGCACCGTGTCCCTCCCAGTGGTGCCTCGTGAGCTTGGCACCTTGTGCTGGCACCAGATAAAGGCCTGGCAACCTTGGGAATGTTTCCCGTCTCAGGTGGTTGAGCGCTCATTCCTGCCAGTTAACCTTAATGCTTCCTGGCCAGTTCTGCAGCTCCTTTAAGCTCCACTGGCAGCAGTGGGGTGGCAGGAGCCTGCTGGCCCCATGCACGTCCCACATGTGGGCAGGAATGAGCAGCATCACCCCTCATGTAAAGGCACTGCATTCCCTGGAGGGGTTTGCAAGCAGCCTTAAAAAGGTGATGAACCCAACACCTTTCCCTGTGTCTGAGGGTGGTGATGAGATGCAAACATGTGCTTAGCATGTGTAATGTATTTCTGCACTAACCACACATCAAATTATAATTTAAAACCAAAATATTATTGTTGGATGGGAAGTTCCAGTTCATTAATCAATTGACTAATAGTTTAGTGCTGGAATGGTAAAATCTAACTCACTGAACAGCTGCTAGAAACAGCTGGTGCTTACGGCTCATGCTGTTTGGGGAAGTGAAACCTAGAGTGTCTCAGTTTCGTTTTTCAGGAAGCTTTTCAGAATTCCTCATTCATCTCCATGAGCAAAGCCCTCAAGCCCTCTGCAGCATGGGCCTAACAGGGATCCAGGACTGGATTCACTGGAGCTTCCAACTGAAACCAAATGCCCCTTGCATAGAGGATGCAGAGAGCACCACCCATGCCTGCAAACTTGGCAGCTGGACATGGGGATGTTCCTGTGGGTCTGCAGAAGGGGGACACGTGTAATCCTGTGCTATCAGGTATTTTGATTTGCTTTTGAGTCAAAACCGGTGCATGCTGAGCTATGGGCCCAGCAAGGGAGATGCCACCAATCCAAAGGGCAGTTTCCAGCTGCTCCCCAGCCTTGGAGGGTGCTCGGTTGGTGCACAGCTCAGGGTCCTGGTGGGGTGGCATGCTGGGGACTGCTGTGCTGGGAGGGAGGAGGTGACTGTCTTACACTGCCTCCTGCTCTGCTTTGTTGGCAGCTGCTGGTCCATGGTGAGATGGATGGGAGGCGGTGGTGGTGGGCAAGAGGCACCAAGGGAGCAGGGAGACGAGCAGGCTGCAGCAGGGACCATTTCAGGATGTTGCATAAGTCTCTAAAGTAAAATATATGAAACCACACAAAGACTTAAAATGCTCCAAACAGCCAGGTGTGCTGCTGAGACACCTCCTTCCCATGTTGGAGCACATACCTCAGTGGTGGGACTGGCCATGGCCAAGTCCACTGGACGAGTCATGACCTGCAGGCTCTCCAGCTCACCTAAGCTAAAGCAGCCCAGAAGTATCCTTTGGTTCCCAAACACTGGGGTCCCTTGGTGGGAATTTCCTTGACCTTTCCAGCAGAACTACAGCTTAATAATTGACAAGTGCTGCTAAAGCTTTACCAGATCACACACCGCATCCCCTAGAAGCAGGTGTCCATTCCCAGAAATCCAGGGATTTTTCAGTTTGAGCCCCACAGCTGGGGGTGACCCAGTAAAATCACAAATTCTCCCAGTATATTATTTGTTGCTTAGCAGGGAGTTAGGTATGGAGGTACCAGGGGAATGAAATCTGCAGCCAGAAGGGAATGGGGTGAAACTATGACATTGGAGGATGCTTGCTGGTCCTTAGTGTGGGAATTTGGGTTTTCTCTTAGAGACATGGTGAAGGTCCCCATATGAAGAGAAAGGGTGGATTTTGTCCAACCTGTGTCTTGCTCATGGGAGACCTCCCTAAGGAGTAAAACTGGGGGGAAAATAGCAACCCAAACCCATAAACATCCCCCTAAACAGGCTTGTCAAAATGTTACTAAGGGCATTCCCTGGAGATGAGGTAACTGAAATTTTGGCATGGGATGATGAAGCACTGTGGCATGTTTATACAGTCAGCAAATTTACTGCCTTCCAAAAAAAAAAAAAAAAAGCAGAAAAGCATTGGGTATCAATCAAATATAGTTTATTTTGTCAAACATTGCATCCTTTTGAAAGTAACCATCTTGGTGTTGTTTTGCTGAGAGCGTGCTAGGGTCTGAAGTACACGGCTGTGCCTCGGGGCTGCAAAGTGACGGATGCCACAGTCCTTCCTCATGGGTAACGCCGTTGCCTCCAAAGCTGTCGTGTCCTGGTGAGGCTCCCCCTGAACCATATGCCAGCACTGCAGCCCAAAAGGTTTGGAGAGGGAAAAAAAACCATCCTTGTTGGTGTGGGGTTTTCCCTCCTGGGGTGCCATGTGGTGGGGCAGGAGCTGGTGCTGGTACCCAAGAACACTTTGTGGGGAAGGAAGGGCCCCGTTGAGAGATTATTCAGCGTTATTTCAGATGCTCCTTAGTGGCCACAGAGACAACAAAGATTTCTCCCAAGTGACCCAGCACATTACCAGTATTGAAAACCAGATTTTTCATAGCAGAACTACAGATTTAGCCTCAACCTCCCAGTTTACTTGCTGTCTTCTCCCTTGTAGGAGCCCAGCAGAGACCTCAGCAACTTCTTGCAATGAGTCAACACATTTAGGGATCTCTGTCATTTGTTTTTGTTTGCTTTCACTGTCTTCTCTGTTATTATTATTTCAGTGTGCAAAGATGCTACACATCCAGAAGGGAAATCACTGTTGGATCCAAGCAGCACAACCACCCTTCACATCCAGCTCTCTGCAGGCAAATCACTAGAAAGAAGTGGAAAGCCTGCCTGTAGCAGCCTGTATCCCTTCAGTGTCATATTATATTACCATCCATCATGTTAGCAAATAGGAAAATAAACATGGGCTTGATAGCAAAGCAAGAGGCTGTTTAATTACAGATGTGAAGCAGAATGACGTTTGTGTGCATTCCACCCAGAAGTGGATTAAAGTGGTGACCTTTCCTGTGGTGTGAAACGGGTTTGTTGTGGAGCGCAGGCATCTTGTGTCGCTTCAAGATCTGCCAGACATTTCGTTGCCCCTGTTGTTTATGTTTAACACTGGATGATGTCTCTTGAATCTGAATCTCAGCAGCTGACAGCATTTTCTGAGAACTTGTCATCTGGACTCCATCTAGCAAAATTCCTGGTATTGGGTGTATTTGTTCCCATTTGATGGAAAAACAAAGTTTTATGGGGAAAAAAAAAAGTAAGGGGAGAATGGTAGCATTAGTGACTCATGATGTTGAGCTGAAATTTGTGGAACGATCCAGGATTTGGCCCAGGGTGCCAGACCTGTGGTGTAAGTTACCGCTATTGCCTGTCACTGTGTGTGGGATAAGCATCTCCTGAATGTGGTAACCAGCACAGATATTTGCCATGGCAGTGCCACAGAGGCATCAGGGATGGCTTTGCTGTGCTCAGCCTCCTGTGACCACGTCATAGGAGGGGGATACTATTTCCAACCCACCAAAATACCAGTATCTTGCTTTCTTGAATCATTCTAGCAGGGCCCTTGCTCCAGATTCTTGACTGTTCTGCTCCTGACAAGGATGATAGAACAGAGGGGCAAGGGAAGGGGATTTTTTCCACTGGTGTCACCAGCCTTGGTGGTGTGAAACCCCCTGCAAAGGATCTGCTCATCATCTTGCTGGTGCTGCAAGCCCAGTCTGGGCACTGCCACCTGAGTGGCCATGGAAGCCCTTGCCAGTGCTTCCAGCAAATGCTGGTGGCTCAAAGGGCCAGGCTGTGCAGCATGGGGCAGGGAGATGCTGTCTTGTGGAGGAGTAAAGGCGCTAATTGGCCTGGTAAATTGCAGGGAGGGTCAGATCAGGCCTGTGGGGTGACACTGGTTTGTTAATGAAGGACCGATGGCAGCAAGGGGGCTGGCTGCTCTGTGCCTGTCACCAGCAGCTCTTTCCTTAATTGCTGCCTCTTCACAAGGCACAACTCTGAAAGGATCCGGGGCACTGCTGCCCAGAGCTCCCACCAGCCAGCCTGCCTGGGTTTGGGGAACCAGGGCGTGTTTTGCTCTAAGCTGGATGCATTTCAGTGCCCAAGGCTGGGGTACAGGGCAGCCTTGTCTTGCTTCCCCATGGCACTGGGGTGAGGGGCAATAGCAGCTGTGTGGGCTCAGATTCTTGCCCTTTCACTACCTTGAGATGCTCCCACGCAGAACAAGGGACACCGATGCCCGGGCTAGGAAATGGTGACCCGCTTTTCAAGCCATGGCAGAGGTAGCACCTTTTTGAGAGTCACAGTGGGGAGGAAAGCCATGCCACCAGGCTCTGCTCTGGCCTTGGAGGATGCTGCTGGCAGCTTGACCAGTCCAGAGGTCCATAACAAAAAGCTGCTTTGGGAGGGAGAAAATTCATTAACATAACAGGGATTGCCTTAAAGCTGGAGGTGAACCAACAGAAAGATCGAACAGGGAAATAAGCCTGGCTGCACAGGGTGGCTGTGTCACACAGCTTGGAGACAAATGTTTAGCAGCAGCATATCTGCTGGTGAAAGAATAACTAGAGACATGGGTCTTGCACCTTTTAAACACTCCAAGTCTGCAGACTGCAAACATGGAGATGGGATTTGCATGCTGCTTTATTTAGTATTGTAAAAGCTGTGCCACATTTATGGAAACCACCCTGCAGACGCCAAATGTGGGACCGCAACAAAAAAGTTTTTTAAAAAATGTAAAAAAGAGCACAAAAGTGGACAAAACCTCTCGTCATCAGTGTCCCAGCTCCAGCTCTGTGGCAATGCTCAAGGGGAAGCTATTGCTTCCCCTCACACTGTTGGTGCATCATGAGGCTGAAGGGTTTCACTCTTTTCCAGGGACAGACAAAGAAGCTCACTGAAGCTGGGGACTAACTCATCCCCCTGCAGGGCCACTGTTTAGGGGGGTGCAGGTGACAGGCACAGGGGGGAGATGGCAGCATCTGCCGTAGGTGGCATGAGCTGAAGTCTCCAGTTTTGGGGGCACAAGCAAGGGATGAGGGAGAGGCTGGAGCACTGGGAGGTCTCAGCACAGAGTGCAGGTACGGTGTGAGCACCAAGGGAAGGAGGGGACCCCCAACTGCTCTGTGTGTGGCTGTTGAACAGTCTTGGTGTCACCTCCCTCTGCAGAGACCTCCACAACATTCACTCATTCCTAAGGGGGAAAAGAGTCCTTGTATGTGAGGGCATGATAATAACCATAATAATAACAATAATAATAACAATAACAACAACAACAACCACTGCTCTGTGCAGTTTCCATGCTTCTTGCCTGAAACTTCTTTTTACAGCCTTCAAAGAGTGATCATTTTAAGCAAGATATAGACAGATCATTTAATTATTTTTAAGGAGACTGATTGATCCCACTGCCTGATGGGCTGCCAGACTCCACCTCTGGCGACTGTCTGGCAGAAGCTCCTGGTTATTGTGGTCTTGACCTGCTAATCCAATCTCTAAAGGAGTAACTCAAGGTCCTGATGTTCCTGTCTGCTGACTGTGGGATAAGTGGATTCCCCTTTTACCACCTCTTTTACACAGCCTCACATCTGCTCTTGACCTTGTTTCTGACAGCATGAGATGGGTGTGTGGATGGTTTGCAGAGCTGTCAGGAGAGCCTGGATGGGCTCTGGGCTGCTGGAGAGGGACTTGCTCCTGAGCTCCTGGCTTGTTCCTGTTAACACTGTGAAACCCAAGGGAAGAGCTGGCTGCACGAGCAGAGGCAGCCATGGCTCAGGCAATGAAATCACTGCTATCAGAGGTGCAAAGGAAGGTCAGAGAAAGCCATGCCCAGAGTGTTTTTCAGAGGGTGTCTGGAGCATGCAGGAGGGATGAGGGAATGTCAGTCTCTGCATGTCAGTCCAGCCAAACCTGCTCTGCCTCTTTTAAGGGGTCTCCACCAATGCTACCTGTCCCTGGGTAGTGTTTGGCCAAGGGATTTGTGCAGTTTGTGGTGCTCCATTCCAAAGGAGTCACGGTTAGACAAAGTGTTAAATAAAACATAATTTACTCGGTGCTCCCAAGTGTGGTGAGCCCTGAGGTGCTCACAAAGTGGAAAGGTGCTTATGCTTCACCTCCTGTCACGTTCCCATGCTCTTTTTCTCCTCACCCTCCTC
Source organism: Struthidea cinerea (assembly GCA_013397865.1). NCBI lineage: Eukaryota > Metazoa > Chordata > Aves > Passeriformes > Corcoracidae > Struthidea > Struthidea cinerea. The sequence continues at coordinate 93,230 of VZTI01004813.1, forward strand.
TCTTCCATGGAGTCCTGGGCAGGTATACACCAACATTGATGTCCAGGGTAATTAAACCCTTTGTTTTTATATTTTTTCCACTTGAAAGTGTCCCTGTGAGAGAGGCCAGATGCTCCTGCTTTTGAAGCATACTTCTACTGGGGGCTGAGAACATCCCCTACCCCAGCACTGCTATCACAGGGGCACCTTTCTGCACAACCCACCTCCGGCAAGGCACAGACTGAGGCTGTACCATGTCCCAGCAAAGGAGGAGCCCATTCTGACCAGGTCCTGCAGTTGAGATGTGGCTTAGGTGACTTAGGAGCATGTCTGTGTCTCTGGGACGTGTGCTGGCTAACAGGCTCTGGGGAAAAAACACCCATAGGAGCTGGTGTCATTGTAAATGTCACAGTATTGTCATCCCAGCAGTGTTGGAGCTGGTGAATGAGCCAGGCGTGCCTTAGAAACCAAATTAAATTTAAAAGAATTTTTAAATTAAGAAATAATTAATTTGGATTTCCCTTCCTGCCATCTGTTTTTGCATGATTTGAGTGTGATTGTTCAGTTTTGCCACTGCAGCCGTGGGACTTGGGAAAAATAAAACTTCTTTAAAGAGCTGAGACAACAATTTCAAGTGCCGAGCACTTACATTAAGTATTGTGAAACCTAAATTTCAGGAGCTCAGCATTACTTATGGTTACTTTCAGGCAGACCCATGTCACAGGAGAAGAGCAGGCACACAGCTACCTGATGCTTTGCTTTCTCAACTGAAACAGAGATGTGAGTCACAAGGAAATTTTCCACAGGGAACATTTTTTTGCCCATTAATAGCAAACACTGCTGAATGGTTTTTTCCTCCTTGTACAAGAGCCTGTGGTGAGCATCTGCACCACGGGATCCACGAGAGCTGGTTGTTTTGGAGGGGAACAGAGTGGGGAGGGTGCTGCAAGGAGGAGAGATGGTGATTTTGCACAGAGGCAGTTTTGGAAGTGAGGCCTGAGCATGGCGCAGAGGGGACATCGCTGGAGCTGCTCTTTCAGACCAAGATGGAGCCAAGAGAGTGCAAACTGTGGACAAAGTAGCCAGCAGGATGCCAAGCCCTCCAGTGAAGGGCTCTGCAGAGGGTGTTTTGCAGACCCTTCTCCTCCTCCAAGACACCTTTTTCCAGAGGAAGGAGATGTGGGGCTGTGCTCAGCCCTGCACTGGTCATCCTGGGAGGTTCCCAGCCTGTGCACCTGGGGATGCTGAGCATTGCTCCCACGTGGGCTGTGGGAAGTCGAATCAAGAAAAATCCTTTCTTCCTTTTATTCTTTTGCTTTTTCCCTCTCTTAATTCTTCACCCATCCTGCTCTGGGTGTGTCTAAAGGCCATGGGTGCTCCCAACCTGCCCGCTGGATTTCCAGGGGAAGGCACAGTATGGCAGCCTTGCCACACATCACAGGGACAGTGGTGTTCCCGCCATCCCCATCGCATGCGGGGCACACTCCCAGCGCTGTGGTACGGGACCACCCACACCGCCCTGCACATCAATCAGCTCTGGCTGAATCTCACCACTGGCCACCTCTCTGACCCCACTATCTCCCTCCTGTTCCCTTGGGATTCAAGTGCAAATGCCTTGGGCCGTGGGCTGTACAGCCCCTAGCCCCAGCCTCAGCCCTCGATGTCTGCCCGGGCTGATGTGGGATCTTCCTCCAGCTGCAAGACCACCGTGTCCTGGCTGATTTACAGCAGGAAACATTGACCTGCAGGGTAACCAATGGCTGATTTTTTTTATCATCCTTTTTTTCTTTCTTCCCTCTTGATCAGCTGTTGCAATAAAATTACTTTCTTTTATTTTCCCCTCCTTTCTCCCCAGTCTATGCCCAAACCACACTATCGGTTAAAATATCATCTGTGAGAAGAAAAGGCAAACGAATGAGCACATCAAAGCCAGCGGCCTGGAGCTGTTGGGTTGGGATAAGAAATAGGGCTAGGCCTTGGGCCCATTATCTTGCGGATATCTAATGCCACTGCTTCAGAGTGTGAGAATGGAGCCTTTTTTTTCCTCAGCTGAGCGTACTGGACATGCTGGTGTTTGGGAGCACAAAGGCCGTCATCCATCCCAGCTCTCAAGACAGACCGTTGACATGTTGCTCTCAGATTTCATTCCTGAAAATCTGGAACTTTATGCTGAACAAATAACATGATCTTTTTCCTTCATCTGGAAAGGATAAAAACAATTGCTGGCACTCTGAACCGATCACTCTTTCTTTTCCTTCCTCCTCCCTCCCGCTTTCCTTGCAAGCCCCAGACTCACTACCCACAAGTCACAACTTGCATATTTTCATTTGAAAACTTTAAACCATGGGAAGTGAGGGGCAAGAATGGAGGGGAATGAAAAAAGAAGATTAAAAAAAGGATTTAAAGCAGCAATGATATAACCATGAATATCCGGCAGCCAGTGTGCTGCCCCAGCCCTGCTGGACAAGGAGGATGGAGCCGAAGGCAAGGGGTGTGCATCCCTGCTGTGGTACGGATGGTGCTTAATCCATTTAGGGGCTGGGATGATGAGGAGGGTCGTACCCTCTAATGGGCATCGAACCTGGGAGGGGGACAGGAGCTGTGATCACTTCGGTCCAAGGCAAAGTCTCATGAGTCCTCTCAAGCAGCAAGACTTGAGCCAACATTCATCCTGCATCCTGTTCTCCCAGCTTGCTCCTTCATGGGTTTTGCTTCCAGAGTGCACTGTTGGGAAGAGGAGCCACATCAGCCTTTCCAGCCAGGAGATCCAGAGGGTGAGCAGTGTGTGCTGCCAGTACCTTCTGCCTGCAGCAGTGGGTGTTTTAAGCAGATTTTGTTTACTTCCACCTGTGTAAGCATACACATTTTCCACTCTGTGTTTACAAATTCTTTTGAAATAGCCTATAAACAGAATTAAAAGAGTGCTTGAGGGTAAAAAAAATGTTTAATCATTATTTTTTTAATCTATCATTATTTTACTGATACTGAAGCCAGGTCATGTCCACTCAGAGCTGGTGCTCCGTCTGCTCTCCTTTGACCTGTTTTGCCTTCTGAGTCCCAGGCATTAAAGGGGTTGGCCACTTCTGCTCCCCTCTGCTAACAAAAACCTCAAAGGCAGTGACACAAAGTGAACGAGGCAGATGTCTACAAACCAAGCGCTTGCTGGACTGCTGCCCAGGTGGAAGTGCTTTGAGGGGAATGAAAGACCCCAGATGAAGTGCTGGTTGCAGTAATTAGGACCTCTGGAGCTCCCCCTGGTAAGCTCACACTGATCTTCCCAAGTTCTCAAAAATCATCTCTGACCTCTCTGCTGACCATCACAGCACAGCTCCATCCCTGGACAAGCACAGCTTGGCCTGGAGCATGGAAACCAGCACTGCTGGTGGAAACCAGCTGCCTGCCCACAGGCATGACTGGTGATGCCCGGCATCAGAGGGGACTGGGATGGCCTTGCTAACAACAGTGGGGCAACCGGCTCCCTCTTCTCCTGGCTCTGCTCCACAGTGTTTTAGCTGGCACGAGGGAGTTCAGGTGATATGAAGCTATTACTCATTTTTAAGTAGTGCCAACTGGCTGGGTTATCTGCTGCTCTGAACACGCCTCTCCCTCTCTCTCTCCTTTCCATGTTGGAGAGTATTTCCTGCTGCTCTGGATAGCGCTTGGGATTGTTCCCTCTGCTCCAGGTCTGCAGGGGCTGAGGCCAAAGAGCTGGTGGGGCCACCAACAGCAACAGGGGGCCATTTCCAGCCATGCTGTGCTGTGCCAGCCACATGTGCCAAGAGCTTTGGGCTCTGCCAATAGCAGAATATGTTTTCTCCACGTACAGGAGATAGGAAAAAGATAGCCAGCTTGAATTGTGGCCAGGGAGGTTTAGGTTAGCCATTAAGAAATGCTTTTGTGCAACAAAATACTGAATCAGTAGCTGGGACAGACTGTGCAGTCTTGATTGAGGAGGGATTTTGAGAACAGACAGGGAGAGGACAGCCTGAGGTCAGTTTTGCTGGGCCAGGGAGGAAGGCATCAGGCGTCTGATGCTTTTTCCAGTCCTAATCTCTGCAGCTCCAGGGTTTTGTGACCCCTCCAGATAGGTGATGAGCTTATCTGTGGACCAGTAGGCTGCACATTCTGGAGTGTGTGGGCTGGCCATGCCACTGCTCACAGCACCCACAAACCGCACTCTGCCCCTGCCCTGCCAGCGGCCACCCTCTCCCAGGCTGGCACCAGCATTGAAACAACTCTTAGGAGCGGATTAAAAGCAAAAAAAATCAGCCCAGGCAGTGATACCTTCTGCAAATATAGCCCAGAATGTCCAAGGGAGGGCTGAGCAGGGGATTGCTGCTTGGAAGGGATGAAAATACAAGAATGAGTTGTGGGCTTGTTTCCTCTGTCATCCTTGAATTGTGCTACTCATCTTCTCCTCTGCCCTGCAACCACTGCTCCCTCTCAACCCCCCTGCCTCAAGCAGTCCCCAGCCCAGCCCCACTTCATGGCCATAGGAAGATTATGTGAGTGTGGACGGAGAATTAAATGTCATGACTATCATCACACTGAGAAAGGCCTGGGTGAAGCAGATGCAGGGTCCCATCTCGCCTCCCACCCCTCCTCAGTGGCAGCCATATGTAAGGCCAGCTGGGGCAGGGAGGATGGGAACATGTCCCCAGGAATGCTGTGCTTTGGAAGACATGCAGGTGAGTCAGCATGGATCTGGGATGCCAGCCCAGCTGCCAGCATTGATCTGTGTGATGCCACTGGGGAGATGCAGCCTGGGGACCCTCTTTGCACCCTCAGATGGGGGATTGAGGAGGAAAGAAAGCCATGGCCAGCGCTGGAGCAATGGTGACTGACGTTCACTTCCCAGGAGTCTGTTGGGGAATATTTTTATCCTCTGGGTGTGAGTGTGCTACACGTCAGAGCCATCTGCCACACAGTCACTTTTGGGAGAGCTAGGAAGTGCAGGCATGAAAATCTGTGAAAGTGAGTGCATTCCCGTGCCCTTCAAAGCTGTGTGTCCCCAGGTCTCCTCCCTGTGGTGCCTGGGGACAGAGCTGGGATGACTTCTTGTCCTTCTGGGGAAAGAGACAAACTCTTGCATTCCCTAAAATGGAGATGGTCTTGAGCTCTGCAGAGCAAGCCCAGTGCACTGCAAGCTGGTTCAGACATGGGAAGCTGAGTTACACTCTGGCAGCAGCCTCACTGCACGGCCAGCCTGATCCCCCCTGTCCTTTCAGAATCTTTCCATCTTGCTTCAGTGTGCACAGCCCCTCACACCCAGCTGGCATCAGCCCATCTGCAGAAAGCAGCAAGGAGCTAACCCACCCCTTGTCCCAGAGTGGAGCAGTTACTGCAGGAGTTTTTGTTCTTCTGTATAGGATGAAGTAGCCTTTGGATAAAAATAAGTGATAAATATAAATAGAGACATCAGCCCACGCCAAAACACTGGATCTGCTCGCCCTAAAATATCAGGCTGTTGACATTCAGAAACCAGATTCAGACCATCATTTCGCAACTAGCAGGATCCCCCATCCTCATGGCAGATGCCCTGGATTAAACACCCCCGAATTTGTGGTATCTGGGGTTTTATCAAAGGAGACTGTTTCCACTTGAGCATCCCTCATTCCAGCCTGGCTGCTCTGCCACAGGAACCTGTCTGGTTCGGGTTTACAATGAGCCATCTCCTGCTGATGAGCTGGAGCTGGGAAGACATGTTTGTCCAGTTCCCTTTCAACACTTTCTAACCTCCTTGTGGCCCAGACTTTCCTACCAGAGTGTAGGATTTAATCATCCTTAATGATAGCCAGGCCAAGGATAGCATTCAGCCAGGTTTTCCTAAACAGCTACATCTGAAATCTTTATCCGAGTACAACCTCCCAGTAAATTCCCTGACAAATGACTGGAAACACTGCAGGGTTGTGGCAGACCTATGGCCAGGACCAGAATTAAATCAGACCAAAAGCTTAAGCCCTCATAGAACTCCAGAGGGATTTTTGGACGTAACTGGTGCCGCAGCTGGGCTTGGTGTTCCTCTCCGCTGCCAAGATTTGCCCATACTAGAGGGCTGCTCCACTCCTGCCAACTTGAAGTTACAATTGATCCTGGGAATCCTGTGCAGCTGGCAATTATTTGTATCAATTTTCAGTGTAAGCCAGTACATTGCTGATGTGAACTTGGTTGATACCAATAAGATTTACTGTGATTTAACTACCACCCCATGGAGAGTTTGTGCTGATTCCTTTAGAGTGGATTCAAAGTGGTTTTAATTAAACAAACATAACTTTGCTGTGTGGATGAAGGCTCGGGCAGGAGCAGTGTGGCTGGAGGTCTGAGCTGGATAGGAGAGACAGCACATGGGAGGAAGGTGAAAAGAAACTGGAGACACATGTCTTCTCTGGCTTCTCCTTCCCTGCCCTTCTTTCTCTCTGAAAAGCTGGCAGGGCTGCAACTTTTCCACTGAATGAGATGATGGAAATTTGAAATGCCAAGTCGTGCAAGGTCCATGGCATAGTCTGGAAGAGGCGCTGTGCAGAAGCAATGTGGGTGATGTCACTCACGTTGTTTCTGTCCCCTGCGCTGGCGCCAGCGATGGCTGTGCCAGCAGTTCCTCGCCGCAGCTGGCTGTGCCCAGCCTGGGGTGCCTGCACTGGTGATAGGGACACGTTGGGATCCCGCCAAATAAGAGAGGAGACACAGCTGAGTGTGAGCAGGTAGAAATGAAACAGCTTTAAAAGCCTTGCAGGCAGCACTCTGCCATGTAGGGGAGATGGGGACATGAGTCCCAGGATCAAGGAGCATCCTGTGTCACCACAGCAGGCCTTGAGATAGGGCTGGAAAAGAAACACAGAGTCTGGGGGCAGAAATACTAATGGAGAGAAAAAAGTTTTGGGGGACATGTGAAGTCAGAAGTTTTCAGTCTTTTTAAAACTAAACCACGAGTTTTTCCCTCTGCTTTTCTCTATCTTTTTCTCCTGGGAAAGGGAGAAAAGTGGAGAAGGGAAATCGCTCAAGCGGTTTTGGGTGAGGGGGCTGGGGAGGGTCTGCCAGATGTGTGAAAATGCTGGAGAAAGCAAAAAACTCAGAGAAAAAATTCTCTTTTGAGAGAGACTACTTTTCCATTCCTTAAAAAGGAAAGAAGAGAAAAAAAAGAAAAAGAGTTTTTAATGAAAATTTTCAGGCAGTTCCATTGTTTTGCTTCAGCCTTTGATTTAACTACTTGAGCAAGTATTTGACAAAACCCTCCGTGTTTTTCAGGAGGTTTCTTAAATCCCACCGAGGTATGGGATTATGAGAAACAACAAATGGCAAGCTGTCTCTAACCCCACAGACTTTCTCACTCTCGTTTTCTCTCTCACACTAGAATAAAAAATGCAGTGCTCCCTGCTGGGTTCTCTTTAAAATTCACATTGTCTCTTCAAATAAAGGCTGGGAGGGTGAGGTAGTGCTTTGAAAACCAGAACTCAGTCATACATTGCAGGGCCAGATCCTAGAGGATTATTCTCTCTCAGGACACTTTATAACTTCATGAGAACTTCTGGCCTGGCTTGTCTCACCAGCTTAGTGTGAGTGGCCCCAAAGGATGGCAGGGTGACTGAGATCCCTACACCCCTTTCCATCAGGATGGCTGATGGAGACTCTTTAATATGATAAAGCAAATTCCACTTTTTTTCACCCTGGGGATGGTGGAGCCCGTTTTCTTTGCAGCCAGGGGATGCTCCCTGCATCCAGGAGGAGGGAAGCCCTGCTGCAGCATGAGCCTCTCCATTGCGGCTGGCACAGGCCGGGCTGTGGTAATGTGGTTTTCCCCTGCTTTTGGTGTGATTTGTGACTGCAGCAGCCTGTGCTGCCCCAAGGCTGTGGTGAGCTGCCAGCATCACCACTGGAAAGCTCAGAGCTGGATGAGCATCTTGTTCCCAGGAGAAGTACCTGGCAGGACAGCATGGCTGTGCTTTGCTTTCCCAGGGGAAATAAATAAAGGGGCTTCTCCTCCTGACCCATCTGGACTTTTGGTAGCAAAAGCTTGCGAGCAAGCGGGTGAAGATGGCAGGTTCCTTTGCTGTTGTTTCAGCCTTTCCTTCCTCGTGGCAATAAGAGAAATGAAGCTCACAGAGGAGCATTGTATTGTAAACTGCTGCCCATTTCTTTTTGTTAAATGATGCTATCACCAGGCCATTACACTGTCCTGGGACAAATGGATCTGTGCACAGACACAGCACTGAGCACAGACACATGGACACTGCAGCAGGACAGAGCTCCCCGTGCAGCACCCGCACCCAGGGGACAAGGACATGGAGACCTCACCATGACAGACAGGGAGCAAGGGTTGAACAGACCCTTTGAGTGACATTGCAGCCTCGTGAAATTATGACGGTGCCTGTCATTCTTGCAGTAGTATGTCTGTGATTTTTTTAGTAAACAGAAGCAAAGAGCAACTGTTGTACTTTGGCCCGAGGGTTCAAAGGTTCAGCAGGGCTTGTTTACATCTGTGCATTTGTCTGTGTGCTGGGCTGGGGTATGAAGGAGAGTGGCTGGAGCACCTTGGTGTCAGCATTCCTGAGGCCTTTGCCCTGCTAAACTCTTGGAAACAGAAGATTGATGGAAAAATGTCGGTTTTGATAAGTCTTTCATGCACATAGTTCAGACCTGTCACAGCGATGTCAAAATTCATCAGCGTAGTGAACCTATTAAACCTGGGGCAGAGCTGAACCATCTACAGCTCCGGTTCAGGAGGCACAGCCAAGCCAGCCCTTCCGGGAAATCTCTTTCCCTCGCGGGGCACTTCGGAGCTGCCGTGGGTGGGAGCGGGGATGGCAGGTGGGAACTCCTCAGGCCGAGCGATGCCCAGCCCCGGCTCCGGGCGGGGGGTGCTCGGGGTGCCCGTGCCGGGGGCAGAGCCGGGACTCTCCGCGGGAGGGAGCGCCCGCGCGGGGCCGGCCAGGCGGGCAACCCCGGGCTCCGCTCCGCCTCGCTGGGCGGGCGGATCCCAGCTCCTGATTTTCCCGGGGGCTGTAGAGGCTTGTCCTGGCCCTGCGCGATCCTGCTTGGCTGCCGCCCTCCCCGCCTCCCTCCACCTACTCCTCCTCCGCCTCCACCACCAC
>VZTI01004813.1:102995-158560 GCA_013397865.1 Struthidea cinerea
CTTTTTTTTTTCTCCTCTTTCTTTCTTTCTTCCTTCCCTCCACCTTCGTCCCGAGGTACTTGCGCATCCCGGGGACGGGAGTGCTCGCAGCCGGCAGCAGTAGGAAATGGTAGCTAATGTGCTCACACCCAAAACATTTTATTCTTTTTGTTTCATCCTTCATCTCCCTCCTAGGGCCGCTGCTTTTATTTCCCCTTCTGAATGACCTACTGGACCGCATTCTCCGCGGAACAAAGGAAGTGCCTTTTTAGCTGGAATCCTCGGAGACCACCAAGGACTCCAGCTCATGCACTGCAATTTCGCACTACTTTCAACAATAACAAAAATGCATGACTGAATGGCTCAAAAATGTGGAGTGTTGGAGGCATTCATTTCGGTCTGGGACACTGTCACAACACAGACAGACCCCAAGTAAATACCTTTAGACAGCTCAGATAGAAGCTGGGGGTAATCTTTACCATTGATGTGCACTCCAGATATGCATACATTATCCTTTTCACTGACAAAATTAAAATTATTTCAGTCGCTTGTGCTTTTATGTTGTCAGACTAATGATATGCATTTAGCCTACATGTGTTTGCTACATGTGTTTGAATAAAATTGCAGGCCCGTTTACTTCTCCAAGAAGTATTTTAATGAGAAACGTCTGACTGGTTGCAGTTAAAATACTCTCTCCCTTCACTCTGCCTGCTTTGTAAAATGCTCTCTAATAAATAGTCTTGCATTTGAGTCCAGCCCTCATCAGTGTAGGATCAGGACATGAGCAGACTTCCTCTTAAGTCTGGTTAAGTCTCCTTCCCCTTCTCTATGGGGAAGATTTGACCTAGTCCTTATTTTATATATTGTTGTTTAAGATGACTTGGTGAACTTCGGAAAATGTCAGGAGTAGATCATGCTGACAGGGCTTCCATTGGAATCTCTAAAGCTGTTGTCTGTTTGAGAAAAGTGATGAGCAAGGTGAGATTATTTGACAAAAGAAGGGCTTTCTGCAATGATATGCTGAAAATATCGGCTGGGTTATGTTGCTGTTCCAGGGGCGCAGGGAGTCTATGTCTGGCCTTGCTTGGAAAGCAACAGGTCTTGCAAAGTTGCATTTTAAATGTAATCCTGCTATGTGGGGTGTTTCAGAGAGGGTGGTGGAAGTCTTTAAAGCAGGTGTGCTGTGTACAGCTTTAAAGTGTGGTGTGCCTCAAGTGTGACTGCATTTAAAATTAAACCTGGAGTGGGGTGCTACACCTGCTGCAGTTTCACATTCCCCCTGTGAATTCATGTGGTTTTGGCATGGGTTGTGTGCAGAGGCTCCAGATCTCCCCTTTTGCTGCTCAGCTGGTATATACAGATGTAACCACCAGTCCCATTGCTAGTGTTGAACTTTCTCAGAGTGGAGAACTTCACCTGCCATTGCCTCTGTGGGATTAGCACGGGGCACTGGAGTGCCATGGACCAGGGATAATGCTGGAGGCTGAGGTCTCGCACCAGAGTAAGAGGTCTGTGGTGTGTATTGTGTCTCCAGAAATTAGTCACTTGCCAAAGCTTTGATTTCAGTTGGTGTTTCAGGTGATAAGTGGTGTGTTTTCCATCAGGAGGGTAAGTGGTTTGGAAAGGCTGTTACCTGGGCGCCTGGCTATCGGTGGGAATGAGATAAATGTGTGTGAGGGAATGAGCCGTGTGCTTGGACAAGTATCCCATTGGGGTGATGGTGGAAACTGATGATTTCTGCTTGGTAGCACCTCTCTGCTCACTAAACTGTGGTGGAGGACAGGTTGGGGAGGGTTCAGTGGGCCGAATGGAATCACGTGTGGACACATGAATGCTTATGGAATGATGTGTGGACACATAGTTGTTACTGGCATGAACTCATGTCGTAAGTCCCATCAACTTATTTGTTAGATTTTTGTATTGATTTGATGGATTATGCTTTATTCTCACATTCTCTTAGCAAGTTGCTTTAGCTCACAGTGCAGACAGAAACTTCCTAGCATCTTTGTGAAAAGGTGTCTTAAAAGCTGTGGCAAATTTGTGTCTGTAAGTGTAGTGATTTCTTTGCTGTCAGGGATTACTGATCCTACAAAATGTTGGCCTTGAATTGTCAAAGTGAAGCAGCTGGGTGGTGCAGGTAGATGTATCCCTGCACTGGGCTATCTGACAGCACGTGAAACTCATCCTCACTGGAAGGGCATGGGAGTCATTTGGGGTTTTATAGCATCTCACATGAATTTTTTGGCGACATTTATTTTCTTCTGGAGCAGTAGGTATGTAAACGTTTTTCTTTCAAGGAAATGCCCATTCCAAGAGGCATTTTATCTGTATCGTTGCTATTTCAGTGGCATTAAAAGGCTGCTCCTTCTCCATAATTACCCAGGAGTTCACTTTAATATTTATTTGGACCAGGTTTAGGACCTAATTAGAGTATGCATAAATAGCAGGTTATATCTTGCTGAAATACCTAGGCATTTCTGAAAGAAGTACACAGCTGGTCAACTCAGTGCTTGCTTGATAAGAGATGTAAAATGGATTATTTGTGGTGTTGGACATAGAGAACTTGTTTCCTTTTATGTAGCCTTGGTGTTAGAGATATAAACACAGACTACTGCTATGAATCTGTGTGGAAGTTTTTCATAATTTGTGGCCCTTTGGTGCTGCTTTGTACCGGAGTGTTCTTCAGTGGCTGCTGCACCTATAGCCCTGTGATGTGTATGTGGCAAAGCTCCTGGAAGTGGTGAGATGCAATCTTGCTGTTGCTGGAGTGGTCAGTGCTTTTGTAGACCTGATGTCCACACAGCTGGTTTGTGAAACCTGACTCTTGATAGCGTGTAGATAGTAGGTGGTGTGGGCAGAGCACCAGCCTGTAACTGCTTTTAAGATGACTTTGACAATTTCCCAAGGACGGTTCACATCTTGGGAAGTTCTGGGTCCCGGAGCTGCTGACTTTGTTCAAATTTGACCCAGAATGTGTTGCTCCTTATGGATCCCATGCGTCTCCAGGCTGTCATGGTGATGGGGCAAAACTCCCCCGCGTGACCATCTGAAGGGGTTGCTTACCCTGGTTGGTCTAGTGGGGCTGCAGAATGAAATGCAAAGAGAGCTGGTGCGGTGACATCCGGAGACCCACACTAGGTGGCTGTGATTTAAAAAACAAAACCCTCCCATCCAACCTTTCTTTCAAAAGGCTGCTTCTTGCCCTCAGGTGTTAAACAGACGGAAATTCCTTCCCTTTTCCTGCTAATTGGAAGAAGTAGATGTTTCTTTTCTGGGATTGAAAAGGAAAAAAAAAAAAACATCTTGCCTGTTGGTGGAAAATGTAGCCAGTTAACAGGCAAAGTTCCTGCAGCAGTATAATCCCTGCTCTCGCTGGCACTGCTGTCCTGGCAGAGGTGGGGAGCACAGAGCAAACCTGGAGCCTGCCTTTGCGGGGAGCTGGGTGCAAGCAGCACTGTTCAGTCTCAGTGTAATTAATCTCTGTTTGAACCGAATTAATTGAATAGCTGCATTTATCTGTGAGAGTAGTTGAGAGCAGTTCTTTCCCCATGGCAGAGGAAATCGGTTGACCCTTGATTTTTGGACTTCTGGGACTTTGCCCAAAGTAACTTTGGGCAGGTGTGCCCTGATGTCCTGCTGCTCACTTGTCCCCAGTGTGTTTATGGCTGTCAGTAGGTGCCTTGGTGTGCTGCTCTTGGTCAGTCAGGAAAGCTGCTTTGTTGGCATTGCTGTTTGTTGTGGTTTAACCCCAGCCAGCAACCAAGCCTCACACAGTCACTCATTCACTCGCCTACCAAAAGGATTAGGGAGAGAACCAAAAGCATAAATGGTAGGAAACTTGTGGGTTGAGAAAAAGACAGTTCAACAGGGAAAGCAAAAGCTGAGCATGAAAGCAAAGCAAGGAATTCACTGTTTCGTTGGGCAGGCAGGTGTTCAGCCATCTCCAGGAGAGCAGGGCCCCATCACACGTAACAGTGACTTGGGAAGACAAACGCCGTCACTCCAAATGTCCCCTTTCTCCTTCTTCCCCCCCCCTTTATATACTGACCATGATGTCATATGGTCTGGAATCTCTCTTTGGTCAGTTGGGGTCACCTGTCCCAGCTGTGTCTCTTCCCAACCTCCCGTGTACCTCCGACTTCCTCGCCAGCATATCGGTACAAGAAGCAGAAAAGACTTTGGCTGTGTGTAAGCCCTGCTCAGCAATAACAAAAACTTTTCTATATTGTCAACCCTATGCTCAGCACAAATCCCGAACATAGTCCCATACTAACCACTGTGAAGAAAATTAACTCTACTCCAGCCAAAACCAGCCCATTGTTTTACAAGTCAAGTTCAGCAAATGCTTTCGTTTTTCACATGCTTCTCTTCCATGTGGCCTCTTCCAACTGAGAAATGGTTTCTGGCTCCCCTCCAGGCCGGTGTTACTCGTGCTGTCTGGCACTGCTGAGCCTGTTGCAGTTGGTTTGCACGAGGCAGCTCTGGGACTTGCTGTATTATGAGAAGTCATCCTTAAGGTCTATTTGAAGGTGTGGAGCGACCTGGCCACCAGCTGTACCCGTTTGCCATGACTCCTGTCCAATGAAGGCAGTGGTCCTTGGCAGGCAGGGGGTTTTCTCCTGCCTAGCATGCGTTAATGGAGTGATTGCCTGGCCACCCGTGGGCGGGGAAGTGACCGTTGGAGAACATCCCCACAGCAAACACAACTCCTGGCATGGAAAAGTAAATGAGAGAATTACTTGAAGTATTTTTAGCTGCTTCTAATGTCATTTAGCAACTGGAAAAAGCAGGCGGGGGGAGCTGGCAGTGTGTGACTTGCCTGCGGGCCACCGACGAGCGCCTTGGTGTCCGGCGCTGGCAGCCATGTGGCTCGGTGAGTGTTGGCAAGAGCTGGCAGCAGCTCCCGGCTGAGTCATGGCTCGCCGCTCGCCTGGGACGCTGCTTTCTCTCTGCAAATGTGCAGCACAGGGTTTTGTTTGGCTGCAGTGGCACGCTGTGTCCTAGCAGCCGGCAGCATGAAGCATGGGTTAGCAGCAACTGCTTGCAGTGGTCCAGGCTGAGCGGGAGTATCGTTTTCCTTGGCAGACACTTCATAGAAAGTTCTGTTTTTTCTGCCAGAATAAGCAGTCATTACATTCCATACAATTCATAGTCAAATTATTATCTATTGTTAAAATTGCCTTAATTATCAGATGTTTCCTTAGACATGTAGCTGTTTTTTAAGAGGCTGAATAGGCGTGTGTACATTGTGCAGAAGGCCAGAGCTGCACAATGTGTTCAGTACTGTTTTGTAGTTTCAGGGAGATTTTCTGTGGCTTTTATATGTCAACAGGCTTTTTATTCATACTGAAACAGCAGCAGAGCAAGGCCAACACGACAGCGAGGCACTGTTTTGGGTCTCTGCATCTCCCCTCTGCCATGGTATTTCCTTGGTACCTGTAGAGCCAAGGAACTTCAGGATGAAGCATCACTGCTGTGTGTGTGATGGGTCTGATGGGAGAAGGTCCCAGACGAGCGTTTTCTGTCTTGGAGGTGCAGGTAGCCTCTGCCCAGTATGGCCAGGACCTCTGTCAGGAGGCTGGAAAGGACCCACTTCCTTGAGGTGATGATGTCTGTGGTCTTAGCCTGCTCTTGGCATTGGATGGTAGCTTGTGCGGACTCCACTGTCCTAGTTCTGTGCAATGGGTTGCCAACCCTGGAACCTGCATGGATGGGGAAGGACTGCCAGTGTTTCTCAAGAAATGTCAGACATGTGGTTCTCATCTCCTGTCCCCTTCACACATTGCCATTCCCATGGACTCACCATGGACTCCTGTGGATGTGCATGTGTGTTGAGTTGCACAGGCTCAGTCCTTGACATCTCCTGCAGGTTTGGGCAACACCAGGATGGAGCATCAGGATTATTCAGTCTGCTGGATTCTTTGCCTCCTCCCAGAAGAAGAGCGGTCTCCAGGGACCTGATTACTTGCTTCTGTTCTGCTTTAAATTTTTTTTTAGGGGGGGGGGGGGGGGAGGGGAAGGAAATTCTTATTAGCCAGAGGGTAACACGTCTCCTTGCCCAGTGGCCAGGCTGAGTGTGAGCTGCCAGCCCTGGTCTCCCAGGCAATAACCTCCTTGCATTCCTTGCATTCCTCCTGCTCTCTCTTTCTTTTGAGATTGTGAAGATAACTTCCTTCTCCCATTGCTAAGCAATGCAAGGACCCAGTAAGTTTCCCTCTTGTTTCCTAAATTACCTCATGTGCTCCAAGATGCCCTATGGCAAACCCCTCTGGTGCCCTGAAAGGTGCAGTTCATGCTCTTCACTGGGGTTTGTGCATCTCAGGGAAAAAAAGTGCTGTGTGTGTTCTTTTTTTTAATTGCCAAGTGTTTTAATTAAAAGAGATTACTACTTTGTTGTAGCCCGTCTTACCTGCTTCCTGGTTTGTTAAAGAAGTGTTTCATGAAACTATTTTGCTTTTCTAGGAGAGATTTTTGTGTTTTTCTTTACCTGTGAAGAATACGTGCAGCCCTGCAGAGGCCGTGGCTGAAGCACAATGTTTGTGCCAGAGGATTTTCTTCTTGTTTACATTTTTCTGGTCTGGGAAAGGTGTTTGGATAAAAGTAGCATGTTGGGAAGAGGGAACCTGGTGAGAAAGTGTTGGAGACTTTGTGTTCAGAGCTGGTGGCAGCCATGTGGGCTGGTGGCAGGCTTTGCCCCTGTGAGGATGTGGCTGTGGTAGTTTTCTTAGGGATGGTGTTTTGTGTTCGAAAGTGGCCGTGGTTGGCACAATCGTCTTCCCTGCTAGTTCATGCCTTGCAGTCTGTCACCTCTCATGTCTCTGTGGGTCCTGGGAGAGGAGGGAGGTGGGATGGGGTGACGATCCCCAAGGGCAGCAGTGCATCACCTCACTAGCAAAGTGCTTGAAAGGATGGAGATGGTGCTTTAAAAGTGTGTGTGGGGATACCAACTGATGGGATCAATCTTCATTAAGGGCTGCTCAGTGTTGATTTTAATGTGAAATTAGAACTGTAGTGCCTCTTTTCCAATGTAAAGCATTGCTAGATTCCCAGCCTCCCCAAAAACACTTTTAGAAATAGTTTTTTTGTTGTTCACCTTCTAAGCAGAGAAATAAAATCTGTTCGTTTCCTGTCTTTCTACTCGTATTTTCTGTGGCTTACACAACCAGTGGCTGATGGACTTGGATTTGTGGGAGTTCCCTGTAAGGGACTTCTCTCTCTGCAAGCTTTGTTGTTGGAAAGGTACATGGATGGTGGAGAGGGGCTGCCCTGAACAAAGGATTTTGAAGGAGTATTTCTCTTAATGTTTCCAATTTGGAAGCTGAGAATTGTCTGGATTTTAAGCAAATTCAGATGGGAGCAAACAATGATGAAATGTTTAAAATATGTTTGAACATTTTTGTGGGAATAGGAACAGTTCTTGCAGGCGAGGCTGCAGCTTTCAGGAGGTGAAAATATGTGGCCCTTACACATTGTCAGCAATGTTGCTGGTTTTTTTTCCTTCTTTTTCCTTTTTAAAAAATGCTCATAGGAAATTGGCTTTGGTAATTGAGTTTCTACAGAACCACAACATCCAATAGCTGTTCCTTTCCAGGGGTCACCCTTCGGTTAGTTTAAGTAATGTGCAGTCAGTTTAACCTCTTGTGGTTTGTAGTGCTATTCTAGAAATTACTGGTGATTTGGGGTGTGTTAGAGTAGCAACTTCACAGGAAAACCCCAAATGTCAGGGTGTCTGGTTTTTGGAGAGCTCTGACCGCTTGCCCTGTGAAAACCAGGCACCTCGAGGTATGTCCCTTCTTGCATCGGAAAATGCAGTTTAAGCCTTCATGGCCCGTTGATTTTCCTTTTGAAAGAAGCTGAAATAACCCTGGGTGATTTGTTTACCTACACTGACTTATAACAACCTCCTGCTTGGAGGCACTGTGCAGAACCTGTCCTGGATGCTCTGTGTTGGGTCGCATCGCCCTGTGTGACACTGATGGAGGAGCAGCAGTGCTCTGGACCCCCAAATTCCGGGGTTTAGGGGATTTGCTGGCAGCAGAGGGCTAGCTTTAAGAAATTATGAGTTGGGGCTTTAGCTTTGTAGCATTGACAGTTTGGTATAAAAAGCTCTGTGTTGCAGTCTGTGATGACAGGGGGTGATAAATCACTCTTGGCTGGTACTACAGGTTCTAATAATGGTGTTTTTAAAAGATTACGTGAGTTTTAATACAAACTTCTTGTTTCTTTGTACTCTCCTTTTTTTAAAGAGTGGAGCCTGTTTTGATTCAGCATTCTTGGAACATAGAGACCGAGCCAGGATTTTTACTGGGCTGAAATGCAGTTTTTTGCTTCTCCTACAAACATGAGGATCTTGTTTGAGTGTCTTTATAGCCAACTGGCTGGCAGTGTCCTCTTTGCAAGGGAGCTGGCTTGTTTGTTTTAAAGGTAACTTTGCCCCATGGAAGATTAAAGAGCAAGCAGCTTCACCCAGTTGTGGTGAGTGCTGCTATTGGAAAGAAATTAGTGATAGGGAGAGTTTTGCAATAAGGGGAATAAATAAACTCCTGCACCTTCCTTGACTTTCCTTGGCCCATTCCCATCGGAGGGACAGAGCATTTATGTGATCAAAGAAACAAGCACAATTACAAGCCTGATGGAAAATCAGTCCCTTGCCAGCGTATGGGCACCCAGGCAGGCTTTGCCTTTGCTCTGAACAGCATGGGCTGGATTTTTTTTGTGCACCTGCCAACCTTAGGGTTTCTAAAGTGTGGTGGCCAGCAGTCCTGGGGGAGCACAGGGTGCCTGGTGAGCCAAGGCAGTGAGGCAGTAGCAGCCATGTCCCCTTGCCTGGGCAGAGGCACTGGGAACAGCTGGCAAATAAACGGCATGCAGCTCAGCGGTCAGAGTGGTGCTGCTGGTTTAGTTTGGGCTGGAGGAAAAGAAACAGGCTTCCTCCTGAGTTTTGGCTTGGTTTAGAGACAGAACTGAGGGTGCTATAGGGCCGTAGGCTTTTCTTCTCCGTGGGGGGAAAAATTACTTTAATAGCGTCTGCTAATGATTCAGCGCTGTTTACATAATAATTGTGGTTCGCTTTCATTAGCTCTCATAATGAGATAGCTTTCTTCCAGTGCAATCGCTTGCTCATTTGGTTTTACATGCTCCTGCCTCCCGGCTCCCTGAGCATGGCAGTGGGATGAGGAGGGAGTGCAAGGGCTCTGTGCCTGGCCTGGCCTCCCTTCCCTGTCTCCAGGCATGGAAGAAAGCTCACAGCTTCTCACTGGAAAGGAGAGGAGGTGAAGGGGTTGTGTACTGCTGGGACATAACAGTACACAACCAGGTGGTGGTTTGGAGCATCATCGTAGTGGTTTGGAGCATCATGGCATCTTAGTGGAGTTGGGTTTAAATCCATTTTGTGTCATTTCTCAGCACAGGTTCTCTCATCTTCGTACTGAAAACTCTTGGGCTTATCTGTTTATGAGGGAGAGAATACAGCGACCTGCTTCCACCCAGAGGAAGAAGCCAGGTCCTTTTGTCTCCCGGTTCCACCATATGAGAAGCACTGATCTGTGACAGTGGATGTGCATCATGGATATACTGTTTGTGTGTAGCTGCTGCAGCCTAACCTTGATGTTGTGCTTGTTTGCATTCCATGTCTGAGTAATTGTGAACAGCGGCAATGGTCCCCAGGCTGCAAGTGCCTGCCTCCTGCAGCACCCAGCCGCTGTGCCAAGGAGCTGCCATGCGTGCCGGGGGTAACACCCGCTGCTGAGCTCTTTTAAATTAATAATGTTACTGGGAGGAAAATACAGTAGTGTGAGTGCTACCTTTTGAAAAGGTAAGGCTGGGTGTTTGGTTGGGTGTTTTTTTTCCTTTGTAGTTTAGTAGTGGGTGCATGAGGTTTCAAAGCAGCCAAGTGCCAGCAGGCAGGACATGGCTGACCCTGGCACAGCACTGGGCTGGGGCAGAATGGGTCCCCGTGGAGCCATGGGTGCTCACCCAGGGATGCCATGGGGAGCATGGGGGCCTGTGTGTGTGGCTTTGCACATGCCCTGGGGGATGCATACCCTCTCCCCCTTGGGTGCAAGTGACTCTTCCTTTAGAAATATGTCTCAATTTGTTGCCAGTTGTAGATTAAGGGCTTGACTGCTGGAGGATTCTGAGCAGAGGATGAGTTGACCTTCTTCGCTTTTGCAAAACAAACCACTTTTATGGCGGGTTGGGAAAGGTGTGACTGCTTTTGGCCATGTGGCTTCTGCTAATTAATGTGAGTTAATTGGGGCTAGTTGGAGAGCTGTGGCTTGGTGGGTAGAGGAGGCTGAAAGAGATGGGGCTCAGGGCTGCTCAGCCCTGTTGAATCCAGCCCCCCAAGGGGATCCTGGTGCAGGCGCCTCACTAGTGAAAACTCCACATAACTCAGCCCTCCGCATTATTAAAGGCTCTTTTATACCTCTTCTTGCTGTAACTCCTGTGAGAACAGCCAGTCTTTTCAGCAGCCTGAGACCTTCCTTATGGAAAAGGTTTTGTGAGGGGAACAGCCTGGCTGGCACGGCGCTGCTCCAAACCAGCCCTGAAGCTATTGTGGAAGCAGTCTGGGAGCGGGCAAGGGTGCCAGCTGAGCCTGGTGCTCCTGTCCAGCCTTGCCAAAACAAGGGCTGGGTCCACTCGCTGCCCGGCTGGCTCAGTAGTATCCTGAAAAATAGTTGTGGAAAGTAGGGGTTAATTTCTAGGTATCAAAATATGCACAAAAGGTTAAATGAGACTTCCTCCTTGTCAATGAATTATGGCTTGAAAATATTTGCATTCTTTCGTGAAAGATTTAGGAATAATTATACAGCACTCGGGGGCAAGGCATTCCCAGATAAACTTAACAACTCTATAATTTGTACTCGAGGCAGGGTTTCCTGTAAGTGATAGCTTTGTTTGATTTTACAATACTGCTTCCAAATGTTTGCTGAGTATGAATTGCCAGCTAAACTGGACTTGTGAATCTGGAAGAGTATTTATTTGTTTGTTATTGCAGACAGTAAGAGCTGCTGTGTTAGGCTAAAACTTGGCATCTCCTTTATAGGCTGTAGGCGTCTCTCCCCAGGCAGGTTTGGTGCAGTGGGCAGCCAATGTAGGGTGTGAACAGCTTTCCAACTTCTCTGTACAAAATTCGTGAGCTTCTCTAGGATCTCCTCCTGCTCTGCCTTTCTTTTTCTGGGGTTCGGAAAGGAACGCTGCAGTCGCAGTGCACATACTTTATTTCCATTACTCAAAGCTGGAGTCATGCGTAGTTACAGCCAAAGACACTTCAGCAGCTCCGGGGATAACAAGATAGCTGACAGACTGGAATGTGGATTTATCAGGGGTAAAAACTGGCAAAATTCCTTATTTCTGGTTCTTCTTTTTAAATAGGCCCTTCATGCTCTTGCTGCAAGATCCCACCACATGTTTAACCCCTTGTGTTCTCCCAGCTGGATACAGGGATGAGCATTGGGGCTGCTCATGTTCCATTGGGATTAAATTGCTCAGTCCCACATAGTTCCTAGGTGTTGTTTTTAAACTGCAAAGCTCTTTAAGAAGTTCTTTCAATGGGTTTTTATTTTAAAGTGCAAGCCTTTGCACCAGATGTCTGTCTGAGTGACCACAGAATGTCAATTTCACTGTGTGTTGCCTTTGGACTGGCAGTTTGGGAGACTACGGGGCAGTTAGCATAGGCAGATTGTGCCATGAAATCCGTTTCCTTGGATTTGATTCATATTAATTTCTTTCAAAGCAAATCTCTTTATTGGCTTCAGTTTCATTTTGCTGTAGAGCTACTTTTACTGTGCCTTTGCTAGGACCTGTATATATTGCTATGATAAATAGGTCATATTCAGCTCCATGGATTTTCAGTTATATTTATATATTAATATTGCAGGACATTAAGCAGTTTCTTTTTGGGGAAACACGTTATGGCAGAAGGAGCACACTTGGAAGTTACAGATTAAGTGAAATCCCTCAATTACAGGAGTGAGGTTCAGAAGACAAGTCAAGCAGTTTAGGGAAGGAGTTTCAAGTTAAAATTTAACCTTTCCCAGTCTTCTGTGAGCAGCGGTGCAGCAAGACCTGCCTGGAGCCAGCCCAGTGTGGGAGCCTGGGGTGAGGGCTCTGACATGGCCATCTGCAGGGTGGATGGATTTGGAGCTGGTGGTTGTGCCTTTGGTTGAGAGTCTCGACCAGCTCAGAATGAAGAGAATTTCACTTTTTATTGGAAAAGGAAAGAATTGCTCAAGGATTGCAAAACACTTTGTTTTGGAAAAAATGTCATTGTTTGAAAATAGCACAAGAACAGGAGGGGAGCTGTCCCTAAGCCTGTGGCAGTCTTGGAAATCTTCTTACCTGGGGGCTCAAGTGAAGCTTCAAGGCTTAAGTGTTACCTTGGACTTTTGTCCGAGGGTGTCCGGGCTGGAGGGCTACACTTCTTCCATTCCTGCCTCTTCCTTCGGTGGTGTAAGGATGGGGAACTTTATTTTTATTCTTTTTTAATTTTCTATTTTAAGTAGGAGGGGTAGCGTTTAGAAAGGAAAGTAAGTCTTGGCTTTTGGACAGAAACACTGATGGGGTGGTAGCCAGCTCTCGGTCTCTCATGGGATAGTTGCTGGCTCCTGGTTTTCTGCCCTCTGTGTCCTTTCTGCTCCCTGCACTTATCTCCTTGGCTGAGCCCCAGGCTCGTGGATTTGAACCAGCGTGGCCCATCACCACTTTGCTGCAGGCCCTTGTTTGGGTGCTGCTTGGCCTGTTTTGTCTGGGTGCATCCCCAGGACAGGTCCATCCCCACAGCAGGAAGCTTCTCTGGTCACAGCACAGTCATCCACTGGAGACACCCAGGCCATGTGGATTTGCCACAGAGGGCAGCCCTGCCAAAGCCTTGTCTCAGCCCTGCCAGGATCTCCCCATATAGCTGGCAGGTTGCTCAGTGCCTCCCCATTGCAGGGGCTGCCCATCGTTCCTCCAGGCTTTTTTTCAGCTGCAAACTTTATTTTATAGAGTGTTTTTGCTGATGGAGGGTGCCAGGACACAGCAATGGCTGTGGGGAAGGGAGAGAGCTCCTCTTCCTGCTGCAGAAAGACTTACACAACTGGTAAATCCATCCCATCCTTCTAATCAGCCATCCCTTCCCCGGGGCTCACAGAGCCATGGCTGTTTACCCTCCTGCTGGTGGATGTCAGATGGTACCACCTGGGAGGTGGATGGCAAAGGTCCTGTTTGCACTCCCTCCTCCCCCCAGGTTGCTCAGGGCTGTGCTTAAGAAGACAAAATAAACCCCTTCGATGCCTGCCAGCAAAACCTCAATGCAATTGTCCCCTGGTACAATTGGGTGCTTTCAGCCCAGTGTGTTGTTTTCCCATCCCACCAAAGCTGTTTGCACAAGCCTAGCTGCTGTTCAAGAGAGGGGATCAGAATTGTGGTCTGCAGGTGATCAGTCTGTGAACACCAGTGCTGAGGTCTCTCCCAAACTTGCTTTTTCCAAAATAACCTGAGAAAATGTGACCCTGTGCCATGTTCCCGTGTGGACCAGCAACAAGAAGGCATGTGCTTACACTGTGAAACATGTTTAGAAGGAGGGTAGGGAATTCAAAAAAGCTTTAATTGTTAAAGGTTGAAGTGGACTCCTGCACTCTCCTGTTGTCATCTGGGATGCTGCTGCCCCTTCTGGAAGGGATTTGCTCAAATAAAGGTGGCAGCACAGAAACTGACTTGGGAATTGTTGCAGAGATGTTGGGATTTATCTGTGCTGTGGTGAGGAGGAGGAGTGCCTGTCTGAAGCTGGTGGCAGATACAGCTGGTGTTCACAGCTGCCCCAAGGAGAGCAGGAGAGATAGGGCATTCTGGAGAGGAGAAGAAGGAGGAATTTTTTTGTGATATCCTTATCTTAATCCTTTCTCCTCTCTCTTCCACTCCCCTTCTCACCCCTTTCAGGATAGGTTAAACTACTCAGCCTCGCCTTTTCCATAAACACTGGCAGGCTGGTGGTTTCAGATCTGGGAATACATTGGGAGTCTGTTTCAGCAGCGGGATGGGTTTTTGGACGTAGGTAGTGTTGTGCTCGTGGTGCACAGTGCAGTGCTTGTGTGAGCTGGGTGGCTTCTGCAACAGATACCTGGCTGTTGGAAAAGTAACGCTTGGTGGGAATAGCAGTCAAGGGCTTAAAAGCACGTTTTTCAGGTCCAAAAATCTTATTTACAAACTCAGCTGTGGTCTTAGCTCTGAGGTGTTTTGTCCAAGGGGAGATAAAGCAGAGAGATGGGAGATGTAGGGGATGGTTCTGAACATCACCAGCGCACAGGCTGTGCTCCTGTCCCAGTGCTGCTGCTCCCTGGGTGAGGAGGCAGCGACCCCACCATTAGGATCTCTGGGCAAATGTCCTGCCCTGTGCCTGGGGTTGGTGCCTCTTGCCTCTTCAGGCACCGTCCCCTTTTTTTTTTGGGGGGGGGGATTGAACCTGGACCTGTCCCTCTAGCTGGAGGGAGGATTTCCATTGACACCCTCCCTCTGTATGGTGGCCCAGTTTCAGGGAGTTTCAAAGGTCCTGGGTAAGTTGCACCTTGAGTTTTTGGCACTGGACATCCCCTGTCTCCTGTTGTGCTGCTTATTTGCCTTTCTCCATGTGTTCCTTCAGCCTTGGCCATGTGCGTTTCTGGAGGTTTGTCTTATTTACATGAACAGTTCTCGGAAAGTTCAGCTGAAAAGCAGCTTTTTTCCCCTGGGAACAGCCAGGAACCACTAGTGTGGGATCTTTGTGTATAAAGTTGCCTTTCTCCCATTATAAACAGTGGCCCTAGGATGGATGTGCGGTGGACCTGTTCAGATTTAAACCTGACCCACCTCCTCATTTTCAGTGCTGGCATCCCCTTTGAGCAACATGTTCTTTCCTGCCTTTTGCAGTAATGCTTTTTTACTGGTGTAAGTTTTTTAACCTTTTAAATTGGAAAGTCCTATCAAATTGGGGTGTCCTGCTGTAGGCAGCAGTGTATGATTTTTTTTTAATGTTTTTTTTTTCCAATGCAATATCAGATACACAAATTGCTCATTAATTTCCCATGTAGCCTTTCTTCTGATGGCCTGGCAAGCCAAGATAGCCGGATAGCCACAGAGAGCCTATTGCATGTCCCAGTTAGGCCCAGGAGCTCTGACTGAGGGAGGGGATGAGCTGGGAAGCACTCATCTGTGCCTTGGTCCTGCATCTGCAGTGGAAGAGCTGCTGCAAGATCAGGCTCTGCTGGCTATCCCTCCCAGAGCCCTTCATCTGGGCTTGTTTCCCCAACCCTGCTTTGCATCAGATTGATGCAAGCTAATTATTTCTGAAACCTCTTTAATTGATGGCTCTTTCTGGTCCAGCTGTTTGTACAGTAATGAGCAAGAGTGAACACTTGCGGCAGAGCAGCATCACCTTTCTTCCCAGGAAGGCAGGCTGGAGCAAGGGGATGACAGCATCCCTGGGGTCATTGATGAAGCAAGAAAGGCCTTTGTGTGGTTTTGTGGGCAATGCTGAAAAATGCAGCATTCCATAAGCTGGCTGTTTTACTGGGTGCTCATAGAGTGTAGCTGTGTACTGAGATGTAGCATGGGCTCCTCAAAATTGAGTTGTGTCTGTGATGCTCTGGATCTGATGCTCATGCGCCTCCTTTCTGGGGCGATGGCAGTGGTTCTTCCAGACTCCTGGAAAGCTGCTCTGCAGTGGAGCTGCTTAGCTGGAATATTTGGTCGCAAACTGGCTCATTGTGGAAGGGGCATTGCCTGTGTCTGGGCTGAGAAGGTCATCCTGTGCTGAGCTAAATTGGGGGGGCAACCAAGGAGCTTTAATTGTGGAACAGCCCAAGTGCTCTGCCTTCACTCTGGTGCCAAAACAGTCTCCATGTTGCTATGAAAATGTCTTGTGGAAAACTTTCCACTTAGAACTGAAGTCTCATTTATGTCTGCACAGGACCTGCTCTTGGACTGAATTTTATTTTCTAAGCAAAGAACTTTCTGGTCCTTCATGGGGTGGAAAAAACTGCTCCACCGACTTGCAGCCCACCTGCTCTCAGGGGTCTTGGAGCCAGTGGGGGGTTTTGGCAGAGGAGATGGTTTGTTCAGCAGGAGCACTGTAGGGGTTGAGTGGGGCAGTGGGCAGCACAGCTCTCTCAAACTTGTCAGCCCTCTAAAGAATTAGTTTTCAGGGGACCACAGCTCCCCTATTGCAACCTTCCGACTACTGCTCTGCTCTCACAGACCCCTCCAGTCACCCCCGAGACTGCAGACTACAAACTGAATATGAAATGCTTAATAGGAGCCAAACTGCCTTGAAAAATGTGTGGGTGCAAAATTAATTCGAAAAATCTGGCCTTTTGTGTATTTTTTTTTCTGGAGTCTTTTAACCTGCTCTAAGTTCTTATGTTATCTGCACTGTTACTCTGCTTGGCATGCTCTGCAGGCAGGAGAAGGGCTTATTAATGTGGATTTTTACATAGATAAATGTGGTTGTGAAGTACTATTGACACATGGAAATGTTGGTGGATGCTTAGAGGAGGATCAGCTGCTTTGTGATAGCTCTGTGCCAGTTCCCTCATTTAAATATAGTTATGAAATCCAGTTGTAGCAAAGCATGTTGTAAAAAAAAAAAAAAAAAAAAGGCACATTTCTGTGGCTTAAAAAGAAGAAAAATCAAACCCAAAACCACACACAGGCCTCCTTAGTAAAAGTTTTGCGCACACAGGAAACAAAGGCATCAGCATTTGCTTGTCAGAGCTAATAAAGTTTTCTTGGATCTTAATTTTTCTGCTTGATTTCACAAAGTAATTGAAACTTCCTTTTTGCTGCAAGCCCTTTTTTCCCTCTTTTTAAAAAATATTCTTAAAAGAACATCTTTTGGTCAGTGAGTTGATGGAATTTGGAATTTTGCTTAGGAGGCAGGCGCAGTTTGAGTATACTTTGCAACTGGTCAGTCAAAACTTATAGGACAAATTACTTGTCCCTGAAGGTCATTCCTCCAAGCTGAAAACCACCTAGACCAAATAAACCTTGAACTACAGGTTTCACAGGAGCTTTTGAGCATGTAAGTGGGGCTTTTGTAATCGCAGTGATCTGATAAAACCTTAAAAACCAGGGTTCTCTTAAAGAAAATAGTTCCACTTGAGGTGATAAAAGCCACATCTGGCAAACTTTGCTTGCTACCTTGTGATGACCTGTGAAGCACCAAATAGTCCCCCTCCAGAGGAACAGACTCCAAACTACTGGTGCCATACCCTTGTAGTGGAGGGGATGCACCCAAAAAAAGTTGATTTGAGAGCAAGACCAGCAGCCTTTGAAGAAGGAGCCTCTTCGGGCTCATCCTCTAACTCACACTTGATATTCTATGACTACAATGTCTTGCTGCTTGCCTCCCGGCCAGCAGGACACAGGGAGATTTAAGAGGTTAGGATAAGGAGGGGCCTGCGTAATTGAAAGCAAACAAACTGCTAAGACAAAGAAAGAAACATAAAACAGCAAACCCAAAGCCACAAACAGAAAACAGACTTTCCAGATTGATTAGTTCAAATTTGTTTATTTGAAGTCCCAAAAGTCCGCGTTGTCACTCTTTTGGGGTGTCTCTCCAGTTTGGCAATATGTTGACCACGTGTTTGCAGATCAGTTTTTCACAAGAAAGACCCTGGTTTTTGGTGTGTTGGTGTTGCCCTAAACTTTGAATTGAAAGGAGGGTGGCAAGCTCCAAAGACTGATTTGTAATCGTGACATTCAGGTGCTGCTTTTGAGGGAATTACGATCTGTTAAGCTTTTGTTTTTGGAGAATTTTCCTTGGGCACTGTTCTGAATGCCAAGATGTGTTACTGATCACTTTTTTCCCAGGTTTAGGAAACAGGTTTAGGAAGACTGATGCACTTACTGGCTTTGGAAATCAGTGGAGACCTGAAAAAGTCTGGGTTTACTTTTGTTTTTCAGAGTGTTTTGGATGGAGAGGTGCTTCCTGTCTTCGGTAACAGATCAACGGTGCAGCTGTAATATGTATTTTTTTAATGGATTTGGCTTAAACACCCTCAAGTCACCAGACAGAGGAATTACAGCTCCAGCCTATTAATTGTTGGCCATTAATGAGTCAGGTCTAAATGCCTTGTTTGTGCCTGAGATTTCTAAGCTGAATCTTTGCATAACATTAGCTTGGCAGGAATGCCTCCCAAGGACAAACAAGAACTTGTCAGGCTTTCCCATGCCTCTCCAGGAAGGAATAAGTACGTTTTGGGTTATGCTGATACCATCTCGTGCCTTGGTGCTATCAAAGCGGGTGGAAGCTTCCCGCTGCTCTGGTAGCCTGGCTCTGATGTTCTTTCACATCCAGGCACATTGTTTATCTTTAACCAAGGCTTGGATAAGCTTCCAAAGTAGATGACTGTAGTAGTCCAACGTGGTCTGCTTTGGCGTAGGTTTTCTGGAGTGACTCAAATGTTATAAATATGAAAGTAGCTAGACTTCAAATGCCGCTTTTGGACCAGGTTTTCAGAGTTGCCTCCTAAAGCAGCAAAGGGGGGAACCTTTTCTTGAAGAAAATCTTTCATTTTTCTCCTGTTTAACACTCCCCCTCCCCCCCACTTCCCCTCATTTCTTTTTTCATCTGCACCCTTTGTTCACGTCTGCCTTCCTGATTAAGAACTAATCAGTGAAGATAGATTAGTCCGGGAGCATTGCAGCCCTTGGGACCTGTGCAGCTCTGGCGGGTCAGGAGCCGGGAGGCACTGCGGGGTCACCGTCACCACTGCGGAGGAGGCTGGAGGAGGCCGGCTGAGCCGCGCTCCAGTGCACGGAGGAATGCGGTAACAGGATTTAAAGGAAACTTACAGAACTAACGAGGATTAAGGCTAATTGTCCTACAAGGGGCGGCAGGATGTGGCCATGCAGGGAGCAACTCTGTTCTGCAAGGGGGAAAGTCTCATAGTTAGGGCCTTGTTCGTGGAGGGCTCAGGTAGATTTTGGTTGGTTTAGTTACTGTGCGGAGAAATGGAAAACAGTGGATGGAAACGAAAATAAAAAAGTTGAATTCTCCCTTAAAGATTTTAAGGCTGTTAGAGCAAATATTTCTGCAGTTGGTGGGAAGCATCCTCCAAATGGCTGGTTCTCACCGTGCCTGGGCTCTGTTTTGCTGGCTTTGCACAACTGTTGATCTGTGCAGGAAGCTGACGTCCCCTGACTGCTCGCTGCTCGTCCTGGGGCTGGTAGGGGGCTCTTGCTGAAGGACTTTGAGTGCCAATGAGTTTGTTTTGAGCAGCGGTGTGAATGCTGTTGGAGGTGTTTAGAGGGCCCTGCCTCCCCTCGTAGGTCAGGCTGGTTATCAGGTCTTGCAGAAAGGCCACGGGTATCTCTGAGCTTGAATAAGGGGGGGATTTAAGAAGCAAAAGCCCTCAGGCTTCGTCCTCAGTGAGCCAGAATGTGTGAAATGCTGTCTGGAGCCAACTATCCATCATCAAGTGGTACTAGAGGGCAGCCAGACCAAACAGAGTTATTCGCATTGTATTTCTTCGCTTTGGGGAAGATCTGTCCCTGCCTGGAAGAAAGTGAAGTTTGCGTGTGTCCCAGCCAGAGGATGGAGAGATTATGCTCTTCAAGGCTGTGGGACCCTCTGGGCAAACCCCTGTTTATTTGCCTTGGTGTCAAGGGAGGGGATCAGAGGTAGCAGCGGGGTCTGCTGGGCAGGGTCTGGGGGCACCGGGGCCTGTGATTCTCGTCAGGTATGGATGGACAAGTTGCAAAAGCAAACTTTTTCTTCCTTGGCCCTTGGGTTTTAGCTGTTCCTGATAGAAGCAATCCCAAGCTCAGTTTTCTGTCCTGTGCAGAGGTGCCTTTGGGGACATTGGGGGTATGCAGAGACAGGGGAGGTGCCTGGTTTCACAACTGTTAGATTACAGCTGGACTTTGCCACACCTGAACCCTTAAAGCTCATCATCTTTTTGTTTCTACTTCCAGTCACCAAAAGTCCTAAGTCCTGACCCCAAAAACCCCAAGCAAGCAATACTCTTGCAAATGGAGAAGATGTGGTGTTTTTCCTTGGTGCGGAGCTTGGGCTCACTTTTGCTCCCCCCCGAGTGGGATTCCTGGAATCAGTGGGTGCTGTGGTGTGGGTGGCTGGTGGCATGCAGAGCACCAAGAGGCAGGAGATCAGGAGCTGGTGCTCTGGTCTGAAGTCCAGGCTGCCTGTGCTGTTGGGAAGAGAGCCCTGCCATTGGCAGCTGCATGGGATGAGGGACTCACAGCGCTTTTGCGATCAAAGCAAGGGGAGTAAAAGCAGACCTCCTCGTCCATGTCACTTAGGTCTTTTGAGTGGCCTTGGCTGGTCCTGGCTATTTGCTGAGCCCCTGCATCCAGCTTATTCTTCTCCCTGCCCAAAACCAGCCAAGGCAGGGTGAAGGAGCGTGTCCTTACAAGTGGAAATCATCACGTATTTATTCATACATTGCCCTTTAATATAGTTGTTTGCAGTTGGTCCTGTGTTTTTGTTTGGATTTGTTTGTTTGTTTCTTGGGTTTTTTCCCCCCTTCTCTTCTGTGTAAAGTTGATCTTAGAATTATAGCAGGTTCCACAGTGCCTATTTTGGATCCCACAATAGGGAATTAATCTCTCTGGAAGTTAATTAACATCTCTCTTGTGTTCCAATTTATAGATTAGATTATTGTTTGTATAAAGCAAGGGATTTTTAAAAATTTTAAGTCAAAACCAGGAAGTTGTGGCTGAATTCTGTGAGCTTTGTTTCTTATTTGAGGAATTAAAAACATCTTTAGGTTTTGGGTTTTTTTAAAAATTTTTGCTTGGGTCACAGCTGCCAGTTTGCATGCCCTTAGTGCTCTTACTGCTGTGGAACTCATGGAAATGGTAGCTCTGCTTTGTGTCATGGTGCACGTGTGGTTTTGCTTATGCAAGCAGGAAAGCTTCACTTCTGTTGATCCCCTGCATAGTTGGTAACATAGGTAAAGGGGGGGCGTTCAGGGGCCTTGGCCACACAGCCCACAGTTCCAGTGCCTTGGGACAGTGGTGCTTGCCTTGAAATGTGCCAGTGCCACTAGTTGGGAGAACAGTAGCTTCCCATTGTAGTGCAGCTCTCGGCTGAGGAGATCTGTGCCTCCACAAATCCATGAATGTCTTACATCCTTCTGAGTTTCTTCTGTAATTTTTGGGGGTATTTTTCCACATAAAGCATGATCCTCAGAATCACAAGGGTCATCTTCTGCTGGATCTGGGACTTGCCAGTGGATGACCAGTCTGCTGGCACAAATAGATGAGCCTGGGTGCATCTCACAAGAACCTACTGTGTGGCTCTGAAATGTGTTTTTGTGCATTGACATTGGAATCAGCTGTGTTTGAAAAGGAAAAAAATTACTGGAAAAGTGGTTGCCAGTGTCATATTCCTGCTTTTTCCTGCCTGCCCATGTGTGGTGCCACCCTGCACCGGTGTGAGCATCCCTGGAGGTGCTTGGTGGAGGGTCTGGGGCATGCAGAGGGAGAGGGGCCGAAAGTGGAGGGAGAAAATGTTAAGAAGGAAAAATATTCCAATTTAAATGACATTGGTTGTGATGGAATGAGTTTTGGTCAAAGGCTGCTTTTTTTGGCAAATAGCGGAAAGCTTTAGGGGAAAAAAAATACAAACAGGCGGTTTTCTTGGCTTTGTTTTGCCTTCTTAATGGGGAATTTGAGGAAAAAAAAACCAGTAGTCTCAACAAAAGTAACTGTCTCCCAGCCAGATCTCTTTGTGCCTGAGGCTTCAGTAATTCTGTATATTTGCTGTTACAAATGGATTCTCTTCCCTACCACCCCTTTTGCCCCCTTTAATTGCGTGAAATTATACTTGGTGAGTTTTTTGGATTACCCTGGTAAAATCTGCTGGCCAATGTCTGTTGAATTTTGAAGTCTGATTGCTGGCTGTATGTAATTTCTTTTTCCTGTTACTTTCACCCTGTCATAAAGGTAAGAATTACTGACTGCAAGTATTGGGCTTTTTACATGTTCTTTGGTGGCTGATAGAGGGGCTCAGTCATCCCAGAGATGGGTTGGTCTATTGTATGCCTGGTGTATCCAACCTCCTCACTAGAGAAGTGGGAAAAAAACAACAGTAATTTTCAGCATACCTTGTCCCTTGTATAACACCACTCAGTGCATGTAGGCAGAGGCATGTTATGAAAACTATTTCATGTCTAAAGAATTCGGTGTTAATAAAGAGAATTTGCATTTCCTAAGTTCTCACTCAGCAATATCAAGGAGGGTTTTTTGGTTTTGTTTTTATAATTAAGAAATGACTCTTGGTTTTCACTGAAGGTTTCTGTCTTAGCTAGAGCCAGGAGAATCCTCTAGTTAACCAGAGTTACTTCCTTTTCAGATTTGCTTAAATAGTAAGTTTAATTATGTAATATTTTAATATTCTTTTTTCCCCCCCTTGCCTTATTTGTATATTCAGGTCTTTGTGTGGTTTCTCTCTCTTCTGATGTTTGCAGAAATGTATTATCTTCATCTGTCTGGTTTGTGTTTGGTGTGCCACTAATTGACTCAATACCCTGTTTGTTGGAATGAAAGCGGGCTCTATCATGGCATATTTTTCCAGGGTGTAAAATCTTGCAGTATTTGGGCCACCCTGTCAGGTAGGAAATTGTTGGCTGTGCTGTGGAAATGAAGCAGTGATGGTATTTTACCTCAGGTGAACTGGGTTTTAGCTTTTAATGAACTCTTTAAACCTCAGTGAAGGCAAGATCCTGCATCCTCCTTGCTTAGACAACACCTGCAAAGGGCAGAGTCCCCAGCCCAGATGTGCTGTAGAGAGTTTTTGAGTTTGGTCCTTGGGGTCCTCCACCTGAACCTCTCCGTTGCTCCAACCTCAGTCTGAGAGCTGGGCGGGAGGGAATCTCAGTTGACCAGTGATGCTTCTCTGGGCTGATATGGAGAGCAGAGACAGATCTTTGTCTTTTGTTTGGGGCTGAAGAACTGGGTTAGGAGTGTGGGAAGGGCTCTCCTGGTCTATCCCTGCCCAGGAGGGATATCTCAAAATCACTCCGGGTGACCTCAGCAGACAGCGTTTACCCAGACTCTATCCTTCAGGGACTGACTCTGTCATCAGGTCCAGGATGACCTTTGCAGTGGTTATTTGGACCTGGGCGGGTAGATGCAAGAGCCCTCTTTGTGTCCTAAGTTGCTCTTTCTAGTAGAAAACTAGGTTTCTTAATGTGCATTTGGCTTAATGTACACACATGGCTATAAATCTCTCTTGTTCTCTGCACTCCCTGATGCTCTTGGCAGTAAATTTGGGAACCCAAAGCTGTCAACAAAGCAAAATGGAAAAATCGAAGCCAGACAGACCTTGGTTGTGTACGATATTTTAAGTAACCGTAGGTATGCACTATGGAAATAATTAGGATTATTTGTTGTGTTGAAGGGAGGTATGTCACTGAGGTATTGTGTGCACTGCCGTTCCTGTGCCTCTGAGATGGATTAGCAGCTGAGTTAACAGATGCAGTAAAGCTCAACTGAAAATAGTTCACTGTTGTTAAGCGTAGGTGAAAGGGATTTGGTTTGGGTATCAAAGAGTGTATTTTGACTGCTTGACAGCTTTGCAAAAAAAAAAAAATCATTTCACTATTATAAGCTTTCTCTGTGAGTCTGGGGAATTTTTTTGTGCCATTAGAGTAATCAGCAAAAAACTGAAATGCACATTGATTAATAACCTAAGTGGAAGTGCAGGGGAAACAAGTGGCTTTAACATTAATAAAGCAAATAAACCATTTATATAAAATGGTTGCTAATTGAGTGGGATGTTAAATATGCTGCATGCTGGCACATGGTGCCAAGCTGTGGTCCTTCCATAACCCTACCAGTCAGCTTTGGGAGCTGACTACATGGTGAGGATGTCTTCTGGCTTAAAAAATCCTGGGTGGTTGGGAAAAAAAAGGTTCAGGTGGGAATGAGAATCCTTGATGGTTAGATCCAGAACCAAGATCTTCTGTGACTGTGAAAGGGCTGGAGCCCCATGCATGGATGGAGGGTGGTGCTGGCTGCTGACCTTCATGGTGAGGACCTGAGTTAGGAAACATGGGGTGTGCTGTCTCTTCTGGTGCTTTTTAGGTGTGAGATCCCAATAGGAATTACTAATGTTTTGAGGAGGGACGAAAGGAAAGCCGACTCTGGTTGCATGAGCCTTTAGAATGGAAATGGGAAACGACTCATGTTGGAAAATGGGGTATGTAGTGTCTGGTGATAGATGCAGGGAGGCTGCTGCAAGAAATGCTTCTCCTGGAAGCGTGTAGTTGAAATAAGGGTTTGGAATGGTTGTTAACACCATGCACTCAGAAGCATCGAGGGAAATACAGCCCTAGATGTGCCAGCCTGGTTTGCCCTGCTCTGATCAGAGGGTACCAGCAGCTCTGCATCATTTGCCGGATGTGAGCATAGGAGTCTAACTCTGCTGCCCTTGATGGATGTGTCACCATTGTTAGCAGGACCTCAATGCTGTTCTACATCCCTTCCTTCCTGGCACGCGACCATCTCCACAGGAGTATTCTCCCCAGTAAAATAAACACAAGGCCGACAGCAGCACAGCTTTAAAGCAAGTGGAGAACACTGACCACCCAGTGAAAAGAGAGCTGTGATAAGAGGCATCAACTAACAATTCAAGTTTGCTGCTTCTGCCAGGCAGAAAGCATGTCTTGAAGCAGTGTGTGTGTGTGTGACAGCCAAGGTGGAGGTGGGGGGGCTGCTTTGGGGGTGCAGTGGTACCCCAGAGACAGATACTTTTTCCTCCCTTTGATGTTCACAGCTTAGTTCCTATAATTTCATCTGGAAATAGTTAAGTGCCAAGACTCTGTGCATTTTGATAGTGCTATTTGTTAGCAGGTATCTAACAACAGTAAGCAGTGATTATGCTGTGGCTGTGCTGACATCCCATAGGGATTATGGCAGTGCTGTTGAAGATGGACAAGAGCACAGGGTCCATTCCCAGAGGTGCTGAGCATCCCCAGATCATTTTGTAGCCAGGAAAACTGGGCATTTTTGGTATTTTGGGTAAATCGAAGGTAATTGGATTGAGTAGACAGTTTGGTAGCTGTGTCTGTCTCAATGACTCTGCCAGAGTCAATCACAAGCTCATGCTTTTCTTTATTCTTCTTGCCCTTGCTAATGCGGGGCTGGAGCAGTGGAGCTGTGCTCAGGGGTGATGCTAGTGTTTCTTGTCATCTTTGCTGGAGGTTTTGTAAAGCTTCGGTAGCGTGTCAATTATATATGATGGGTAGGAAGCCTAATTTTCTGTGATAATTAGAAGGCAAGTCTAGCGTGAAATTGGA
This sequence comes from Struthidea cinerea, assembly GCA_013397865.1. NCBI lineage: Eukaryota > Metazoa > Chordata > Aves > Passeriformes > Corcoracidae > Struthidea > Struthidea cinerea. Next base: position 128,258 of record VZTI01004813.1, read on the forward strand.
TTAGGGCCTGGCATTACAGTCCAGGATTCCTTTGGTAGTTGGTTCAGAGCAAGTCATAAAACTCCTTTAAAGATGACACAGGCCCATGTGTGCTAAAGGGGAGAGGCAGAGCACAAGGCTGAAATGCTGGCCCCGCTCTCTGATCCTCAGCAGTGTTTGCCTCCTGCTCTTCCACCACCCATCCTTACCCCAGCCTGATTTCTCACACGGGAGCAAAGTCCAGCAGTAACATCTCAGACCATAAACCACTTCTGGCTTGTTTACTGAGCTCCAGTACAGGGCTGGGCTGTGTGGGGAGCCTTTTAAAGAAATATCCACTGCCCGTCTCACAGTGAACTGCTCCTGAAGCTTAGGTAGTTTTGCACTTAGCTGTCCGTAAAGTATGAACTTGGGCAACGTGAGGAGAAGCAGGCTCAGAAGGCATGCTAGACATCCAGAAAAAACATTTTGAGAAGCTCTTGGAAAATTGTTTGGTAAAGAGAGCTGCTTTTCAGTATCATGTAGCCCCTGAGTTTGCACTGCTCACTTACTCGTTTGATGAAAACTTGTTTTTCAGCACATTGCAAAATAGTTACTTGATTTGGAAGAAACTCTGTGTGCCTTGAGTCTGCTAAATGTGGTGTTTCTGTAATGGCTTAAATCATAAATTTGCAGGATTACTTTTCTGAGCACATTTCCTTGGATGTACAGGTGGTAACATCATGTACCATCATATTTCTATCTTTAAACAACCACCTCAATTCCTCAGAGGTGTGCTGTTAACCAGCCAAAGGAGCAAGTTTCTTTCATAATTTTTGGTCTCTCATTTCTCTCTCTGTACTCATATGTATCATAAAATAAGGAAAAGTCTTGCTGCAGCAGGCCATGAGAAAGATCTCCTGCAAATCCATTGACAAGCTGTGGTGATGGTGTGCATATGCGGTAGGTATTTGGAGTCAATCTCTGCTACTTGAGCTCTTTTTGCCATGCAGCCCCCGATGTGATGATTGCACACCCTGCCAAACAATTCAGTAAAAAGCCTAACTTGAAAGGAGACTGTGGCAGAGTTACATTTTTGCTGTGCTCACAAGGTGATAAATTACAAAAGCTGCCGAGGTTTTCACACTCAACAGTAGATGAAGAGTTGCCTTGTATGGGCATTTTTAGATGAGTTTTAACTTGGGAAATAATTATTGCCGAATGTGTCCTTGACAGTGAGTGCACACCATGAGCGTTCTTTACATAGTATACATAAACATTAGGTCTCTGCTGAGTACGCCTAAATACACATATTTTTCACTCGTTTTCCTTGGGGGAGTTCACTGCCAATTTGACAGAGTGTTGGCTTTGATCTTGGCTCCAGGTCAGTGTTCGTGTGCGCATAACTGGTCCATGCTCACATGGAGCTCTCCAACCTTCATTGCTTCCGTTCCCCTGGATGTAGCACTGTTGTGTTTGAAAGCTGTTTGTTGTCTTGCATCAGGGTCTTTCCCTGTGGGATGAGTCCCGTGGATGGATCCTGAATGGATCAGCTTTGGTAGCAGATTTAAAAGGCCGGACATGAGATTTCTCACAGACTATGCCAGTGCCTGTTGGTTTGCTCAAGTGAGGATGTATTCTGAGGGATGCGGTTGTGCTAAGGACAAACCTCCCTGTGGGGGCCCCCAGTGTCTTCCAGTGACTTTCCACTGGCATCTCCCACTGTGGCATAAGAAAACTGCAAGAAAAGCAGCCCACAGACCTAAACTTTCTGGTTTTTAAATGCTGGGTAGCAGAGTGCATCCTCCTAAGATTAGCACTGAGTAGCCAGAGCTCCTCGGCTCCAGACAGAGCTAATTCTTGATCATGAGCCAAGACCACATAGTGCTGACATGACTGAGAAATATCTTCCATAATTAGATTGCTTGGTCATTCATTTTTGAATGTCTGAGTTACGTTTTGGAGTGTTATTTCTTAATGATCAACCAAATGGGATCTGTGCAAGCTTGATTTACTGTCAGTAGTGCTCTCGCTTGGCTTTGTGTGTGTGTCCTGGGGAGGCACTGTCAAATCTGGGACAAGATTATTTACAATAATGTAAATAGATGTGAAACTGATACCTGTATTTGTGAAATACATTGGGCTTTTTTTTACAATATATAAATTGGAGAAGTTGTTAAAACCACTGTATTAGGTATCCTAGGGCATCTGTGGACAACTTCAGAAGTGTCTGTGAAGTGTAACTAGGAAAAGAAATCCTGCTACCGGTAGGTTTGAATTTGCTTTGATGCTATTCATGGTTAGTGTTGTGGCAGAGTCCTTAGTCCTGTATTGGAATTGGAGCAGAGATTCAAGGTGAAATAAAGCACTGACACCTGGGTACTTTCTTATTTTAATGCTTGCTGGTAAGGTGGGCTCAGAGAGGAGTGCCCAGGTGTGTTCCAGGATGGATTTAGTGGGCAGGATCTGAAAATCTGGGTGCACCCCTTCCTCTTTTGTAAAAGACTTACAAAGCTACCTGGAGCTGCCTCCCTTAGAGCTGTGTATTTGCTGCGAGGTGCTCCTCTGAGACAGAAAGAAGTAGTCCATGAAAAAAAAGGTACATCTGTAAGGAGTCAGTGAGATTTTTCTGTGTTTTCCAAAAGCTGTGCTTAAGCAGTGCTGTTTCCCGTAGCAGACTTTGAGCTTTCCATAATTGGAGAGCAGTGCAATAAATTAGCTGTGTCAGAATTACCTGCTGGTCAAGGTCTCTCTGTAGATGCCACAGAAAACAAACAAACCCTGTAGCATAACAGGGAAATAGATTTTAGGAAGAGAGGTTCTTAGGAACTGTATATATAGAGAGAGGTAAAAATATTTGTGTTGTGTTTTAAGATGGTCCTGAAGTGTCTGTAAGGAGAGACACTAACCTTTCTGGGCTAGGAAGTCATGCAAAGTGATACAAAGGTTCACTATCTGGGCAAAAGACATAGTTGAGAAATCTTGCACAAGGCAGGCAGAGCATCAACCTGTTGTGTTAACCATGGGCAGGCTTTGAACTGTCCAAAACCTGCTTTTGTTACCCTAAACCCAATTTTGATGCTCTAGCAGGTAGGATGGATGACTCTTCCTTTACCGTGTGGTGCACTGCCTCTCAGGAAGTTGTTATTTTCTGCATGGGGGCTGACGAGTCCTTTGCAGCTCTGACATGAGTGTTTGAACCTCCACGGTGGTTGGAGGTCCTTGGCGACTTCCAGGGTGGGAGCAGGCAGGGAAGAGCCTTCCTTCCTCCATCTGTTTCCTCAGAATGAAGGATAAGGTCTGGCAGCAGGGTGTGAAACGGAAGGGAAGGCAGCAGCTTACATGTTGGCTGTGTCTTTTAAAATACCATCTGACTTGGAAACATGAGTTTCTCATCCTGACTGCTGGTTTTGATCGTATCTTCTGTGTTGACAAAGATTTGTACAATTTGCCCAAATTTGAATCACTTCAGCATCAGCCCACGTACTTTGTGGTGGTGCTGCCTTGTGCGGCCTGTCAGAGAGCTGGAGCTGAGGACTGCTCTGCCAAGGGTTTATCTTGGCCCACAAAACTTGATAATGGCATTTTACGGGTGGTGCTGGAAGGGGACAGCTTCATCCCGCACTGCTGCAAGGCATCTAAAAGCAAATTATATGGGACCAGATCCTATGTCCAGATTGTCTGAGAGATTTTGAAATGGAGCTGTTGAAGATACTGAAGCACTTGGTGATGATCCCTTTGACCAAGCCAGCTTGAGCCAGATGACTCTTAGGAGAGAATTATCTTGAGGAAAAAAATCTGTTTGAAGTCTCCAAAAACAAACCCACTGTTTCCTCCAGGACGATGACACAAAACCGCAAAATTGTGAGCTGGGAAATATAAAGCGTTTTCATGAGCCAATGCATAAAACAAGTATAATTTAGTGTTAGTGACAACTGTGCTTCTGAGAGAGACTACTTCTCCTCTGATAATTGGACAGGGGAGGGGTGAAGTAAAAAGCACTTATCTGGACAAAAAGGGCCATTGCCACTGATGTTGCATATTAGCTGAATGAACTGGAAGTATTTAAAATACTCAGCAAAAACTTCGTGCAAGTTACCATATACAATATATGTATGTACAGGTCAATTTTCTGGTTCTTCAAATTATACTGGACAGGATGAGTATCTGTTTATTCTCTTTATTAACTGAATAAGTAAGAGGACACTTTTTAATGTTCTTGTAGAAAGACAAGGTTTTTACATGTGTTGCTATAAAGTTTTTTTAAAGAGTCAGGTTTTGATGTGCTTGGTCCAGCACTCGCAGTGGGGGTATCTCCTTGCAAGGAAATGGTGCTGCAGATCCTCACGGACCCTGCCTCATGAGACCTCTTTTCTCTGGCATAGAGAGTCTTTTTAACTTAGGATATTTTCTTCTCTGCTTTTCAGGTGACCACTTGAAAGTCTGCTCGCAAGGCTACACATGCTGCTCTCAAGAAATGGAGGAGAAGTACAGTCAGCAGAGTAAACACGACTTCAGAAACGCCGTCGTAGAGCTTAGCAATCACCTGCAAACCATGTTCAGTTCCCGATACAAGAAGTTTGATGGTAAGTGCAGAGACCTTGAACTTGATCTCCTTGGGATAAAAATGTAAAAAAATCCTCATCATGTTGTTTTCTATGCAGTCGTTCTGCTCTGTCTCCCCCTTTTCTGGGAAAGTTCATGACTCGGCTCAGAGGGCAGAGCATGCCTTGTTTTGCAATCCCGTGAGAGAGAAGTATTTGCTGATTATGGCTGCTTGTATCCCAAAGAGAGAGATCTTTCTTTCTGATTAATCTTTTGAAAAGCCATTTTGCTCTAATGTAAGATTGCAGTTGGTTTTGTTGGTACATCCCCTCAGCACACGTAATTGTAACATGCACATCTTTCAGCCCCGATCCACAACAATGCTGATCTTTCCCAGCACATTGTGAACCCACAGGATTTGTATCCATCTCGCTTTTAGCCTTTGGGGCTAAGCAGAGCAGCAGATAAACACAGAGTGGTTTTGTGTGGAGGCTGAGGGTTCAAGTGTGATGCAGGGTCAGAACCATAATGAACAAGTCTCGGCTGAGTTCCCATCGCTGGAGTGATGCTAACTGCTGACAGATAGGCAAATGACTGGTCTCGGTATTGCCCTTGGGTCCACAGTGTGTCCTGTCAGACTGGCTCTTCATAGGGCATGCCTGGCTTATGGGAGCTGCAGGAAGAAGCTCCCTTTGGAGGTAGCTGGCACACAGCCAGCACTGCCGACCTTGCAGCCAGGTGCTTTTCCTTTGAGAGCACCTCTGCAAATAGCTGAAGTCGATGCCTAGGCATTGGGCACAGCACCCAGCTGAGGTCCCAGAGCATCTCTTGTTTTGCTGCTGAGCTCTTGGTTGGTTCCTGTGGCACTTTGCAAGTGCCTCAGTGCTCCCAGACACTGCAGCCCCCTGTGCCTGGGCAGCTGGGGAGGAGGAGGAGCAGGATGTCAGGCTGCTGCTTGGGTTGTCCTTGTTGGCTGGGGAAGGGAGGTGACAGACAGTTGCACATGGAAGTATCTGACGACTCAAGTGGACTGGGTTGCTCACACAGTTCTGCTTATACATCACCATCACACTCTGTAGTAAAGGACAGTTCCACTATGCAGCTCCTCTGGACCTTTTTTTCCCTTGTTTGGCCATTGGCTCAACCTGAGTATTCTATGAATATCCCAAAGTCTGTTCCTTGAACCTCCCAGCGACCTCCTCTGCACTACTACAGCGGGTAGCAGCTTCTTGCTTTCAAAAGGGATTGGCACTAGGGTGAGAGAAAAATCCCTGGGTATGAAATTGCTGTGAGTCAAAGTAGAATTATGCAATCTTCTTGATAGCATCTAAATCTGCTGGCTAAATATTTCCCTCTTAGCCTCTGGTGTACCTGCCTGGTACACCAAAGGGTTGATAGAGGGAGAACCAAAGTGTCTAGACTTGCAAATTTATTAAATGCAGAACAAGACACTTAACGAAATCCAGCCCATAGATAAGCCCTTTCAAAGAGACCAGGGGTACAGCATCTGCTTCACCTTAAATGAACGACGAGGCTTTTTGAAATGCTGCATTGAAAACAAAGAGCACGAAGGGGTCACTGACGTGGAGCAGACATCCTGTGAGGTCCATCTGCCCCTTTGTGGGGGGAGGGATAGCTGTAGGGTTGTACTGGGGCAGGGGCACATTAAGCCAAACTGAGATGGATGCCTGTCAAAGCACAAGGCTTCAAAATAGGTGAGCTTTGGAAGGGAGCCTGCACAAGCTGTTCTGTCTGCTCTGTGGTTCTCCTGTCAGCTCCCCCAGACCCTGTGGTGGTCTCATTCTCACTTCAGCATGGGAAGTCCTTGACTGGCAAGTCTGGAAGGGGATGGTGTTGTTCAGCTGTTTCTGAGAGCTGGATTTACTGTGCCTGGCCTGTCCCTGAAGGGTGTGTCTCTGCCTCATACAAAACTAATGAAGGAGAATTGACAACCTCCTCACCCTGTTCCAAAGCCTAATGACTGTCTTTGATTGCTAATATCAGAACTAAATCTTCATTTGCTGCAGACAAAGCTGATTTAGGGAATTTTTTTAATCTTACCTGGGGTGGAAGTAGATTACCACCCTCCGTCATTTAACCTCTTGGGAGTCTTTTAATCATGACTGACTCTCTCCCTCCAGCCCAGTCACCTGGAGGCTGAAGGCACACCTTCCTGCTGGTCGCTGGGGCTGGTTGAGGAGTCTCCCCTCTGAGGTCCTCAGACTCTTCTACAAAAATGTTGGAGTTCCATGCCCTAGACTGCTGTGTTTTGTTTGTTTAAGAGCCTGCTGTTGAGTGTTTGGCTACTTGCGGGATGGCATTTCCTTCTTTGGTCTTGGTGCTTGGTCATCAGATCAGCTGTGGTCAGTTGTGTCTTTCACATTTGAGTTCTTCTTGCCCAGCATAATTCATCCCACACTTTTTGATCTAATGTACCCAAACTACAGGGGGGAGAGGTAGTCAAGATCCATATATTTGTCCCAATCCCTAGGGATGAGACTAGAAAAGGACACAATCCCTTCCAGAGCTGCTCTTCTGCATGGACGCAAGCTCTGATTTTACTGTTGGCAAGCTCTTCAGGGCTTCCTTATCACTTGTAGCTAAATCCATTCAAAGGGAAATAAAACTGATGAAAATGAGCTGTACGCCTCCCTCGGTTTAAAACGAAATCCTCTGTGCTGCAGCTGTGCAGAGTGACTGAGTAGGCAGGATGAGTTATTACAGAGATCAAATTCACTTCAGCAAGTAGAATGGACACTTCTCTTGTGGAGTGACGCATCCCTGGGCTGCAATCGGCCACTCCAGGATGCAGCCCAAGCAGCAAACCCTGTCCTCCAGCCCTTTGGAAATCTTCGTTGTGGGTTCTCTGGCTGCTGATCTCCCAGCCTTGACATTCAGGTCTGGGAGGAGAGGCAAACCTGTCCTGCCTCCGTTATGTGCTTGACCTTTGCAGCAGTTGCTGCTGCAGAAGGACAGCCCAAGTGGCGGCATGTCCTTTAGATGAAAGCTGGGATGCCCTGTGGCTTGTGGAGCGTTTGCATCAGCTGTTGCTGGAGCACTGTGTGCTGTTGGAACTGTTGCCAGAATTGCTCTGATCTGACACCAAAGCCGTACAGAAATGGATTATTTCCTCTTAGTTGGGAGCATGGAACAAGCTGCTGGTTATCCATCCCCAAAGGGCTGACCAGGAGTCATTTCAGCTCCCAGTGCATAATGTGACAGCATCAGATCCTCTTGTGCATATTTGGTTTGCAGGCACTGGGAGAACTTGTGAGCTCAGGAGTCCCATATCTTATATATCCTGTCTAAATATTTGCTTACAGTACAGATATGTATGCTCCTGGAGGTCTCCCCTGTTGTAATTTAAACCACTAGCATGATGCCAGTGTAGCAGTAAGAGATGTATTTTCAGCAGCAAGGGAAATGCTTTTTTGTTAAAATAAAAAATACTTTGTGAGTTGTTGGATTCACTGTTGCTAAATGATTTTAGAGGTGAAGATTTGCTGGTTTGTCTTAGATATGTTTATGGGCTTCATTGAGAAATCAGTGGGTAAAATTTTCTGGCCATGTAAGCATCTCCCTCCATGACAATGACATTCATGGGAAAGCTGTAACCAACTGTGGTGACGTCTCATGCCACAGAAGCAGCTATAGCAGTCAGGGATTTAAACACCCCCTCCCTTTTTTTTTAAATAAAATATCTTGTGCCTTGTCTTATCTTCACAACTTACTGCCTTCCCCTTCCCCCTCTTGGGGATTAATAACAGTAATAGAATTAATGGTGACATTAAGATTGCATAAATGCTCAGTTCCACGTATTAAATTCAAACTTTCACCTCTTTTGCCCTTTGAGGCTGCAGCTTTCCATGCCAGGGTCTGTGCTAGCCAACAGTGTTTTGGGGAGACTGCTCAGCTGTTTTGAGGAATTGGAGCCAGCACAGGACATAGCCCATAACTGTTCTGCAGTGTTTCTGCTGTTCTTTTGCTTCCTAGATAAGATGCTCATATTTTTACTTTTTAAAGACATGTCCTGAATCTCTTGGAAGATGTATCTGTTGTGCCAAGCCCTTTTCTGGGGGGAAAAATAGAGGGGCTGCTGAGTCCCACAAGCTCCTTGTTTCTCCTGCCCCTGTATTTCACAAGCACTTTTGCTGTTGCACTTAAACCAAATTATGTCCTTTTCTTTTGTGCACTCCAGACTTAGGGAAGGCAGGAAACTTCTGCAACCCTCATTATACAGGAGTGAAGTGTATGAGATGGTCTGTTTCTGGGCTGGGCTGGCAATAGGTTTGATGTTGCCAATGCCCAGCTGACAGAAGGATTTGTATAAAATGGTACAGCCCAAGCGTGCATCTGGGAAGCTATTAAATGCCGAGAATTCAGTTTCTGATCCAGTCTCCCTGAATTTTCTGTTAGCATTTAAGATAAAACAAATAAAGAAGTGTAAAAGGAAACGCTTTGGGGACAATAAGCGGAAAGAAGCCAAATCCAAGAAGAAAGAGCTGGCCAGGGATCCCCAAGTCCATGGTGCACACAACCCCTCTGCTGTACAGGGAGCGGGCAGAGGGGCTGGAGAGGGATTTCTGTTTGTGGGCTCCATGTTTGTATTGGGCAGGGTAGCTTCAGGTACAGAGTGTGATCAGGATGAGCATCTTTGAAGCATCCCAGGGTGCCCTTGACCTTCTAGTGTGAGCCCTGTGTTACTCCTGGGTGCAATGAATTTCTTCCAATAACTTGTATGTGGCTGAGTCCAGGAGACTGGTCAGGAGAACATTGGCCAAATACCTTCCAAACTCTGCTGAAACTGGAGGAAAAAGCCTGGAATACATTTCTGAATTTAGTTTTTGTTGTTCAGATAACCCTTTGCTTCCAGCTGCTGTCTCGAGGTACGAGTTATCAGGGAGGTGTGCTGGTGCAGTGAGATGCACAACCAGGATGTATTAATAACTGGGAAGGAGACAGAAGGGACAAGGGAAAGCTTTTGGTGGTCTCCTTTCTGCTGCTTTCAGGCAGTGTGGAGGCAAACAGTGAAAGACGAGCTCCACAGGTACCCAGCCTGCTGCTCCTATAGTTAGAATGTGGCAGCCCATCAGGGTGCTCTCCCCTACCAAAATAACTGCCCTTTGGGGACCTTAATCTCATATTAACTCTTTTTCTGGAAACTGCCTGTGAGAGCAGAGACCTGGGCCCTTGTCCTGCTCCTTTGGCAGGGTCTCCCCGTGTCTGTGGCACCCAGGACCATGGGATCAGTACTGGCTGCCAGCACATTCATCTCTGCAGGAGGTGGCTCCAGGTGTGGCACAACCGGACCACTGAGTAGAGACCTGGTGGACCTTTGCTGTGCCAGAGCTGCATGGAATTCGAGCTTCTGAATAAACCGGTGCCGTGGGAAGAGCTCTCCCCTTGCCACCCACCTTCAGACGAGTGCGCTGATGACCATGGCATCGTTAAGCTACAAATAATAGGGTGGTTTGGTCTATGCTGCCACTCACATCGAGGCGAAGGCACAGCCTTGTTCTGCCCTTTCCAGAAATGGATGGCATCAAAGCTCATACCAACCAGGGCAGAAAATGTTGGGAAGATATACCTCAAAGACGCCATTGTGGGAGAGGCAATCCTTTGGATTTGGTTTCAGATTGATGCTTACCCAGGGTACGGAGGTAGTGACTGAGGAGAAGCTGGAGGGAGCAACCACCAACACACTTCCTTTAGAAAATCCCACTTGTGGGCTTTCCTTTGTGATTTCCCACTCACTGCAACAGCAGCGAAATAAATTGTCTGCTGTCTGTGCCTTGGAAGTTTGTTTATTCTTTGTTATTGCTCAATTGGCTCATCTCCATTTGGAGGTTTTTAAGGAGGTACATACACCACCATGATTTTTAGTCATGTCCATTGAGAAGGATGATGCTTGTTTGACAGTGGTGGGAACCAGACCTCTCTTTTGGGAGGCTTGGAAAAATCCTAAGGTCAAGTTCAAGTTACCACGGAAGTAGGAAGTCTCACTGGGGGGAGGTGAAGAGTTCCTGTCCTGTTGGTTAGGAGGAAAAAAAAATGTACTAGATCTTGTAACTTTTGAAAGACTTCAGCAAGGGGCAAAAGCGGTTTGTGTATGGGCTTGGAGGGATCTTATCTCAGGTCAAAGCAGTTCTGCTCTTAAGTTCACAGGTAAACTGCTCTTACCCTTTTGGCTTTTTTTCCTAAAAGTAAAGACGTGGGCAACAGGCTTTGTACTTGGCTACAGGAAATGTGCCTGGTGCTCTCTGGTTACTAATTGCTGTCAACCAGTCAATGAGCTATTGTTTGTCTGTTTAAAATTAACTCTCTCTTCCTTCTTCGCACACAAAGGAGCCACCAAGCCTATGTGCATAGTCCTGGTAGCTGCTCCCCTGGATGCCTGTTTTGGTGATGGTGGTTTGTCTTGGGGGTGTGATAACCCACTGGTGCAGGGCTGGAGCTATTTTATTAGTGTTTAATGTACTGTAATGTCTTAGTGTTCAGCCACTCACATGCTGGCTGAACAAATGAAGAGGCAGCCCCAGCTGGAAAAGCTTTCCCTGCAGGTGTAATGCGATGAGGGTAACTGAGGTAATGGGAATAAGAAAGGCATCCTCACTTGTCAGTAGTGCAGGCCCTCCTCACACTCTGACAGCAGTGGGAAGGGAGGCTTGGGAAGACACACGTACGTGTGAAATAGCTTAGTGAATGTCCCAAAAAGCTCCTTTGAGTTGGGAGGAGGTGGGAGGCAGCCTGAAGGAGCTCACTTCCAGGTGAAGTTTGGGCTGGGAGCTTGGTACCGAATGGATGTGGGGCAGAGGCTGAAGCACCTGAGAGATCACAGGTGTGTCTGAAGAGATTGAGAAATGGGTGCAGTGCAAATTAGACATGTCTGGGAGTAGAGGGAAGAGCAAACAATGGAGGAAGAAGAAACAGCTGCAGAGAGGTGCACTGAGAAAGAGTACTGTTGAGTTGTTGCAAGGAGGGGGATGGAAGTGCTGGGAATAATGGACCTGCTGCTTGGGGAGGAGGCAACATGGAAGCAGTGGGAGAAAACTCAGTATAGCTGACCAAAAATGGGAGGTGTGAGCAGTGACAGTCCCTGAAACCAGGGATGAGGAGGCTATGAAATCTGGGTTCATCCTGCTGCATGGGATGTGGCAGAGCAGGATGGACTGAGATGGACCAAGGGCATTTCTCACTGTTTTACCTAATTCATGGGATGACTAGTACATACAGCAGCATGCAACGTGCTGCTCTTTGTTTCTTGAATCACAGACAGCAATCTCCACATTGTTTGTCCTCCTCCATTGCTCCTTATTCTCTAACAAGCTCAGTCTCGGTGTGATAGTGGTACCCAGTGCTGTGTTATCTTCTGCCCTGGTCTTCTGGACTCCTACTAGTCCCACAGTGCTCCAGAAACCAGAACTTCTAGAAATCTTGGTTTTCGGTGGTTTTGGTTTTTTTAACCTATGAGGCTGTGGCCCAGTTGTTTTTGTTGTCTTGACTTTCACTAATCAAGCGAAGTTTGGGGAGATGTTGTTCCTCCCACCTCTGCAGCGTTCACATACTGGGGCTGTTGCTGTGACACTGGCAAGATTTAAGCCTGTACTTCGTCAAGCCCTGTGAAAGAGTTCTTCCCATGTCAATAAATGCTAACACATGTTTGAAAACAGGACAGATAAACAGCTTGTGGATCTGGCTTGCCCTTCCTGACTTCATATTCAATAAATGTGTTAACACTATGTGTTCATCGGTTTCTCAACACTTCCAGAAAAAGGTTGTTAAATTAGGGTTTGTTTTTCCCTGGTGGAAATTACAAATGCTGCATATGCAATAAAGGAAGTGAAGGCATATTAAAAATAATGAAGCACATTTAGAAAAAAATAATTGCTCTTCTCCCTTTGGGCTAGATGGCATGGCTGTGTATGGCTTCAGCCTCCAGATGAAGAGAGCTGTGAAACATTTGTCTCTTTTCTCCCAAATTCCTTTTATCTGTCTGGATTGAATTTTGCTTCACATGGTAGGAGCAGCTGCAGGGTGGAGTTTGCATCAGCAGATGCACCTCTGGAAAATGCTGGGACAGAGTTGGCGCCAGCCCTTCCACAGCGCAGCCTGCAAGGCCATGGCTCAGGCAGGAGCATTCGTCTGGGAATCCATCTTGCTGTTGTGGACATTTTATGAGTAAACCTTTTAAGGAGAAAATATATTTAATCTCTTCGTGGCAGTGTTCTCCTGTACACACTAGAAAGCATAATTGTCTATACAGACAAGCAAATGAAAGGTTTTGGTAAGACAGATGGTCCTTAATTAATCATAATCTGGACAACATATTAAGAGTATGCTCAAAAAGCTGGGTGGCAAATTACCTGAAACTAATTAATTGTGCCCATAAGAATTCAGCATATTCAATATGCATGCTTGAAGCTGGTTTTATTTGTTTTTTAAGGTGTTCGAGTAATTGCATGTCTACCTGGAATCTGTTTGTGTAGTTCATTTGCAAACCTCAAACAGTATAAGACCAGTTGAAAACTCGGCTCTAAACTAAGGAAACCTGGTGCATGGGAAATGCACAGGATTAATTTTGCAATACAGACAAATTTTAAAATTGTTTCTTGGCGTTAAGAAAGGTTTAGGGGCTCTGGTCCCACCAGACAGCTCGACAGTGCTGGTTCCCTCAACCCGGAGCTTGTCCTCCTGAGCATCACCTTGAGAGAGAAGGTGACTGTGCATCAGCAGGACTTGGCTGAGGTGTGTTGAAGCAGTACAACGTGGCCTTGCTCCTGGGTCAGGTTGGACCAGTGCTCGCTGTGCCATGTTACCCAAGGCACTGTCTGTTGTTCATCCTCTCTGTGTAACCCAGCCATCTTTGCACACTCTGCTCATCGTCAGGACAACAAGGGAGACCTTTGAGCCACGTGCTGCTCTCACAGGTCAGTTTGTGAAGCCCTTCCCAACCGCATGTGTGCTTGTGCCGGTTTGTCGACAGAGGGGCCAACCCTTGTCAGGGGATTTTAAACAAGATAACTGGAGGGAAGACAGAGCCTGCCATCCCTCCAGATAGCAGTGTCTGAGAGAGCACCGGCAAAGTATGATTTGTCATCTGTGAAAAATGTTTCCGTTTGACAGCTTTTCACAGGAAGCCTGTCAGAGCAACAATTTAATGAGTACAGATTGCTTGCAACACAGCTGTAAAAGGTGCTTTTACAGTGCTGTAAAATAAGCAACTGCGGCCTTTGTGTGTTTGCTTTGTTTGAGAGCAAGTCAACTTCTAATACAAATGAAAGGTGGTCATTTATTTTACCCGTCAAACAGTCAAAACGTAAGAGAGGAACCTGCCATTTTTCTTCTTGTGGTGGCAAGGTTAATGCTGGGTTATGTTGGTGTTTGCTAATCAGCTCATTTCTGTGAAGGGTAGAACTAGTATCTAATTAGATATAGGGAGTTACTAGTCGGATTAGCATTTAACTTATAGAAAGGACTTTTAGGCTTTTTTCTTCTTGTTGCAGACATCTATGCCTGTAGTTTGCACTGAGAAAAGATTAATGTTCCTCCGGCGCCCTAGCTGATTTTTTGATGTGGAGATAGAAACTGAGGATGCAGACTTATACTATGCCAATAGCTACACTAAAATAGATCTATATATATAATTTAATTGCTGCTGCTGACCAGGTTAAGAGTGCTGTGCATTGCATGGAGGAAGGTGCCGTGCACATCCCACTGCTGGATCCATCCCTGCTTGCTGGTGTCAAATGGCCCTTCATCCCGAATGCCATGCTTGACATCACCCGTCCCCACCATCCCAACCCCATCTCTACCCCAGGAGCCTTGAGGTGCCAGCAGTGGCACCCAGGGGCCAAGCAACAGGTGCTGGTCACCAGGGCATCCTGTCTGGCAGGTTCAGGAATACAGGCATGTGCTGGCAGGGGTGGATGCTGACTCCATGCTGCAGACACACAGCCTCCTCTGCCCTCTTCTTTGGGAAGTGGCACTTGAGAACGGGTGTTTTCTGTCCATGAAAATGATGGTTCAAGCTTGAGCCAGAGACAACAGCTTTGTGCGTGCGTGCTGCCTCCTTCAGCAGTGCTGCGTTGGGCTTTTGGAAGTGCCTGGGTTTGGTGAGAAGTTTTCATTTCCTTTATTTACCTTCCTTTTGGGCAAGGAAAAGCTGCTGGCTGGAAGGCTGCAGGTGCACAGGTTTTTTCTGCTAATCATATTGCAGGGTTTTTCTCAGGATAATTAATGAACATACCTGGTTCTAGCCCACATGAAAGATTGCTAAGAGATTAAGAGCTGTAAAGCGTGGATACAGTTTATTCAACTTCCACTTTGGAGTGTAACCAATAAAATGAGTTGGGGCAGGAGAATAAATTGGTTGTGGTAGTAGGGATGTATTACTTAAGATAACTTTTCTTGTCTTAAAATATTGCTTTGGGTTCTTTAGACGATGGTTGGAGCTATCTGATAGATTTGCCATCAATAAAATTTCAAAAATCTAATTATTTTTGAAGAGTTTGCTGGCGCATCTGGCAGGTTTTGTGCCTGGTACAAAAGTATTTAAATAAACAACTTATTTGGTGATACTAAAAGGTCTGAGCAAAGAAAGGAAGTGAGCGTTCAAAATGATTAAGTGAAATAGAAATTAATATATACCAAGCTAATCTCTATAGTATAAACTCAACAGAAAAAAATCTTCCTGGAGAGGAAATGCCAGTCATGGGAACGAAAGTGGAGGTTCCTGCTGATATTGGACAGAGGACATGTTGGGTGTTTGAAATCAATCTCCTCTTCCCTGGGTAATTTCTCTTGTGCTCCTAAGAGGCTGCATTATATACAGCCATGTCAGGCACTGAACCCCATGACTTTGTTCATCAGGAACCCATGGAATGTTTCAGTTTTTCCAGAAAATGTTTTCTGTGTTAGGCTTTGTTTGTACTGGAGCGCTTTGAAGACGAAAATCTGAACTTCAGCATACTTTTAATGTCTTTGAACAAGGTTTAAATTCACACTGGGCCAAAATGTCCCCCCACCCTCCCCCTTCTAACAGCTTCTGGCTCTAAGCATTGCTCCTTTGAGGATTTAGAAAACCACAGAGGCATGTTTTATTAAAAAATATTTATTGAATATGAGTCACAGAAAAGCAGAGGTCAGAATCCTCAATTGCTGGTGGCATGCATGAAATAATCTGCTTCCCTACCCGGCTGTGCCTGCTCCCCAGGGTGCCAGTGCTCCCTGTGGGGATGGAGCAAACAGGCGGCACCTACCTTTGCTCTCCTTAGCTGCTCCCCAGGGCCACAGAGAAAGGAGTTTTCTTCCAAAATGGCCCAAATGCTTTTGGCCTAGTGGACCCATCCCCTATTTTTTATTTTATCTCATCTATGCCAAATCTCCAAGACAAACCTTTGTGGCAGGGTGGTTTGTGCTTAGACCCATGTGCCAAGGCTCTGGTGACGTGGTCTTGGCAGGACGTGTTCTTTAAACTGCTTCTGCAGTGATATCATCATCAGGTCAACTTGTTATCGGTGTTGGTGACACATGTGGCACTGTCAAGACATGGCAGCAGCCACTCTCTGGGCTGTCCAGTGCTCCTGGAGAGTGAACCAAAGTGGGGATCTGCTTTTAGAAAGTGATAAAAATCTCAAGCCCTATCTGTCCTTTGTCATTTGAAAAATCTCTTGTTATTGTGCCAAGTGTTTAGCCCTTAGATTTTGAGAAAATTCTGGTGTAATTGTGGGGGTTTCTGCACTGCCACAAACATCTGAAGTCTCTTCTGCAATCAGGACCAATTGAGTAAGTGGTCAGGCCCTGCCTTGAGCGATGACACACTTGCAAGATGGGAGAAAGAACCTGCAGGTAGATTTTTTAATTTGTTTTTTAAATATATTAAAATTTGGTCATTTTTGAGGCTGGTTTATGATAATCTTGGAAAATGAATTGTCAAGAACTGGAAAGGAGGACTCTTGTGCAAAACATCTGTTTAACAAAACCACCTTTTTTCTTTCCAATATGTTGTTCTTTGAAATTGCATCTTTTAAGATGCCTAAATGGAAACATCAGAAACTGTTGCACTTTTTCTTGTCTTTTTGCTGACTCTTAATTATGATTTTCATATTTGTATAGGACAGATTTCGCTCATACAAGTTTTCCAGCCTATAGGGAGTTTCAGGGATCGGTTTATGAAGAGTAATGAAAAATTTTTGAGATACAGACATTGTTTGAAAATTTTTGGGGGAGTCCTTTAATTTTCTGTTTCACTTTGATGATGGTCTCATTGTGGTGAATTCTCCAGTTAAGCAGTGGTTGTAGGTGCGTGCAAACACACAACCCAGTGCCCGTGTTTACCATATCTTCTCTCCCTCTTTCCTAGAGTTCTTCAAAGAACTGCTGGAGAATGCTGAGAAGTCTCTGAATGACATGTTTGTGCGGACGTACGGCCGACTTTATATGCAGAACTCGGAGCTGTTCAAGGACCTCTTTGTGGAGCTGAAGCGCTACTACGTGGGCGGCAACGTCAACCTGGAGGAGATGCTCAATGAGTTTTGGGCGCGCTTGCTGGAGCGCATGTTCCGGCTGGTCAACCCCCAGTACCACTTCACAGACGAGTACCTGGAGTGTGTCAGCAAGTACACGGAGCAGCTGAAGCCCTTCGGGGATGTGCCGCGGAAGCTCAAGCTGCAAGTGACGCGAGCCTTTGTGGCTGCCCGCACCTTCGCACAGGGCCTGGCCGTCGCCAGGGACGTCATCAGCAAAGTGTCTGCGGTGAGCTCCGTCCCCTGACTGTTTGTCCCTGTGTCCCTTGGACCCATGATAAGCAACATCTTTTCCTGTTGTCCTGTACCTAAAGGCATTCGTGGTAGTTGAGTGCGGGTGGGACCCAGCTCCATCTATGTAGGCTGTGCTGTTGCGTGGTAGAGTCACATTCTGAGGACACCACTCTCCAGTGCTGCAGCCCAGTTCCCCAGGTGGATGCTTTCCTCCTGTTTAGAGAACAACAACAGCAGGAAATTAAATGCCTTTTGCAGTGGAAATAACCATGTTTGCTGTGTAATGGCCATATCTTCTTCTTAATATTGCCTTTGAATTACAGTGAGTCATGGACGCTACAGGCATCTGTTATGGGGCAGATGGTGATTTGCTCCTTGCTCCAGGGCATGGGGAGGGGCAGTTCACATGAGCAAACATCACTTCTGTGATAACAGTAAGCTAGAGCCATCTGCCCTGGGCAGAAGCCAATCGTACTTGGTGACACACACAGAGCACAAGTTAGACCTCAGACTTTTATAGTAAAAGTCACTTTTTGGGGGGATAAAACAGCTGTGATGTGTTGGTCACTTAAATGTTTACATCCGTCTTCATATAAATCACCTTGGAGTTGTTTAAGTGGGGTGACTTCTTTTTTGACATGAGATATGTCTTTAATTTTAGTTTGAGTTGTATGGTATAGGGAACAGTCAATAGTCTCGTTGAAGTGATTATATAAGATAACAAATATTAGTGATTTCCTTTTAACAAACTCAGCTCATTACCTGTGGGCTGTAGAAGATTTATTGTAATCATTTAATTGGGCAGAGAGACGTTTACTTTCTCTCTGCCTGGTTATGTAGTAATAAAATGTGAGGCTGAAAGAATAGGCAGGAGTTTGAATCACCCCAAGTGCCAGGAAAAAAAAAAAAAGAATAGCTGTTCAGGTACTATTAGAAGGAGAATGCAGTTCTGTAGGCAGTGCAAACAGCATTGTTAAAAGAGATAATCATTCAAATGTCTTTGACTTATGGGGATAATATTAAAATACTGTCTCTGAGGATAGGGGAAAAAAGAAGTCTGCTTCCATGTTAATTTTTCTTGAAGAGAAATGAGGCAAATGGCCGGCAATAGGCCTGAACATGTGTGGCAGGGCAGAGAATATTAACAAGGAAGGAGTTGCTTGACTAAAATACCCACTTGACTAAAATACCCAGACTCCAGGAGTGAGTTGTAAGTTAGCAGGGGCAGGTTTCGGTCCTTGGACACCTTGACTCCCCACCTAATGGAGATGACTCTCAAGTTAAAATAATGTGCTGCTGGTTGAGGATGGGTGTGTGGAGCTCTGTGTGTGACATGTGCAGTCATTCAATGAGACCACAAAACCTTTCAGCCTCAGGTATGCTGTCCTGGTGGGAGGGAGGAGTGGTACCAGATGAAGTGTGATGTCTCTGTGCCAGGCCACTGGCCAAGCCTGCTGACTCTTGCTTGGGGTTTCAGATTTGGTGGCGCTTGTTTGTGGCTGTGTGGCAGCTCTTGTGGTCAGGGAATGGGGTTTCCACTGCTGTAGAGTGTGGATGAAATTTTCGGGTGGGAGGTCTGGCCATTAAGCCCCAGTACCATTTCAAGAATGCGCAATTACTCGATAGGCAGTAAACATGCATGGGTGAGGGATTGTGTTTATGCTCCATCTGCTCAGAATTCATCAAAACGTCTCCAGACTTGACACGGAACCACAAGGGCTATGGTCCCCGCATCTGTTATGAATCAGTCGTGAACTCGAGGTGGCGTCGTGATTTCTCTTTCCCTTTTGAAGATCCTTGAGTGTAGAGTTGCCTTCAACCCTAGAATTAATTGCTCAAGTGTGGAAAGTTACCCAGAGTCCCATGCAGCTGCAAAAATAGCTCACGTGCCATGGACAGTCACAGTTGCTCTACTTTCCACTTTAATTCCACAAGTTGCACTGGAAATTCTACAACAGATTTACTTTTCCAAGCAGTAACAAAAGTCCCTGCTGTTGAATACCTAAGCTTTAGTTGCAGCAATAGAAGGAATAATAAACTTTTCTGTAGCATTTTAATCTCATTCAGTGGGAATGTAACATCGTGTTTCTGCAAGACACAATGGGAAATCCTAGATGTGAGTTTAAAAGCTGATGTTTTTATGCCTGTTCCTCTGCAGTTGTGTTTTGGGGCTTCCCACATTACATATAGATTAACCTGGCTTTGCTGAGCTCTATATAATGACTCCATTGACTTTGCTTCCTTATTATTTTTACTCAGGAGTTGTAGTGGAATGACTGCTTATACCAGGGATTAAGTTGGGGGATGAATGTTCATTCTTCTTTATGAAAAACTGTCCAAAGGAATGCAAATTAGTTTTACTTTTAATGTGTTTTGTGACGAGTAAGTTAAAAGCATTTAATTTAAAATCTTCAGGAGGAGAAATACAAACTACTGCAAGACCCAGCTGTGTACTTTCCCGGGATACTATCAGGAGAGCGAAGAGCACTCTACAGTACAATGGCCTTGATGGCTTTTTAATGATCCTAGATATTTTTACATCTTCAGTAGGGAGTTACATTTAGAAGGGTATTTTTCTTGTGTGGGTTTGGGAATGAAGGGGTAAAAGAAGAGAGATCAATGAAAAGCTGCAAGTATGCTTGATTCCTGAGCCAGAATGCTAGAAAATATCTTTAAATTCAGCCTTGAATGGATCAAAAGCTGTACCACTGTGCCAGAATACACAACAGAGAGAAAGATGTATGGTTTTGAGAGAAAGCAGAGACTTTTTTCAAACTGTCTAAGCCCCACAGTTTCGATGCTCAAGTCTTCACCCCTCAAATTCCCTTCTTTGGACCCAAAAAGTACAATATTTTCTAGATCTGTTCTGAACAGCAGATCTGTACAGGATGCTGTTTCTGCCTGTTAGAGATGTGCCCTGCCTCTGTGGTGGGCTGTGAGGGGTTGGGGGCCTCCAGTGCTTCCTTCTGTCCTGTGCTGGTGCTGGGTGCTGTCTCCCTGTCCTTCCTGCCTCTGCTTTCAGGAGACGGAAATCTGCCCGTCCCGTAATCACTCTCCTGCTACTTAGCCCTGGACAAGCGCTGAAGTCAGCTGGGTTAAATTGCTGCCAGCAGTGACATTTCCTGCCCTGGCCAGGGCTGGAAAAAAGGAGCAAATACAAGCCAGAGCCATGAGTGACTGAAAAAGGATGAGAACGTGCAACTGGGCAGTTCTCAAGCTGCTGAGATGTTCCCATAATTAGTTGCATGCCATTAAACCCACAGCCTGGTCGAGGGTCATGACACCTTTGAGGGCAAAGTGCACTGGGTCCTGTAGGGTGCAGGTCAGCTACAGGTATGGGCTGGAGGTCCCTGTTTGTGGAGGAAGAAGTGAAATCAAGGTCTAGGCTCCCTGACAGCATTTTGTAGGGTCAGGAGGAGCTGGGAGGAGAGGTCTGGCTGGAGGTCAGCACCAGAGGCACATGAAGGCTGAAGCATACAGCCACCCAGCATTGATTCCCTGTGTCACCATGTCTCTGCAGACCAGGATGTGTGGTTGTGACCTTCTGCACTTGGCAGTGGTGGTGAGAGTTTTCTGGAGCGTCCCCAGGAAATTTATACTGATAAACTGTTGTTTTGGGATTCTTTTATCACTTTTCCTTCATGCCCTTGTTGTCGTATAATTGTGCTCCAGAACTGCTGGGAGCACAGGTGGCTCTCAAATCACCTCCTCAACAAGCATTAGTGTGCTGAAAGCCACATGAGATGTAACTGCCACCAAAGCATCTGGGCTGCTGGAAAGGGTCTTTCAGCCTATTCTTGGGAACCCTGAGAAAGGCAGCGGCTTGAAAGTTGTATTCAAGAAATGGTGTTTAGTTCGGAAGCACAGTTATGAGCTGTATGAAATAATGCAGTTTCATATGAGGATTACACCTACTTTCTCATCTGCCGTCCTCTGGAGACATTAGCAACCAAGAGGACGCTGCTGGAGATGTTCCCAGTGGGTGAAGGAGGTCACATTTCTTTGTATTGGCATTTCTGCCCTAATGAAGTGTAATGGTAGCAGCCACGGAGGGAATTTTCTTCAAACTGTTTATGAAGAGAGTTGCAGAGGGGACAGGTGATTGCCTTCCCACAGGTGCTCCAAAGCTGGAGCAGGAGCCCAGTGGCTTTTTACCCCCATTTTGCTCTGAGCTGCCTCAACTTGAATGAGGCAGCTGTGGAGCACAAGTTGAGCTGTTGATTGACCTGTTGGTCTGCATGAGCAACCTGAACTGTGGCTCCTGTCATTTTTGGTATGGATACTGAATGTGGACCAGCCATTGGCTTAGGAGAAGCAGTGATGAAAATAATAAAACAATGAATGAATAAGAATTAAGGCCTGTGTCATCACAAATAGTAGGTCACCAAGATTTGGTTTTGGTAAAAGTTGTGCCCCTTGTAATTACCATTTGAGGATCTAAAAGTTTAGTCAGAGAGCCAGGGTCCAGCCTCCCTCTGTGCAGTTTTTGCCCTTGGTTTGACTTAAGGGGAATGTGACTGTAATCCTTTTTCAGGAGGAATTTCATGTTCCTATATCCAAAGGCTGCAATATCTTGCTTGGACAAGAGCAAACCTTGCCAGGGAAGTGACAGAAATGGAGTATGTTGCTTGCATGCCTTGGGAAGGGATGGGGGGCAACACTTCTGCTGTGTGGGCAACTAAGAAACAGCCAGAGGAGCCAAGGAGCCCTTTTAGTGTGCAGCAGAGGGACCTCCAAAGAGGCAGTGCTGTCCAGGCAGCAGGTTGCAAGCCCCGGGGCTGGACTGAGGGGCTGCCGTGCATAAGGACATTTCCTTCCACGTACCAAGGGCAAACATCAATGCAGAAAACAATACCAAGCACTTCTCCACATCAAAGATGACCCTGAGAAGACCTGCCAAGAATGTGACTGCATCTGCCTCAGCTCCAGCCATCTGAGGGCCTGTGCTAGGCCTTCAAAGCATGCTGGAGCAGCAGTCAGCTCAGATTTAGGGCTGCATGGATGCGACTGTGGATTTGGAGGCAATGGCATCATGCAGGAGCACTTCAGTCCACTGGTGTGGTTTTGGTTTTTTGCTTTCTCTGCCCTGCACTGTGGTTCTGCTGCTAATTTTGAAAACAATGTGAGGGGATAATTAAGGATAGTTTTGGTTGTAGATGCCCAGATAAATGTCCCTGCTGTTTTGCTTATTAAAGCAAACGAAATTCTCATCATGGTCCGTGGTGTCCGAGACAGGAAGAGGCTTGGTTCCTACAGAGAACAAGCTTGGCGTGAAAGGCACTTTGGTCCCGAGGGCACTGTGAGCAGGAGATGCTGACCCTGGCATCGCTATGTAAATGTTAAGAGGGAGAAGCATCCGCTTGACTGGCACCCTGAGGTCCCCTGTGCCCCTTGTGGGCTGGGGTTGCTGTTGGGGAAGACAAGTATGGGAATGTTAAGATTGAGCAGCTCGAGTGCCTGGTGGTGTGATTCTCGGGAGCTCTGCTTTTTCTCTTGGCAGTGTCACATCTGGAGCAGGGGGAGCAAGATGTAAGTAGGGAACTGAGCATAAATGTACTCTTGAACTTTTCCTTGCACAAGATAACACTGCACCAGACATCGCCATGGGTAGCAAGTGTTGATGAGACACAGAGTCATGCAGTTCCCAAATATCACTCCTAAATGTGTTCCTTTATGCAAGATCTCAGAGGCCCAAATCTGTGGTTGAACCAGATGCTGTCTAAATTATAATGTTCTATCACCAGGCCAGCAAAATTGGTTAAATAGGTAGTTAATTCCAAAACACTTTCATTGGAATATTTGGGGTGGGGAAGCAAACCAGGAGCCTCCCAAGTGATGTTCTGCCTCACAGTGAGCTGAATGTCTGGACCAGTGTGTGCCAAGATGATGCTCTTGCACAACACTGAGAGAAGGGAAAAAATGATGCACGTAGGGTTGTGTTGGTTCCAAAAATCGATGACAACTGACTTGTCTAAGCTGATTTCTCACCTAGAGCATCTCACAGTCAGCTTCAGAATGTGTTTTTGAAATCATCTTTCCATGTCACTGAAAAGTTACTCCTTCAGTCTTTTAGCCAGTATTGCTGTCATTCATTTTTTTTGCAAAGAAAAGAGTATAAAACAAAAGTAATTTCACTATGTTTATTTTCAAATTGTTGGATTTTTATGTTTTCTAGCAGCTGTGATGCTGGCATGGCAACGCTGTTGTTGTGCAAGCTTGGAAAATAAGAAAGCCTGAGTTATCAGTGTTATTATAAATAGTTATTAAAGCTCACAGGATTTTAAATGTTGTTATTAACGTTCTTAATGTTAACGTGAGGGTAGAGTGAGAGAATGTAATGTAGCTCTGGCTGTCTGACAGCTGGTGCGAGCTCCCTGCAGGACTGTCCATGGTTGGAGGTCTCATCCTTCCTCAGCTATTCCTTGTCTTGGGAAGGAGTTGAAAAAGAATCTGGTTGCTTCTCTGAACTTCATCTGCTTGCACAGATCAGTTTATCTTGAGTTTTGGTGGTTTTGTGGTAGGCTGTGAATAAGGCATTGCACTTGATAGGTGTGTACTTTAGTGGTGATATTTCTACCAGAAGAATGCATCCAGCTGCAATTACCAGCAAGTTGGAAAGGGCTAAGGGTGTAACAGTTTCCCTCATGTGAAACTCTGAAATGGGATGGGTATGACAAGGTACAAACAAAAAACAGATTTTATTATGCCAAGAGCATGTCATTTTTACAAGAACAGGATTTTACCTTCACCAGTCAATAGAAGTTGGGATGTTACCCCAACAAATGTGATACGAAATGTTTGCATTAAGCCCTGAGTTGTTTGCTTTTCACTTAATTTTTGTGAATTGTGTGCAAATCTGTGTTTTTAAGGAGCAAGTTTGATATGAATGTGAAGATTGGTGCCAAAACACATCTGTTAGCAGCTTTTAATCTTCACGTTTGACAAAGCGTATAGATATGGACAAATTGTAATTTACATGATGAAACCGCAGGGTGATGAATTGCTGCAGTGGCGTGGAACGCCATGGAAAGGAAATAAATTTCACAAGATGAAAGGAAGGGACTGGAGTGCATTTACTTCTATCAGAAGCTTTTACAGGGTATGTGCACTGCAGCTACTACTACCTGGGTTCAAATCTACCAGAGTAAATCCCCTCCAGCAAATAAAGCTTTCTTTAGTACTCTGCTTTATTAGAAAGGAGATTACTTGGTTTTGAGGGTCATTCTAGGGTACAGTTTGAATGAATTTGAGTTGCTTTCCAAGATAAACACAATGCCAGAACAAAGCATATCTGGGTTTACTGTTACATACAATGGCATTTTAAGAGCTTGCACCTGGCATGGCAGGGCCAACATTAAAAGCTTGTGGAGAATTGCCAGTGGAACATATGGCACATCCCACTGACAGACCTGGTCTGGACCGGGTACAGGCCCTGTGCCAGGGGTTAAGGTTCTCCTTGCAGTGATACTCAGCAGTTAAGCATTTATCACTGTTGTAACGAGGTATAATTGCTCATGGTCTTCCCCAAAACTCTCTCTTAGAGGTGATCTCCGATTGTGCCTTCCTGTCGCTTTTTGACACCATAAAATGCCAATTCTGGACTGATGAATTTGCCCATTGTCTTCCTGTTCACATGCAACTGTATTGCACACTAACAGCTTCCCTGTGGTTTACATCCACTAGCAGGGCTTGGTTTGTCTTTTCCATCACCCCTTTGTGATCACCCTCTACTCAGCTCAGTGCAGGACTCAAACCTGTGTGGGGAAGGAAGTGAAACCTCATTTGATTTTAAAATCATTCCGTGTCTTTGCTCAAAGGACCTAATCCAAGTGACCATCGCATATTGCCTACTTTGGAATGCAGGAAAGCAGCTTCAGCTTCCCCTGCATCTGCTGGGATTCATAAAGATAACCCCTATGGAATATCAAAGTGGAGGATTGCGCAGGGCCGCAGCCGCTTGACGCTCGTGGGGCGAGGTGGGAACCTAAGATGGGAAGGGGCCTCCTAGGTCACGGCTCTGCAGGTGGCTTTTTGCAGCATGCTGCCATGCAATGCCTTTCATAAAGCTGCAGCTTTCAGCGATAGGGTTGGGGAATCCTCCTGCTTCTCATTCCACTTCAAACTACTCTAGCACCTGGCTCGTGCTATCAACATTTTCCTAATTTTTCTTCCCAAGGAGGATGCAGAGCACTCCTTTGAGGGATAATAGTGGTAAGATGGCCAGGATCAACTGATAAGCCTGTGGACTTAGCATGGAGGTTCACCTACCTCTGAGTGACACAGGAAGGGATTTTTATCAGAGAAACAACTAAACTACTAAACTTCAGTGTCCTTCAGAGCTCTTGTCTCTGGGTGCGAGATGTTATTTAGTTCCCCCCGCCACTTTTTCATTGTGCAAGGATTGCACCATCTGGATAGCAGATGATACCTTTACATTTGTCTGTTTCCAGTTTTCCAACTATAAATCATCTGGTTTAGCTGGTTTCTGTTGCTTGAACTCATAGTATTTGAGCCAGCTCTCTTTTAAAGCCATGCTGTCCCAATAGGGAGTTTTCTGCTGGGGCTCCTGCTCCCACTGTGCCTTCCAAATATATATATATATATATATAATCTAAAACATATATATGCTCTGAAGCATCTGAATCAGATTCCATAGCCACTACAAACAGCTTTCTACATGGATTCTCCTTTTCCTCAGCCAAACAGGCTCTGTGGACAGAAGAACGGTAAATTGCCATCTGATGAACATTGCTGGCTAGCCAAAATCCAGTGCTGAGCTACATCAGCTGCAGAAAATTGTCCTTCTGTCTCTCTAACCAGTTCACTTGCTTACTGAAGAGAAATGGTGTTTTTTCTTGAGTTGTCAGAAGCACAGCAGATCTTTATCTGTCATCTCCTTCCATAAGAAAAGAGAGTTTAAAAATTTGCTGATGTTATTACAAAAGCCAGCCTGATTATGTAATGCTTTTTCTTTTCTGGTTTGTTTTTGTTAAATTCTGTTGCCTCCTAGTTTCATGGGTTGCCAACAAGTTTTGCACCAGAAGATTAGGCTTAGTTTCTCCATAGTCCTTGCACTGAGATGGGCAATAGTAAGGTCCTCAGCATATGTGTGGTACTGGATCTTCCTCATGTACATTCATCTCTGCTTAGTCCTGTTGTCCTCTCTGCCATGAAGTCAGTTCCCAGACCTCCAGCAGATGACATGTGAAGGCCATCCACATCTCCAGCTGTTTGTGTTGAGGGACTTGCTCTTTCTCAGGGTTGTTGTGTGTCTCCTCCAGCACGGTCTTGGATCACAGCCTCTTTAGAGCACTTCCCTAAGCGCCTTACAAAGAGTCTCAGGCTCATTGTTTAAAACATCAGAGAGCACTTGTTTTTGTCAGTGTATCTCTGATTGCATCTTAATTTTCTATTTTCACGTGTGGCTAATTAACACTTAAACTTGCTCTTGAGGGAGCTTCTCTGTTCAACACTTCAGATGGACCCACCATGTGGTTGGGATGGAGCTAATGCTTGTTGGACTGACTGGATGGAAATGGTTTCAATGACTGTTTTGAAGCTGGGCCAGAGAGTGAATCAAACATGAATGACCATGAGTCACTTTGGAAAACAGCGCTGTTGAGGGCTCAGGGGTGATGTGCCTGCTGCAGACAGCTCCGCTCGCACGCCCAGTGGCTGTACGGTCGCTTTGAGGGTCCTGCCGGCTTGTCCTCAGCTGCAGGGTTGTAGCTGCCACCTCCTTCGGGCGTGGGGAATGGCGTTACTGAGCGTGATGAGTACTGAGTATAAATGGACCTGGGTATCTGTCGTGTAAATGCTGTGTTGAGGGACTTGAATGTGAGCTAAAGGAGCTGGTCTCTGTGCTGGGTGCCCTGCTGGGCAATTGTCCAGGAAGAGCCACAGCCCCACCGAGGAGGAGGGTACGCTCCCAGTGGGTTTGGTACAGGGATCGTGTCAGACATACCACATTGACATCCCACTTTTTCCTGATAAATCCCAGTATCATCCTCTTCAGCATGAGTTTGCAACAGGGCTCAGAGCCTTGTGTGACATTTTTTGACTTGGGTGCATTTTACTGCCTTCCCTGAGCTTGAGTGCTGCCTGTCCCCTTGGGGTGCCTGTCCTTGCCCTGGGAGGAGGCCCACAACATACAGGGTGTACTGCATGGTGCAAATAATGTTTTGCAGAGATGGGGGCTGTCTGTGTCCCCTGGAGTGGCAGATAGACCCAAGGAGGTGAGCCAGACCCCTTCATCTGTTCCCCAGATCTCTGGACCACGTAAGCAGGGACCAGATGGTGATGGCTGACCCCACTGCATCTCTTCTGCACAGCTCTGTCCCCTGCACTTTGGCGTAAACGTGTGGGGATTTTTGCTTTAGTGACTGAGGGCTGATTTTCTTGTCCTTTTCTCTTTTTCTCTCATAAAGGTGAACCCCACGCCACAGGGTACACGAGCGCTGCTGAAAATGATGTACTGCCCACACTGCCGAGGTCTGGTATCGGTAAAGCCCTGCTACAACTACTGCTTTAATGTCATGAGAGGCTGCTTGGCCAATCAAGGGGACTTGGATGCTGAGTGGAATATCTTTATGGGTAAGGCAATATGGGTTAAAACTGCATGTAAGTCTACACTGGTACTATGTCCCTCACCTGAATAGCTTTGTGAGTGGCTATGCTGAGCTATAGCAGCTTTTTCAGGTATCTGTGATGGTT
Organism: Struthidea cinerea; assembly: GCA_013397865.1. Taxonomy (NCBI): domain Eukaryota; kingdom Metazoa; phylum Chordata; class Aves; order Passeriformes; family Corcoracidae; genus Struthidea; species Struthidea cinerea. Next base: position 156,232 of record VZTI01004813.1, read on the forward strand.
ATCTTTTCCTTCCACACCTGTATACAGCACACCTTTTGCCATTCACATTAACCTCTAAATAAATGTGATTGTTGTGCCAGTGACCTTTGTTGCAGCAAGGTTTGGGAAGATGGAGGTGCCACGGGCTTGTAGGCTTGGAATGTTTCTTCTTGCTGGATCAAGCATGTGTGCAAGCTGTTTTTTCCATGCTCCTTATACCTTGCTGTCACCATACAGCTGTCCTTCCTGAAGCCAGTTTTCTTCTTCAGCAGCCTGGGAGTCTCCTTGCCAGCCATGAAGAGCTTTGGGAAAAGCTGTAGGCCTGTATTTTACATTAAAAAAATTGAATAGGACATGTCTGAATCTGTTTTTAAACAGCTCATTTGGCACTCGGCCACCATCCTTTTGCAATGTCAGCAGGTCTTGTGTGACACTGTGAGTGCTTTTGCCATCCTCTTCCTCCTGTCTGTTATTTCTGTTCTGTGCATATGGTATCATTCAATACATGAAATTTAGACTGAAATGTTAAATTCTACCTTGGGTCAAGGCTCATCGGAATTGGCAGTGCATCAGATTTTGGGGCACAGGCAATAGATAATGTTAAATGTTTTCATTTGTGCCCCTTTTCCAGGAGGTTTGATTTATCTGTGATCGAGCATCCTTTGGGAGCAGTCGCTTCACTCCAGTTATGTGTGATGAAGTGTACATGTAAAGTATCTGCTGCTGCTGAAAAGGCTGTGGTACTCTTCCCATCCCACTTGTGGAAAAAAAAAAGATTGTTAGAAAGAAAAGATTTCCCTTTCACTCAGTTGCAAGATTAAAAAAAAAAAGGGAAATTGCTACTAGTTGACATTTCAGGCTACATTTATATCTTAGAACTTGTTTTCCTCTGTTCTGTGCACTGGATTTTCACTTTGCTGCCCATGCCAACTGGATGTGTGTAGGGTGTTACTTTCAGAAGGCGGTTTTTTTGTGTGTTTATTCCATATAGGGAGCTAAATGTGACACTAAATTGGGTTTCCAAGTCATTCTCTGGGAGGCTGACACCCCACCCCCCCAGTCCTCCCAGCCATCTTTCTCATGAGAATATTAAGTATTTCAACTGTAATTGTTTCTGAAATAGCTCAAAGCCAGGAGACTTGCAAACATCTAGTCCAAGTAGAAAAGAGGAATCCCATGAAAAGGAAGAGCATAATGCCAGAAAACAGACAAAAGCACAAGCAGCTAATTGCTGTAGGTGGTATGCAGCTAAAAATGAACCTCAGGGGAAGCCGGTGAGCCCTGTCACATGAGACTGATCAGGGACTGCATACAATAATTAAGATTATTAAACAGGTCTAAATAATACATACATACATACATATGTAATAAATACATGGGATTCCACGTTGGAAGCAAAGCTTTCCTCTTGCAGTGCTTTTTCCCCAAAGGGCTTCTTGCCCACTCATTACTTAAGTATGGTATTAAGCTTTGTTACATTTATTGGCAGTATTTGCTTGGTTCTTGCACTCTGGGTTGATGGCTGCAGTGGGGTACAGATACAGAAAACTTCAGCTGTGCTTTCTTCAGATAGTTTAATAAGTGAACAGGTGCTGGTTATGTTCTAGGCTTTGGTTTCTCTCTCAGTTTGCCACTCGAGATAAATTAAATTAAATATATCTGGTGTTTAGGGCAGGGCATATGCCACAAATACCTTGTGTGTGTGTTTAAATAATTGAAGTAATAACACCCAAAAAAATTCCCCCCAAACCACCTCACAAAATCCCCAAAACCCACTTCCGTGGGCTCAATACAGTTTTGCATTGTGGGTTTAAGTGCCAAGTTATGACAATGATTTATTAGGAGTCGAAAGCGGATTATGAACCTATCAAGTCATTTTAAAAACAGTTAAATCAGAGAACTTGTAGCAAGTGCTGCAAGTCTGTATAAATGTGGGTGCATGTGAAATACGCATTTGTGTGTGCTAGTGGGTCTATAAATAAGTGAATTATGTAAAGCTGGGATGTAAAGTTTGTAGGTTTTTTGAGACAAGGCGGCTTTGCAATTCCTTATTTTTCCAAAGTACTATTTAAAGCTGAGGAGTATGAAATAATGACCGAATTGTACTCTTTTCTTCCCTTTAATTATTTCTCCCTCTATTCCTGACACAATTGTACACCAATTAGACAGGGGTATACTTTGTTTCAAACAGGCTGTTGGGGGGTTGGAGCTTTCCTGAATGAACAGTGTTAATCTCCAGTGCCTTTTCATGATTTTTTTTTCTCCACAAAGGTTTACTCTGCTCAAAGATGTTGAATTCAGGCTCCATATACGTATCTGGAGTACTACTTTGTGTGCAAAGAATTCCCCA